>CAMTDV010000030.1:73685463-74285463 GCA_947069175.1 Scalesia atractyloides | reverse complement strand
CACTGTTTGTTGAACGGAAGTTGGGGAGAACCAACTAATAAGACCTAAGATTGTCATAAAGGCGACGCATAAAATCAGACAAATCCGTGATCGTCTCAAAGCTTCCCATGATAGACAGAAGAGTTACACCAACTAACGCGCAAATCTCTTAAGTTCCCAATAAAGGATAAGGATTTCATTGAAGATATCACCATGGAAAGGTGTGGTATGCCTTAGTTAGGAGGGCAAGTTAAGTCCAGATATGTTGGACCATTCAAGATAATCGAATGTGTCGAATCTTTAGCTTCAAGCTAGTTTACTTGAAAACTCAGTGGAATTCACAAGGTGTTCGACGAATGCAATTTAAAGGAAGGCTAGCCAATGAGTTGCTAGCTATGTTACATAAAGTGTGCAAATTAATGAAAACCTGGGGTTTTGTTGGAAACCAGTATCGATCGAAGATCAACAGGTTAAGAAACTACTAAGGAAGCATGTGCTTATTTTAAGGGGCCCAAAAGGGGCGCTTGTGGAGATCCCTAGTATACTTGAGAGTTGAGTCCAGTATGCGACAGATGTACCTATATCTTTCAAATAAAATCTCGAGGTCGAGATTTCTTTTAAGGGGGTGAGGGTGTAACACCTAGTAAAAACCCGTCCTATAAAATTCTGACACGTGTCCCGCTGATCCTCGTATGCCACGTGCTAAAACGAGAGGGACCAAATGCGTTGTTATGTTATTTTATAACCTCTGAACGACAATTTAATAGTTAAGGGACTAAAAGTGTCAACATGCTAAAACTAAGCCTCTGAGTGACCTTTTAACGAACCAAGAGTCCTATAACATTATTCATAATCTTATGTGTGCCTATTATATGCCAATGAAGGCTTTACGCACTAATTATAACGTTTCACGCAAGTTTGGGAGTCCAGGGACTATTCCTGACAAACTGCGGAAACTTGTCGATTCTCGTATTTTGATATACAGACCCTATATATGGATCCAAATATATTTCATACAATAAAATATTATGTTTTATTGATAAGGATGCAAGGCTGTCCATCGTTGCGAAATTTCGATCGTTTTTGTGTCCGTTTAAGCCTTTTACGCATTTTAGCAAAACGCGCAACCGTACAACCGAACAAACCAACATACGGGATATTTCCAGACATAATCCAAGTCACATATACCATAACACCCTTATAGATCCTTGAAATCTGGTCAAAAGGGGTTACGGGTGACAAATCACGATGAAACAAAGTCCAGGGGCCAAACTTGTCAAATGGTGAAACTTAGGTTTGCTGAGCTGGGTCCTTACAGACCGTAAGGCTGGACCCTTGCGGTCCGTAAGCCCTCTGCAGACAGCAAACTTTCTTGTTCAGCAAGCATAACTCCATATCTCGCCACCTAGCTCGTTTTTGCCACTCTTAACTTGGTCTTGACACCTCCCTAACATTTGTAATCATCCTATAAACCTCCTGAACACTTGTAATGATCTTATGATCCATCTACAACTATAAATAGCCATGGATTCAAGCCTTGTTCTTTGCTCATTTTCTTCAATCTTATCTCCTATCTTCTTCTTGGAGGTTCCTGATTATTTTGGGGACTTCTTTGAGTTTAAGACTACTCCTTGGACCACTTGTAAGTGTTCCATCTCAGTCTTGTTCTTTTATTTAGGCTCTTAAAGCCAAAAGTCAAGCGTTTTCGATAAACGCTTTGACTTTCGGTTTAGAGCATTATGGTCAAGCCAATGCTCGGTCCGAGCATGGCTATGTGATCGTAATTAGGTATGTGTTAGTCCCTCAAGAGGGAACCTCCTGATTACCACGTTTACTTGGTCAATTAACGAGTCAACATATTAATAGTTATCCGAGTTTTATGCGAGTTTCCGTAACCCCTTTTGATCTGATTTCAAGGCTCTATAAGGGTGTTATGGTATATGTGACCCTCTGAGGTTACATTACATGATAATAATAGTTATCGGAGTTTTATGCGAGTTTCCGTAGAAATGCCAAACTTTGACTATGTTGCCCTTTTATTTGAAAATGAGATTTCACACCAATGAACTTGCAAATAAATTAGCTACTGATATAATATCATGTTTAACATATTTTGATGTTACAAATCTAATTAGAAACAGAGTTTTCGAAATACATCGTAAATAAGGCTTTAAAGTGACCGTAAAGCCCTTTCGGCACATAGAACGGTTTTAAATGTAATCTATCGTACCAAACTCATTACCTACTAATGTCTTATCATAATTAGGGTATTTTGGGATATCATTTCAGTTTATAAACTGAGTTTATGCACAAGATCTTGTATTACGCTTTTAAATGACGATAACGCCCTTACGACACTTAAAATGGTTTTTAAACATGATTTTCATATGGAACCTTTTTCCTACTGATATGTTATACTAAATAATATATTTTAATTATTTAAGCCTGGTCATAACATCAGTTTTCACAAAATATCGCAAATATCGTCATTTAACGATTCTAATGCCTTTCCGGCGCGTTGTTTGATTTTAAACCATAATTACCAACCAAGACTTGTTACCCACTGACATGATAACTCATTTAAAATACTTTTACAGTGGGTACATGTTATAAACTCAGAATCCCCGATATACTTTCGAAACTATGTGTGAAATTACCAAAATGCCCCTTCGGAGCATATATTGGATTTAAACCATAAAACACACATATATTCGATATCTTACTGATATTATATCTTAAATAAAGTATTATCACAAAATGTTTATGGTCGTAACATCTGATTATACGTAAGTTCCTTTTATACGTCGCTAAATGACCAAACGCCCTTTTGAGGCATAGTTTGATTTTAAAACCATAACGGGCACACAAGTTGATATGCTACTGATATTATAATTGTTTAAAGTACATTGGCATATGGAACTCGTTCATGACTCATCCGGTTACCCGGTATCGCTTATATGCGTACGGTTAAGCCTACGAGGCTAGTTTACATAATTTAACCGAAGCAGGTTTAACTTTCTCATTTTTATTTCAAAATCCAGAATGTTATATGTTTACCCATATTATACAAGTCATTGTACTTGTCGGGTTTAAACTACATTCTTTCCGGTCATTGCTTAATCAAGCGCGTCGTACTATTTTGATACTTTAAGCAAGCTGATCTAAGTCTATGACTTAAATAAGGTCCGTTAGCATTCTAATTGGTTATTTATACCATCATTCCAGACTAGAGCCTTCCGGTAAATTGTACCTACGCTTACTTAATTGGATACGGCTGTGCTTATTATATTTCTTATTCTAAAAGGATTGCTAAGCTCAGGTAAATACTCTTAACCTATTTTCCCTATACGGGGTTGGGATACGGTAAATTATTACCGCACGGTCGGGTATGGGATTCGAAGACCTATGTGTCGGGAAATTCAAAATAACCCATTTTAATTCGTATTGCTTGACTTAAACATTGGGGGTGGATATCCTTGACTCATTAATTGCAAATGGCCACGACCTAAGCACGGGGTGTAGGCATACACCTTACAAATGCGATACGGTTCAAATAAATAATTCTACAACCCAATAAGGGTTGCCCAATAAGGGTGTTCCCAATAAGGGAATAAATTATAAATTTTATAACCCAATATGGGTTTTCCCAATAAGGGAATAAGTGGTGTGTTGGTTAATCATGAATCGGCATAGTTTCAGGTCCACATATGTATTGTCGAGTTATGTAAATCTGATAACATGAGATATAGTTTGTCCCAAGTTAATTATTAAACAAATGTACCAATGTGCACATAAAAATTATTTCGAAATGTTTTCAAAATGTGTCGGTTGAGTGTATTTACCAGTGTAAACTGACGTATTTTCAAAATAATTAAGTTACAGGTACAAATACGTAAATAGGCTGGAAGCTGCTCAATAGCTACATAGGAGGATCTTACAAATCCTTAGATGTGCCAAGTCTGTTGAACATCTTTTGTGTATATTTTCGATCCGCCTGTGGATCTTTATTTCGAGCCATTGTATTTGCTCTTTGAACCTTTCGGCTCGTAATAATATTTTAAATTTAAGACTTCTGCTATGCTATTTTGTGTTACTTGTATTGTTTGGTAATAATGATATCAACATATGTCACGATACTCCCCATCCGGGCCCACCGGGTTACCCGTGGAAATCGGGGTGTGACAGTGTTGGTGACCTCAAGCCCTAGAAAGTAACTTAGATTCCCAATATCTTTAATAGCAAACTCTTTATGTAATCTGCTGATGAAGGAAGCTATTACAGTTTCCTGATTTTCTATTACAATCAAATCATCAACATAGACTAAAAGGTACATGATGCACGAGTCACATTTGAACACAAATAGAGATGTGTTAGCCCTGCTACACAAAAAACCATTAGCTGTGAGAAAGGTGTTCAGGCGCTGGAACCAAGCACGAGGGACCTGCTTCAGGCCATATAACGCCTTATTAAGACGACATACATGATTAGGATATTTGGGGTCGACAAACCCATGTGGTTGTTCCATGTAGACTAGATCATTTAAATGGCCATGTAGAAAGGCGTTATTAACGTCCAGTTGAAGTAACTTCCTGTTGTTAATAACAACCAGAGATAAAACTATACGGATATGTAAGACCCTAACACGTTTTAATCGAAAAGTCACAGCGGAAATACGTGCCATAAAATTTCTTTCTTAAAATGTTCCTTTATGTTTGAAATCATATAAAAACATCTTTATGTGAGGAACTACATTATTTATCTCTCATTAACGTGTCAATAATAACATACTAATACATATTACATGACCGCTCATTTCGTACAATCCATGTCTCGAACACTCGATCTTCAATCACTAGCCTTCCATCATGTTGATCCATGATTATGTACCACCTGCATCCACCACATACATTCTTAACTTTAGAATACATTATATATAAACAAGATTCATAATCATGGAGTCTCGTCACGTTCTATTCTCATATACTTTCCATTCTGTTATCTTTATAATTACATAACATTTCATCTGAGTATCTAATCCTTAGTGAAACTTCAATAATGTACCTGCATTACATTTCATTCTCAAAACACACAATTAGTAACGTAAAAACCCAATGTATTGAATTCATGTATACATGCATACCTGCCCCATTCTTTCGTGGGCGATAAATTCTACTTCGTGCATACATACATACATACATACATACATACATACATACATACATACATACATACATACATACATACATACATTCATACATACATACCTGCATACATACATAATTATGTCTACGCATACATACTTCCTCCAATTCTTGATTAACTTATTCGTATTCACTTATCATACTCATACATTAATTACATAATGCTTAGACTTGGATTTATAATCCAACAACATCAAGGAAACATTCAAAATCATGTTTGGAAGGTCCGTCGTAGACCACGGTTAATGTACCGAAGCTTACGGTACACAAAACAAGCTGGATAACAAATTTCAACATTTAAAACATGGAGAGGGCGTCGGCGACGCCTCTTAGTTTTCGCGTATTTAAAGAAACCGGTAGGCAGTAATTTAGGGCGTCGGTAAAACTGGAAGTCATACGGGCGTCGGCGACGGCCCAACAGGGCATCAGCAATGGCCTCTCTAACGTTTGTTTTTCTGCAGTTTCGTTCCATCGTCCGTTAACGCTAAAACTTGAGTAACTTTCAAACCGTTTACCCGTTTAACCTCCTGTTTCTTCATACATGACCGTAAATTGATATTCTATCATATAAACTTGAAATCCAACATCCGGATTAAGGAAATTCTTAACTTATGAGTTCCGGCTAAATATTCAATTACGGAATATTCGACCCGCTCATGTTTTCATCAAACAAATCATTTGTTTTACCCCAAAACTTACATGAACATTATAACTATAATAGTTTTACGTTATCCAGAGTATTGTACTTGGGAATTTAGGCATCCGATACTCGGTATACGTTAGACTCATTCATCACATTTAGTTATACGTAATTGAACTTCATTAGTACAATTTTCATACTCTAAATTGTTTATCCATTTAATCCTACCTCACAACTGAGACTTTTGACTACTAACACGCGTATCCGTTTCTCGGTTAGCGTGCTTATATGCTATCCTACCCATTACCTGGTTATAATACCGTAGTCCTTCCTTAGGCAATCATTCTGGTATAGCATTAAAACCTCATTTTGACCTGTTTGCTCTACTTAGCGGAAATCATCGATTCCATACAACTAACCCTATTTGACTTCAATTATCATGCTTAACTAAGTAGTACGTAACTTTTCTTAAACAAACTACGAAGTGATTCCGGAAATCACTTACCTTAGCGTCCGTATTTGCATCCGTTACCTTGCCTCCTTTTGACTCGTTAGCCTTCCGTGCTTCCATCCATCTTGACATGATCCCTATATTCTCATGTCATCGCAATCACCTTCTTGTTAGCATACAAGATATCACACATCATCAAATCATATTTAACTCACATCTCGTATTTGACTTTCAATAGTCAATATTTAACAAGCACAAGGCATATATTTAACAATGCAACATTCCAATTTACACGATTTAACATACCATTAAGTATAACATATATTGACCCATCATGCATCACTCAATCCTCTTACTCGTTGACATCTTCATAAGGTCAGTGGTCAATTATACAAACTTACAACTTAGGAACATACGTCCGCATTGATGTAGTCGATCATACCAATGGCACTATAAACATTTCACACCCATATAGTGAAATTCATATAACCATGTAATCATCTAGTCACATACACATATACATGTATTATCATTTTCATGCATATTAGCATGTATTGTATCATTTAAGCCTAGAGTACAAGATTCTAATGCCTACTTCTTACCAAATCGCAACATCAACTAAGTTCACATATGAACTTTTCTCAAGATACATCCCTCGTGCTAATCCATCATCAAATTTCTTATTATCATTTTCATCCATTATATTAGCTATTTGCATACAATTCCATTTATCATTTTCACCTAAGCATTTCATCAAACACAAATCATCAATATGATCAAAACTAAGTACAATACAACTCCTACAATTGATATTATCTAACATTCATGTTCAATTTCATAAAATATTTACGAATTGCACATAACACACTTCATCAACATTCACCAAAACATAAAATTTAACTTACTTGATGCTAAGAACACTTAGATGATCATAATTCTTGATCCATGAATACAAACAAGCTTCAATTTCCTTATAATCTTACTGATTTTGTTATGCTAGAGGGTTTCCTTTCTCCCTCTCTTGCTCCTGTCTACACCAACATACACACCAGTGTGTGTGTTTGGGTTTTTGTTTTGTTTTTATATAAACTCTTTCAACTTGTACAACTTTGGTCCTCTACTATGGAAATTGTGTTTTAAGGTTAAAAATATATCCTTACTTGTTTAATTAAGTAAATAACTAGGTTAAATAGCCTAGTTATTTTATTTCATTCTATAACATAGAAAACATGCTAGCGAATATAAAAATTCGGATATTGGGGCATTACAAGTCTACCCCCTTAAAGGAGGTTTCATCCCCGAAACCTTGTTCATTTCCACTTAACATTAACTATCTTTTCTTCCCGCCCCGTTAACTTGATCATGAGCCCGTCTCGATGACAAACTTCTAACTCCAAAAACCCGTTTCGGAGTTCTTATTAGTGTCGTCTTTCATTGTATAATCCAACGGCCTGCATCCTGAATCGGCCCGATTCATTGTGATACCTGGGTTGATCGTACCCATGCATTTGCTAAGCTTCCACCTGAGTGCATCCTTTCAAAAACATCTTGTTCAGATGAACATGGCCAACAAGCCCAACATCAAAGTTAGTGTTGCTAACGGTACTTGCCATCTTGTATATTCTATAGAATTTCCACAGTTACCATCATTAAGGTACAGTACCACTCGACGATCATTGTATACATTTTCTTGAAATTTATTTCACTTAAGTATTCATCCCTTTCGATGGTTATTCATCTATAACCCTTTCACAATTTCCCTACATGCATACTATATCATATTACACATTCTTTTCTTACATATAAATCTTTCATTTAGTTAATTATGTTACGAACTTTTGCAGTTTGACCTTTTAAAGTCAAGTGCCACTTCTTACTTATCGTATGTGCATTGAAGTACACATTGGTACTTCCTTCCAAATCAAGCATACTTACAAGACAATATTAGCTTTTCTTGCGAAAGTTTTCCTTCCTTGTAATTTACATAAGTCATTCATTCGAATTCTACCCCATCATTCATTTTACTCTCATGGGTCGATTACTAACATACCTCACCTGTAACTTATTCAAACTTATTTCTTTCAACTAAGGTTTCTTGCTACTACAATAGCTTCCATCGGTTTTACTTACTTAATGAATCAAATACTTCATGTTATTTCAATATTACTTGCTCAATAATTAACAACTTAACTTCGTTTGACTTTTGGAAGTCCAAATGTAATACATTCTTATTTATGTTTAATCAACTACCCAATTCTGACACATCCCTCTCTAGTTGAGTCATAAGCTCCTGCTGAAAGCATAAACTTTAATACATACCTGGCGCGAGTCAAACCATTGACTCATTATGCATACCTTGCAATGGTTATTTCTTTCCAACTCTTGGCAAAGCATGCCCATATATTTTGTTTACCTATAGGCATAAAAATTGACAAAAACAAAACATTAAATACCGGGTTCAAATGGTGATCACCATTTGACCCACATGACTCATTTGTCCTTTTAACCATTCTTGCATGCCAACGTATTTGCATATTGACTTTTTCAGTAATTTGCATACATATTGGATCCGTACTTACTTATGGATTCAAACATTTCCATTCTTATCATACCTTATTACTTGTTCTTAAGGTTTATCATAATGTACATACAGATCTAAACTTTCTTTCTTACCTTTCACTTTTACTTGGTGAATCCGTACTTACCTACGAATTCAAACCTTTCAGTCATGCTTTTTATTCGTGCCCCTTCATTCTTACAAGTTGATGCGTACATCAACTATGGATTCAAACTTTTCATTCATGCTTTTCGTCCTTATAGAGTACTCTCAATTTCTTGAGAGTCTTACCACTCCTTTCACCCACAAGTCCACCTGCTACCCAATTCTACCGGACATACCTGCGATGATTATCATTGTCCCACGAATGTCATATGCTTCTTGTGTGCTGGCCAGGCGCGCGATCCACATACTAGTTCCGTGCCTTCATGTAATAATCACCTTATGTCCGAAGAATTGGCTTTCGGTTCGTGCAACATATTTAAAACTTTACCAAGACAATATCATTGTCTTTTGTTTAACATTTACCCTCCCTGAGGAGATTTTCTTAACACCAATACCCTTATATAGTAATATTGTATACATGGGCTCCATCTTTCTAATTACATGCTTTGGCATTCATCCTAGACCGCATCCTCGGATCATTCTCCTCAAATACTTAAGCTTACCTTGCATATACAATGCAGTTAGTTTCTTTATATGAATACATAAGTACATGCTTACGTTCAATTCTACCTTTGTATCTTGATCGAGTCTTGGATTGTACGGGTTCTTTGTCACAAGAGCACACGGTTTTGAGTTCAAGTACTTACCTTCTCGTACTTGATTTCTCTCAAACCAGGGCTCTGATACCAACTTGTAAGACCCTAACACGTTTTAATCGAAAAGTTGCAGCGGAAATACGTGCCATAAAATTTCTTAAAACGTTCCTTTATGTTTAAAATCATATAAAAACAACTTTATGTAAGGAACTACATTATTTATCTCTCATTAACGTGTCAATAATAACATACTAATACATATTACATGACCGCTCATTCCGTACAATCCATGTCTCTAACACCCGATCTTCAATCAATAGCCTTCCATCATGTTGATCCATGATTCTGTACCACCTGCATCCACCACATACATTCGTAACTTTAGAATACATTATTTATAAACAAGATTCATAATCATGGAGTCTCGTCACATTCTATTCTCATATACTTTCCATTCAGTTATCTTTCTAATTACATAGCATTTCATCTAGTATCTAATCCTTAGTGAAACTTCAATAATGTACCTGCATTACATTTCATTCTTGAAACACACAATTAGTAACGTAAAAACCCAATGTATTGAATTCATGTATACATGCATACATGCCCCATTCTTTCGTGGGCGATAAATTCTACTTCATGCATACGTACATTCACACATATAGTCATACGCACATACATACACACACATACATACATACATACATACATACATACATATAGACATACATACATACATACATACATAATTATGTCTACGCATACATACTTCCATCCAATCTTGATTAACTTATTCGCATTCACTTATCATACTCATACATTAATTACATAATGCTTAGACTTGGATTTATAATCCAACAACATCAAGGAAACATTCAAAATCATGTTTGGAAGGCCCGTCGTAGACCACGGTTAATGTACCGAAGCTTACGGTACACAAAACAAGCTGGATAACAAATTTCAACATTTAAAACACGGGGAGGGCGTCGACGACGCCTCTTAGTTTTCGCGTATTCAAAGAAACCCGGTAGGCAGTAATTTAGGGCATCGGCAAAACTGGAAGTCAGACGGGGCGTCGGCGACGACCTCTCTAACGTTTGTTTTTCTGCAGTTTCGTTCCGTCGTCCGTTAACGCTAAAACTTGCGTAACTTTCAAACCGTTTACCCGTTTAACCTCCTGTTTCTTCCTACATGATCGTAATTTGATATTCTATCATATGAACTTGAAATCCAACATCTGGATTAAGGAAATTCTTAACTTATGAGTTCCGGCTAAATATTCAATTACGGATTATTCGACCCGTTCATGTTTTCATCAAACAAATCATTTGTTTTACCCCAAAACATACATGAACATTGTAACTATAATAGTTTTACGTTATCCAGAGTACAAGGGAATTTAGGCACCCGATACTCGGTAAACATTAGACTCATTCATCACATTCCGTTATACGTAATTGAACTTCATTAGTACAATTTTCATACTCTAAATTGTTTATCCATTTAATCCTACCTCACAACTGAGACTTTTGACTACTAACACGCGTATCCGTTTCTCAGTTAGCGTGCTTATATGCAATCCTACCCATTACCTGGTTATAATACCGTAGTCCTAGGCAATCATTCCGGTATAGCATTAAAACCTCATTTTGACCCGTTCGGTCTACTTAGCGAAAATTATTTGACTTCAATTATCATGCTTAACTAACTAGTATGTAACTTTACTTAAACAAACTACGAAGTGATTCCAGAAATCACTTACCTTAGCGTCCG
Source organism: Scalesia atractyloides (assembly GCA_947069175.1). NCBI lineage: Eukaryota > Viridiplantae > Streptophyta > Magnoliopsida > Asterales > Asteraceae > Scalesia > Scalesia atractyloides. Next base: position 74,274,101 of record CAMTDV010000030.1, on the reverse strand, counting down.
TATTTGCATCTGTTACCTTGCCTCCTTTTGACTCTTAGCCTTTCGTGCTTCCATCCATCTTGACATGATCCCTATATTCTCATGTCATCGCAATCACCTTCTTGTTAGCATACAAGATATCACACATCATCAAATCATATTTAACTCACATCTCGTATTTGACTTTCAATAGTCAATATTTAACAAGCACAAGGCATATATTTAACAATGCAACATTCCAATTTACACGATTTAACATACCATTAAGTATAACATATAATGACTCATCATGCATCACTCAATCCTCTTACTCGTTGACATCTTCATAAGATCAGTGGTCAATTATACAAACTTACAACTTAGAAACATACGTCCGCATTTATGTATTCGATCATACCAATGGCACTATAAACATTTCACACCCATTTAGTGAAATTCATATAACCATGTAATCATCTAGTCACATACACATATACATGTATTATCATTTTCATGCATATTAGCATGTATTGTATCATTTAAGCCTAGAGTACAAGATTCTAATGCCTACTTCTTACCAAATTGCAACATCAACTAAGTTCACATATGGACTTTTCTCAAGATACATCCCTCATGCTAATCCATCATCAAATTTCTTATTATCATTTTCGTCCATTATAGCTATTTGCATACAATTCCATTTATCATTTTCACCTAAGCATTTCATCAAACACTTGGTGTGCATACCATTTTCTAAGCATAATGTACAAGTGATTTAAGCATGATCTTCCCAAATTCATCTCGTGAACCATTACATTCAAACAAATCACATTGTCATTACTTCCACATCATGTCTAACTATCAAAACTATCATGTAACATCACATGCATCAACAAAATTACAATTTAACATCTTCACCATTCTACAAGTACAAGTGGGTTTTACCACAAATCATCAATATGATCAAAACTAAGTACAATACAACTCCTACAATTGATATTATCTAACATTCATGTTCAATTTCATAAAATATTTACGAATTGCACATAACCCACTTCACCAACATTCACCAAAACATAAAATTTAACTTACTTGATGCTAAAAACACTTAGATGATATTATTCTTGATCCATGCATACAATCCTTCTAATCTTACTGATTTTGTTATGTTAGAGGGTTTCCTTTCTCCCTCTCTTGCTCCTGTCGACACCAACATACATACCAGTGTGTGTGTTTGGGTTTTTATTTTATTTTTATATAAACTCTTTCAACTTGTACAACTTTGGTCCCTCTACTATGGAAATTGTGTTTTAAGGTTAAAAATATATCCTTACTTGTTTAATTAAGTAAATAACTAGGTTCATTACGCCTAGTTATTTTATTTCATTATATAACATGGAAAACATGCTAGCGAATATAAAAATTCGGATATTTGGGCGTTACAGAATAGTAGAAGATTTGACGACAAGGTTGAACGTGTGGGTGAATTCAAGACTAGGAATTTGACTAAAGCCCCGAGAAACTAAACGCGCCCTATAGCGTTCAGTTGTCCCATCAGCTCAAATTTAGTGCGGAACAACCATTTAGCCTCAACAACATTGTGATCCATGGGTCGTGGAACAAGAGTCCATGCATGATTATTGTGTAGCTCTTTGAGTTCGTCGGTCATGGCAGCAACCCAGTGAGGATGTTTGGAGGCTGTTTTGATGCCCAAGGTTTTGTATGAGAAAATAGGGCTGAATATAAGGCATGAGATTGAATGTGAGTGGGGTCGGCGTGATGTTTGGGTTTAAAAATACCAGCTTTAGCGCGGGTTGTCATCGGGTGCGTAAAGATGGATCGAGGAGCAATATGTTGAATATTGTTATCAGAGACAGTTGAGGAGTTGGTGCATTGGGTTGATTCAGATGGAACGGTGCTGGAAGATGGTTCAACAGGGGTAGTTTGGGATGGATCAGATGGGTTATTAATCAAGAGAATGGGTTCGGTGATAGTGGGTTCGATGGAAATGGGCTCGGTGGTAGGAGGTGTAGTTTGAGGTGGCAGTGTAGAGTCAGGGGGGCTTGGTAAAATAGGGGTTGGTGTCGGCCTAGTTGAAGGCTCGTTGAAGTCGCAACAAAATGGGCATGTACCGATTCGTGAGATGGATTTGGGTTTGGTTGAATTGGATGGCGTATTGTGGGAATGGGGTTGGGTTAAGTTTTGCGAAGATATGTTGTCCAGAAAGGTATGTATCGGCAAGTTTGCCAGGTCATGACGAGAGTCATGGTCTTTAAATGGAAAAATGCTTTCGTCAAAACGAGCATGTATGGTTATGTAAACCCGAGAGGTGGTCGGATAAAGACACTTAAATCCCTTGTATTGGGAACAATATCCCATGAATATACACGGTCTGCTTCGTGGTGATAGTTTATTCAACTAGTAATCACGGGTGTAAGGGTAAACACGACAAGAAAAGGCACGAAAATTGTTATAGACGGGCTTCGTGAAAATAAGAGTTCGAATGGGGATTTATTATCTAAAAGTTTTGTTGGAACACGGTTGATAATGTAAACCGTCGTGCTAAATGCGTCCGCCCAATAAGAAGGTGGAACATGACCATTGAAGAGCATGGCTAACTCGGTTTCAACAATATGCCGGTGTTTTCGTTCGGCGCGACCATTCTGTTGGGGAGTGTAGGGGCAAGATAAATGATGAAGTGTGTCGTTAGTTTCAAACAATCTTTTAACATGGTGGTTTACAAATTAAGTACCACCATCGCTTTGGAATATTTTGATTTTTGTGGAAATTTGAGTTTGGGCAAAGTTCATGAAAACAGATAATATGACATGAAATTCAGATTGTTTTTTAGAGGAAAAAAACATGTGAACCGAGAGAAATCGTCTACAAAACAACATAATACCGGTAGTTGTCTTTTGAGTTAACTGGTGAAGGACCCCATAAGTCACAGTGAATTAAATCAAGGGGTTTAGCGGTGCGTTGTTCATTAAGATCAAATGGTAATCGATGAATTTTAGACAATTCACACGATTGACAAATACCAGGTTTAGGTAAAATTGAGGAAAGAGACAAACACGATGTTTTATTTAAAAGTAAAATTGTATCAAAAGATACATGTCCCAACCGAAGATGCCAAAGGTCAAAAGAGGCATTTAATGTAGTACTTTTATTCGCAACAAAAGCATTAGGGCTTGAATTCAACACGTAAAGGCCATCCTCACACCGACCTTGAGGGAAAACATGTCTCGTGCTTCAGTCCTGAATATAAAAGTGTGGATGAGAAAATAGCACATCCAAATTATTTTGAGTGGTCAGTTTACTGACAGATAAAAGCTTTTTGGTGAGATTAGGTACCACTAAAACATAATTTAAAATGAATAGTTTCAGAAATAGTGGTATGACCCGTATGTGAAATAGGAAGTGAGTTACCATTTCCAAATATTACTTTAGCATTACGCGGTATGAAGATGCATTCTGCACATCATTTAGTGAGGGAGTCATGTGATTAGTGGCTCCCGTGTCGGTAGTCCAATCAGGACCCGATGTGGTAACATGGCATTGGGCGTGAAAGAACAAGCTAAATCAGCCTTAGTAGGAGTAGTGTGAAAAGTAAACGAGGCAAGATTGGGACCATGTTGGATAGTGCTCATCCTTGAGACATAGTTGACAATGAGGGGATCGGCGGCCCCGACCACGACCACCGGTGGTGCCACCTCATGAAGAACGACCCCCGCGACCACGAGGATAATGTTGGGTCCTTGATTAATTTGTGGTAAAGACAACCGGTGGAGTTTGTGTGCCATGGACGGATTGCAGAAATAGTTCATGGCTTTCAGCACGAGCAAGAAGATCACTAAAGGTGGGAAAAGGCTTAATAGCATGTATGGCAGTGGAGAATATTTCAAACAAGGGTCGTAAACCACATAGGAACCAGTGCAATTTGTTGTTTCCTCAACAGACTGACCAACAGCAGAAAGTTGATCACACACACCCTTAAATTTTCTTCCAAAGTCAATAGCAGACATAGTACCTTTGCTCATATTATGAAGCTGATCACGCAGGTTATGAACCCGCTCACTGGATGTGTTGCTGTATGCAGTTTCGAGGCAACCCAGATGTCGCGGCAGTGGTAAGGCCAGGTGTTTCAGCAACAACCTCCTCCGATAGAGAGGCATTCAGTAGATAATGGCTTTCTGGTCTTGAGCAATTCAGAGAGGTGAAGGGGATTTGGGGCAATTTTATTGCCATCTGATACTTTTGGTTCAGGAATTGAAGACGAACCATCAATATGGGATGTGAGTTGTTCGGATGGACAGAAGAGGCAGCATGGTGCTGCGCCATAGTAGGTAATTACAGGGGCGAGTTTGATGTTAATCATGTGTAGAAGGGTGTGCAGAGGTAGGGTTCCATCAGTGGAGGGGGAGGCCATGGGCAGAATATGAACAAGAGAATATGGGAGGCAGAGGGTGGGAAGGAGAGAAGAACAATTAGAGAGAAGGGGAAAAGAACAGGCTCAATACCATGTGAATGATGTAAATGGTTTGCATACCCAAAAGACTGGGATGCCTCAAATATAAAGATATCAAATTTACACTTTACACACATAAAGAATGAAATAAAACAAAATAATAAATGAACATTAGTATAGTTTAACAGATTGCATAACATTGCCATTGAATTCTGACAAATTCATTGTTCCGACGAAGTCTACAACGAGGGTTAGGTTGGGGACGTTGTTTTCTGATGACGTTTGGGTGATTTCCGGTGACCTAGGCATTTAGCTGGGGATGGTTTGTGGTGGTCCAAAATTATGGGGTAGGTGATGTGGGGTGTCGGTGGCAGGTGGTGGGTGGGTGAAGGGTAGTTGTGGTGGTGGGTTGATGGCGGGTTGTTGTGCGAGGTGGGTGGGTGATCGGGGGTGGGAGGTAGGGCTGTTCACGAGCCAGAACCGAAGCGATCAGATCTTAGCTCGTGCTCGGTTCATTTACAAACCGAACCGAATCGATTCGAGTGTTTTTTCAACCGAGCCAAAGTCGAACGAGCCTTTCGATCCGAGCATTTTTCGAACGAGGTCGGCGCGAGTGCATAACAAATAGAAAAGTCACGATAGGGTTATTAGTTTTTAGAGTAAAGCGCAGTTTTCATCCCTAAGATTTCGTCCAATTAGAACACAAGTATAAATTTACTAAGTAACAAGGAATAGAAAAAAACACTCAACTAGTTCTACCGATATCATCTAAGTAGAAAGATGAATCGTCGACCGGTTGAAGTAGACCTTTGATCTATGAGAAGTTTAAAATCGAATGAATTGATTGAAGCAAAATGTTAAGGAGTCAGCGTCTTGGCGACAGAGAATTCGAATTATGATGGTTGATGTGGGGTTGTAACTAGGATTATATACTTCTAAATTGAATGAGGGGTTGACACTTGAGTATCGATTGACACTTCACATTTCGGTGTTTTGACATATTGACTAAATTACTCTGGATTGTTGGGCAATGGACTATTGGTATTGGCCTTCAATTCTATAATTTAATGGGCTCTAGTTGGATCTTAGACCAAACATTATTAATGTGCGCCTCTAGTTATTTTATTAATATATATATATAATATATATATAATATAGGTGAAGTATAGAGAGAAAACCCACTTGAGTTGAGAAAACTTAAGAAAACCCTATATAACATTTTTATTTTTTTCTAAAAAAAATAGAGAATGTAGGTTACATGTTAATGAACATTTTGTAACAAAAAAATAAAAAGAGCCGAATTGGTTTTTTATAAATTTTTTTAAAAATTTAGTGTTTACAAAAAAAAGTGCTAAAAACTGAATTTTTGTATTTTTTGTATAAAAAAAATCCACTCGGCGCTTTTTATTTTTTTTGTTACAAAATGTTCATTAACATGTAACTTACATTCCCTATTTAAAAAATAAAAAACGTTACATAGGGTTTTCTTGAGTTTTCTCAACTCAAGTGGGTTCTCATTTTATCCTTCCCCTATATATATATATATATGTGTGTGTGTGTGTGTGTGTGTGTGTATGTATAGATATATATTAAAAATAATTCAAGCCAACCGAGTCGCCGAACTGAGCAGACCTTTGCTCATGCTCGGTTCGTTGCAAACCGAACCGATCCGAACCGAGTATCTTTTTCAATCGAGCTGAATCGAACGAGCAAATTCCGAACATTTTTTGGTCGAGCAACGAACGAGTCTCGAGCGTCGACCAATTTGAACAACCCTAGTGGGAGGTGGTGGGTGACGGTGAGAGAGATGTGGGTTGATGGCGGTGGTGGTGGGAAGTGGTAGTGGTAGAGAGAGAGAGTCGTAGAGAGAGAGCTATATATAATAATAATAATTATTATTAAAAATACTTTGTTTTGTTTTTTTAAATAATATTAAATATGTAAAAAGATCAAATTACCCTGTGTAATTTGATTTAACTGAAAAATAACTAGGTTAGAGCTAAAGGACAGTACAAAACTTGTAACAGAAAGTGTGTGAGGATAATGAGGTTTTTTTAGGGTTATGAAATGGGATGAAACTAGTGTAGTGTGCGGAGCAGATGGATGGTGAGGGGTTGTTTGTACTGGTTGGAAAGTACATAGATTGGAATGTGAGGTGTGATAATTGGTTAAGATTTGTTTACTTGAATTCACCTTCACGTGGTGTATTTTTGTTTTGACTTTTTTTCTCAAATCTTGTTTAAAACACATTTAAATTTTCCCTTTTTTGCTATTTCACTTAATAGAACCAAGTTTTTTCATGATTATATGAAAGCTTGTATGAATTATTTGCGTAAAATTAAATAAAACAATTTTATTATTGAATGACAACACTGAAAAATAAAGAAAGCAGGAAATTGCAATATTATTACAATTGAAATAAGCTAAATAAAAGAAATGTAGAACACAAACGTCTTGTGGTTAAGGGTTGTGTTTAACACATGGTCCTAAAAACAAATTCTGAATCTCTCCCAAGAGAACTCATTTTGTTTCCCAGGGTACAATAGCCGGAACAGAAGTACTGCCGAAGTTGCTTCGAGGACCTTCACCTGGTGTATTTTTGTTTTGACTTTTTTTCTCAAATTTTGTTTAAAACACATTTTAATTTTCCCTTTTTTCCTATTTCACTAATAGAACCAAGTTTTTTCAAGATTATATGAAAGCTTGTATGAACTATTTGCATACAATTAAATAAAACAATTTTATTATTGAATGACAGCACTGAAAAATAAAGAAAGCAGGAAATTACAATACTATTACAACTGAAATAAGCTAAATAAAAGAAATGTAGAACACAAACGTCTTGTGGTTAAGGGTTGTGTTTAACACATGGTCCTAAAAACAAATTCCGAATCTCTCCCAAGAGAACTCATTTTGTTTCCCAGGGTACAATAGCCGGAACAGAAGTACAGCCGGAGTTGCTTCGAGGACTTGAAATATACCTTGAGAAGATTAGGAAGAAGATCAAAGATTCTGATGAGAATATTTTTCATAGGTTGTTGGTAGTTTTGGCGTCTAATGCAGCAGGTCTTCTACTGGTATCTATACTGCAGGTTGAGTTGAAACAACAAAAAACAAATTAAAGGAAAGAATTAAACTGCATTAAACGTCTTCAATGCATTTGAACTCGTTATTTAATTCTCAGTCAAAGTTCTTGACTTGCGTCATGCACTCGCGTCATGCGCCACATGCGCACGCTATGTCACCAGCTAGGCTGACCACACTCCACTTGGTCCTTGCAACCTCTGTACTGAACCACACGCTATCGATAAAAAATACAAAGGCGTGTAAGGTGCGCCATCAATGCGCCACATTGCGCCCATCGCCTGCGCGTGTACGAGTGCGTGTTACTCTTCGCGGGTACACTAGCGTGTGATTTCATGGAACAATATGGAAAGAGTGCCCCCACTTATATACCACGTAAAGTTTTGTCTCTCTCCTACGTGAGACAATGTGCCACTTTCCATTCCACTTCAATATTTCAGTATTGTGTGTTTCAAATACCAAACTTTGAGAATCAATATCTCATTCATCTTAGGTTCGTTTTGGACGCGGTTTGGCTCGTTGCAATGCTCTTCCAACATAGCACACAAACCCACAACGAATATATATATATATAGGGTAATGTTCTATGCAGAACACTAAATATTACGAGAACACAATGAATCGCCCATTTTTTCAATCCTAAAAACCTAAAAAGTAAATGAAAATGTTAGTAATGTAAAATTTATTGTTTATTACACTAGAATTCAAAACAAAATATGAAAATTTTTCACTTTTTGTATAACCTACACATATGTAGGTCATGTGTAGGTTAAATTACCAACACGTATGTAGGCTATGTTTAGGTAAAAATATATGGTCTTTTATGTATATATAATACACATATGAATGTAAGAAACATAAAATTTTAAAAAAAATATGAACCTTAAATCCCAAAATTTAGTGTTTTAAAGTTGTTCTCGCAATAGTTAATGTTCTGTTCTGTAATGATCCTTCTCCTCCTCCTCCTATATATATATATATATATATATATATTAATCTCAATTTCTTATATATATATTATTATAGCCTAAAATTAGGAAAAACCCTATGTTTGTGAATAACACCACTTTTACAAAATTTCCAACAAAGTTAGTAACAATTTTTGGCTCTAAAAACTCATTCAAGTTTAAATTTGTTACAATCTTGTGAAGTTTTTTTAAAATGTTAAATTTTAGAAAGCTAAGTGTGTTAAATAAAAGATATTTGAAATTTAGTTACTATTTAGTGATTGTTTTATCATAACTTTTGTTAATCTTGTGAAATTAGTTTATAATTGTTTTGTGTAAGTTTGACTTAAAAATGACATATTCTATTTATATGACTAAATATTGTTTTAAAATAACAATTATAAAAATTCATAATATTAAAACAGTATTGAAACGTGAGTATATTTGTTGTTAGAAAAAAAGTTTGAGTGCCGTTTTCAGCAACATTAAAACTTTATTATTTAATGATTTTTTCCATAACATTCTAGATATAAAGTTTTATGTAATTTGATATACACATCTTTCTATTTTGTTTATCTTATATAAATTTTATCACACACCGAGTTGTATCTAGTATAATATATCTTGAAAAGATGACCAAGTATGTGGTAAATTTATATCAAAATTGTGATATAAATAAAGCTCCTCGCATTGATGTATTCGGATTTATATAACTCATAAGTTCCTAGCAAATCAATGTAAACAAGATGGACAAAATTGTACATGAAGAGTTGTTTATGTATCGAGACTCGTATCAAACGCAATAACATTATTTTTAAGTGTCTTAAAATTGAATTGAAATTATATTGTTGTTCCAAAGAGTTATATATATAGAGAGAGAAAGAGAGAAAGGGTAAAATGAGAATAATCTTGAGGTGCGAGAACCATGAGAACTATACTTTCCAAAAAAAGTTTTCAATTTTTTTTCTCTAAAATCTTTAGAAAAAATCATTTGTTCCAGTAAAAATATTAAAAATAAAAAAAATGTTACATACAAAAATTTACATCAGATGTAAAAAATTTACATCGTCATAAAAAAAATTTACATCATGCATGAATAAAATTTACACCGGACGTAACTAGTGACTCAACATTTTTTGTTTTTTTTACAGATGTGTTTATAATATTTTCATCTATGTTTGTGTAAAAAATGGTAGCCTAACTCGCGCGGGAAGTAGGAGCTTTCATGATTCTCACAACTTGTGATGGTTCTTAATTGAACAAAATCATATTATATATATATATTATATATATATATATATATATATATATATATATATATAATATATATATATATATATATAGGGTAGAGTTAGGATACAAATGGTGTTTTTTCTTAGAATGCTAAGAAGCCTTATGAACCATTAGATTGTAATTTTGCATTGATGAAATTAATTAGTGACATTTTTATAGATTGTGAAAATAGCGTGTCTTAAATTTAGAAAATCACAAAACGGGTGTTGGGCTATACCTGGAACCGAGTAGGAACCAGGTAAGGCCCAATCAGGTATTAACCGACCTGGGTTTTTCTAAGAACCGGAACCAGTTCGAGATTTATACTCATACGGTAGGGTAGGGTAGGGTAGGGTTGGGACCGGTTCCTACCTGAAAACAAGGTATAACCGGTTCTTGCTTAAAAACACCTTTTTTAAATGTTTTAACCCAAATTATATTAAGTTTCTATGTTATACATATAAAAACAAACACAACATTAAGTTAAAAAATTCTTTATTTGTTGATTCATAATATAGAAAAAAATATATAAAAATATACATTAATTTCATTAAAAAATGAATCACCAAAAAGACAATTTGTAATTTAAAAAGCAGAACAAACAAAAAAAAATTGAATCATTCATCATTTGTCTTCAATCATCATTGACATGATGTTCAAAAATATATCTAAAGAAGTAGATCCATTCAGGTTAGATTAGGACCGAACTGATAGCCCAATTGATAAAAAGACCCATTACCAACGGCCGATTTAAATCTAACCAACCTAATAAATTAAGAGTTCCAACAACCCAATATGGAGATAATACCCAAGTTTAAAAATAAATATAATAATGTTATGAGTATTATGTGTTATAGTCTTATAAATATTATATCACATTTACTATATAGATCAAGATTTACCTCTAGATCTAACAAGCAAGTAGATGAACCCTTTATCAAATTTATAGACAATGTACTATACTCCATGTCAATCGGATAGTTAAACTTGTCAACCAAATAGTTAATCTTTTTTTATATAATTACTAGCTTAAGGTAGAAAAGAAAATGCACCTCATGTATACATTTTCATAAGTTATACAATTCTCTACTCCTTACCCTTTTAACATTTCTAAAGTTCTTAAAGTTTTAGCATTAATCTTGTGTTAATTCTTGTTATATTATAACACGTTATCAACACAAGTCGATTATATCCTAATCAAGAAAGACCTTAAGCACAAATGTGTCCATCATAAGCAATGTAAGCACTTCATGAACTTTATAATTTACTTTAAAAAATTAAGTACAAAAGAAGATTTTATTATACATATTTCATAACTACGAGAATACTAATAATCTAACATTTAATTATGCATCTAACTTTTACTTTTATCGCAACTAACTTTATTTACACACACACGCTCACATGAATCATTTAGAGTTTACGTTTATTTATGTATACTAACATTTTATTCTTATTAATATGCATCCTAATTTTATATCTTATAAAATAACATTTCTTTAATACATAATTTATTATAGATATATATATATATATATATATATATATAATACATATATATATATATGATGAGGATTTAGAGAAAACGCCTAAGAGTGTGAAAACGGTGAGAACGTCCTCATCCGTTGGATCAAAACAATCTATGGATTAGAATGGTGTGGTGGCGTTTTCGTAAATAACATCAACTTTATTACTTAGGCATGATTCATTAAGGGTAAAAGGGTCTTTTTACTGCTCTAATACAAAAGGCCACACTAATGAGAAAACGCCATTCCATACACATCGCTCACTTGCATATGAAACGACATATGTATCTAAAACGCTATTGATACAAAAACAATGGCACTTAATGACAAAACGCGTTACAGATATTTGTTGTGAGTAACTGAAAGTTAATTATTAACATTTATTACAAAAAAAATCCTTCTAAACTACGCGCCAAAAACATCATTATATAAACAATGTTACAATCACTTCAATTATCACTTCAAAATTGATCATAGCAAAACGCAATCTTTAACCAAAATGCCAAACTCAAACAAAAAACTCCGAGGGAAGAAAAATGGCAATCATCGTTTCATGAGATACACCCTCAGAACCAGAATGTAACATCCGTCAAAAACCGGATTTACCAAACCCGCTCCGTTTATTAACCAAACAATCAGTTAAAAATTTCGTTGCGTATTTATTGCCCAAAATAATTTTAAACGATACATAATTAATAAGTATATTGGAATATATAATTTGTTTTTGAAAAACTGTTAAAAATAATGACATAAAAATAAAAAGCTGCTGCCGGGTTTCAAACCCGGGTCAGCCAACGATTCAAACACATCCTTAACAAATAACCATCCAACCACTGTGCCACTCATGTTTCTTGTTAAATATTGGAAACAATTAATACCTAAAATAAATCTCGAATTCAAATAACGACGCGCCCAATTGCAGTCGTCGGAAATCCCGGCGATCTCGCGAGATTGGACGGTTTCTTCAGTTTTAACGTAAACATTAACCTCAACATCGGTTATAACCGACGTCTGAACCCGCGACGCAAGTCATAACCGTCGGAAAACGTAATGACTTTGAATCAAGTCTGAAATCCGACTCTATACATCTCGATTCCTCCCTATAAATTCACCCACAATCCGCTGGTAGCCTTTTTCGCTCAAAACCGCACCCTTTCTCGACGTAATTCCATTCGCCGGAAATCTTCTGCAACTCGCCGGAAAACCGAACCTTTCACTTCAGTGCCTTACTCTAAACACTGAACACTCAGAACTCATACCGAAACCACCCACATTCATCTCAAGCTCGTTGAAGACCCTCTGCCGCAAGACACACGTCGACGGAATCATTTGCTGTCACCGGAGTTCTGCCGGAGAAACAGAGGAGTCCAGTGCGGTATACCTTACGCTTAATCTTTCATTCTTTTTACTTATCTCACCTGTAATTAATCATAACACACTAAAGAACATGATTAAAATCGTTGAACCAGTCAGTCACCGTTTCTGGTTAAGATTAACGAAGAAGACGAAGATTCAGTAGTATATAAGTTTAATTTAAATCAAGATATAACTCGGGTTAGACACACAGTCCAGCGGTGGACTATGTGCACATTAAACACGCTTACGTCTCGAGTTCGATACATGTCCCACGCATACTCGCCTTAATAAAACTGTTCCTTTTTATTATTGAACCGGATTCATTTCGCATAGATGTTAAGTTTAATAAAAACCGGAATAATAACCAAGATAGACACACAGTCCAGTGGTGGACTGTGTGAATGTTTAAGCTCAGGTCACGAGTTCGAGTGCGGACTACCGCACCGGTCCGGACAATTATCCAATTTTTTATATAAGGCAGAAATGAAACTATTTAGTTTGTATATAAGTATAATAAAAATCTGATTATTTAACAAGTTAGACACACAGTCCAGCGGTGGACTGTGTGTTAACACAAACCACAGGTCCCGGGTTCGAGACCTGCGGAGCGCACCGGTTCGATGCATTAAAATCATTTTTAAAAATAAATGATTTTCTGTTTAATTCAATTAATATATAAATATAATTAAAAACAGAAATATTCGGGTTAGACACGTAGCTCAGTTGGTAGAGCTGCGTGCACGCGTACGGGAGGCCTCGGGTTCGAGCCTCACCCGGCGCACACAATTACACATACGAACCGGTCAACAGCCAAAGTCAATGGTCAACGGTCAACGGCCAAAAAGTCAACATTTTTTTATTATTTTTTATTTATTTATTTTAATTAAAAATCAATTAAAAATACTTAAAAATAACATTTTTAAGGTTAGAAAATAGCCTTAAACTCACAAAAATACACCCAACAATCCTACTAAAAATAATTAATAAAATCCGTTTACTTACCGAACCATTATGCCATTATCTAGGTTAATTTCACTCGTGGTTAAAACCACTTCGTGCGCATTCAACATCATCAACCGAACGCACCCAATGTGAGTGAATCTTACAACTCCCCTTTTTAATTATACGTTTTGGGGTATGTCATGTGTCACTAAAATTAACTCGTTTATTTAAACTTGTGCCGTACCATATTGTGATCTAAACTTAGATTGTATACATTGCTTGTAGTTATGTATTTCATTTTGTCAATTTATATGCAATTCATTCATTAGGCCCATCAGTTCCTCGTGGGAGACGATTGAGCAACGCGTGCCTCAAAACAAATCCATTATTGTTCGTGTGTGTATTATTTAGTTTATATTGTTTGTAGTTGTGTATTTAATATTGTCAAGTATATGCAAATCATTCATTAGGCCCATCAGTTCCTCGTGGGAGACGAGTTGAGCAACGCGTGCCTCAAAACGATCCATTATTGTTCATGTGTGCATTATTTAATATTAATTGAATGGTGAATAAGTTTACATCTATTTTTACTCATGTGTGGTTGTGCACTTTATTTTATAATCAATTAAATAAACTTGTTCAAATGTTTTTCATAGGATTCACTCGCCAACTTTTGTTGATCCAAAAACCCTTTTTACACATGATACAGGTGAACAGGACGAAGCAAGGAAAACATAGGAAATGCCTTAGAAGAAAACAATGAAGCCTAGATTGATGTTTAGGACATGATGTAGTATTGATTGTAATTTCCCATTAAAGTGTATTAATGAATATGAAACGTTAAAATAAATGTCATGAGCTTTGATGATAACCCAATCATGCCCCCGATCACCTTTTCCGCTGCGGGTCGGGGTGTGACAGATTGGTATCAGAGCCATGACTATAGGGATATAGGATAGGTTATTAGACCCTTAGAGCCTATACTATAGTTTGCCTAAATTTTTAATTGTTTAGGTGGTTACATACAAACTTATGATATTTATTTGTTTCATATTTGTTTATACTTACAGTCAAACATACATACTTATATAGACATTCATCATACATATTTCAATGTTCATATATTCAATTCATCTTCATACTTTTGTTATTCAAAGATTTTGTTGCAATTTTCAAATCTCATCAAAGTAAGTTCTGCGACGGGCATGTAGTAACTGGAAGGGTACAAGTATCGGTAGTCGGAACGTCCTGTCTAGGTTGGCATTCGTATAAATCCAATATAACGGACCAGTTTGCCTACCTGGGGACTAACGATGAGAGTACGAAGGACCTATTAGGCCAAAGCATGCCACACCAAACGTCGTTCGAACTAACCCACTTTGAGGTGTCACCATGTCTACACCTGGACACATTCCGAATATCATACGTTATATACATATTTCTTGATTTTCTCCGGGTTTTAGTGTACGTAACCAGGCTAACACATGCGAACCATATGAAAAACCCGGTATTCATGGGGGCCCACATGATTACGAAGGTGAAGTATGGAGGCATGTAGGGCCTAATGACGAGCAAAGCCCAAGACATCCTATGGATGTAGTAGATTTATTTTTCTATAATTATTTTACGAATGTTCATTCCTAAATACGACCCATGATCCCAAAAACATCCAACTCATATTCATGATGCGTATTCCTTGTAGATGTCTTCTAGCCTCGCCCGTAGGAAGATGAGAGCAGGAAAAGCCCGCGAGCGCATGGCTGCCCTAATCGCTCAACAAATGGCTGCCGTAATACCCAGCATTGTAATCCAAGTCCAACAAGCACTTACCGCGAATCCTGTCAATCAAGAAGATCAACACGTTATCAACCCTCCCCCAAATACCACTAAATGCACCTACAAGCATTTCAAATCATGCGACCCTCCAAAATACGAGGGGACTGAAGGTGTCACCGCTCTCCTCCATTGGTTTGAAGAAATGGAGAACACTTTTCTGAATTGCGATTGCCCCAATGATCGCAAAGTGCGATATGCTACCGGTCGATTATATGGGATAGCACTTACTTGGTGGAATACAGAGAAGGCCAAACGAGGCGTTGACGATGCTATGACTTTAACTTGGGATGAATTGAAGGAAATCATGACCAGACGATTTTGCCCAAGGAGCGAAATCAAGAAATTAGAAGATGAGTTTTATTCGTTGAAGCAAAAGGAAGGAGACCACACAACATACAACATAAGATTCCTCGAGTTACATCAAATGGTTCCCAATTTGTTCACTCCCCTCTACCGTTTGATCGAGCACTACATTCGAGGTCTTCCGTCAAAGATTCAAGACTCTGTAATAAGTACCACGCCTGCAACTTTGGAAGCAGCAATGGAGCTAGCAACAGAGCTCACCGAGAACCGAATCCGGAACAAAGACTTCAAGGAGGAGAAGAAGAAGGATAAAGCATCGACTGAAACTTCAAACTCCACCCAAACCGAATCCCCTTCTCAACCCACTTTTAAGAGAAAAAGAGACGGGCAACTTTTCGCTACTACCCAACGTAATCAACCAGTTTTACAAGCCATACCAATCCAAGCTATCCCAATCACTCAAGTGGCACCCAACTCAACTTACCCAAATAAGAAACCATATCTTGGACCTCACCCTCGATGTAACACCTGTTTTTATCACCATCCCCTTACCTTACCTTGTCATCTATGTGCAACTTGTGGACGCTATGGTCATTTGAGCAAGGTTTGCCGCACCCCTCAAAACCAAATCTCTCCCCCTACTCAAAACATGATCCAAACCTATCATCAACCTCAATAGCCCATGTCCCCATATGTTCGAGCTTGTTTCAATTGTGGCGACCCTACCCACTTTAGAAACACGTGCCCTCGATTGGTTAACATCATAAACGCTCAAGCTCAATCAAACCCAGTTAACCAAGTAAATCAAGAAAACCCAATCACTAGGCCACCAGCAAGAGGAAGAGTTTTCAACATCAACGCCAACCCTGTTGAAGATAATGACGGCTCAAACGAAACCACCCAACTAGTCCTCTTCATCGAAAATCAAGATTCAACCCCAATCGTTTAGTTTTATGTTTTTCTTTATCACATAGAACCAATCATAACTTAAGGATAAAGCCAATGGGAATTTGACAAGAATACGGTGGATACACCGCTGGTACTTCCTATATATAAGTATTATTGCCAAAGAATCAGAGGCATTATCTGGCGGTTATGAGAGGTTCCATGTATAAACTGTTTGAGTGATTATTGTTTATTATTTTCAGTACATGCAATACGATCGGCTCCGTTTGATTGAGCCTTGATCGCACAGACATTTTTCATTTTCAGTACATGCAATACGATCGGCTCCGTTTGATTGAGCCTTGATCGCACAGACATTTTCATTTTCAGTACATACAATACGATCTTGTGGTTGTTGTGTTTGTTGTAGAGTCACATAGAACTAATCATAACTTGCGGATAAAGTCAATGAAAATTTGACGAGAATATGGTGGATACGCCGCTGGTACTTCCTATATATAAGTATTCTTGTCAAAGGATCGGAGGCATTATCAGGCGGTTATGAGAGGTTCCTTGTATAAACTATTTGTGTGATTATTGTTTAGATTAAATTTATTATTTTCAGTACATGCAATACGATCGGCTCCGTTTGATTGAGCCTTGACCGCACAGACATTTTTCATTTTCAGTACATGCAATACGATCGGCTCCGTTTGATTGAGCCTTGATCGCACAGACATTTTCATTTTCAGTACATACAATACGATCTTGTGGTTGTTGTGTTTGTTGTAGAGTCACATAGAACTAATCATAACTTGCGGATAAAGTCAATGAAAATTTGACAAGAATATGGTGGATACGCCGCTGGTACTTCCCATATATAAGTATTCTTGTCAAAGGATCGGAGGCATTATCAGGCGGTTATGAGAGGTTCCATGTAGGATTAGTATGTTTTGGTTGAAGTTTGTTCATCATACATTTCAGTGTAATCAATTTCATCATTTATAGAAGTTGAGCTATGTCTCACTTCCACAATGACTAACCTCTCCAACATAACAAACGAGAGAGGTACTGTCATCATTCAAACATGTATACTTTCAGAATTTAGACTCAAGCTGTGGTTGTTGTGTTGTTTATGTTTTATAGTCACATAGGACTAATCATAATTCACTGATAAAACCAATGAAAATTTGACGAGAATATGGTGGATACGCCGCTGGTACTTCCTATATATAAGTATTCTTGTCAAAGGATTAGAGGCATTGTCAGGCGGTTATGAGAAGTTCTATGTAGGATTTAGTAATTTCTTGGTAACTAATCATAACTTGCGGATAAAACCAACGAAAATTTGACAAGAATATGGTGGATATGCCGCTGGTACTTCCTATATATAAGTATTCTTGCCAAAGGATCAGAGGCATTATCAGGCGGTTATGAGAAGTTCCATGTAGGATTTAGTATTGTCTTGGTTGAAATTTGTGTTACATTCATATCATCTCATTATTTAAAGAAATTGGATTGTGTTCCATTTTCTACATAGACTAACCTCCCCATCATAACAAACGAGAGAGGAACTGTCACCATTCAAACATGTATGCTATCAGAATGTGGATTCAAATATTGATTGTTGTGTTATTTACGTTCTAGAGTTACATCATAGGACCAATCATAACTTACTGATAAAACCAATGAAAATTTGACAAGAATATGGTGGATACGCCGCTGGTACTTCCTATATATAAGTATTCTTGTCAAAGGATCAGAGGTATTGTTAGACGGTTATGAGAAGTTCCATGTAGGTTGTAGTATTAGAAGTTTTGCTTTAGGATATAACCATATCCTTCCAAACATATCAAAACTCTTACACCGGATATCATATTTAGCGAATCAACTCTGCTTATCAATATTTTACCATAGGCAACAAAAAGCGATTCCTGTAACAGGGTACTTAACCCTTACAAGGGACGTTACCCGCCTCAAACAAAAACTTAAACTCTTACTCTTTTTCTAAGCATGTAACTGTCAAACTAAACACCATCATTTTTAGTCAAATATATCACTACTTAAATTTCGGGACGAAATTTCTAAAAAGCAGGGGATACTGTTACATCCGTCAAAAACCGGATTTACCAAACCCGCTCCGTTTATTAACCAAACAATCAGTTAAAAATTTCGTTGCGTATTTATTGCCCAAAATAATTTTAAACGATACATAATTAATAAGTATATTGGAATATATAATTTGTTTTTGAAAAACTGTTAAAAATAATGACATAAAAATAAAAAGCTGCTGCCGGGTTTCGAACCCGGGTCAGCCAGCGATTCAAACACAGCCTTAACACATAACCATCCAACCACTGCGCCACTCATGTTTCTTGTTAAATATTGGAAACAATTAATACATAAAATAAATCTCGAATTCAAATAACGACGCGCCCAAATGCAGTCGTCGGAAATCCCGGGATCTCGCGAGATTGGACGGTTTTCTTCAGTTTTAACGTAAACATTAACCTCAACATCGGTTATAACCGACGTCTGAACCCGCGACGCAAGTCATAACCGCCGGAAAACGTAATGACTTTGAATCAAGTCTGAAATCCGACTCTATACATCTCGATTCCTCCCTATAAATTCACCCACAATCTACTGGTAGCCTTTTCGCTCAAAACCGCACCCTTTCTCGACGTAATTCCATTCGCCGGAAATCTTCTGCAACTCGCCGGAAAACCGAACCTTTCACTTCTGTGCCTTACTCTAAACACTGAACACTCAGAACTCATACCGAAGCCACCCACATTCATCTCAAGCTCGTTGAAGACCCTCTGCCGCAAGACACACGTCGCCGGAATCATTTGCTGTCACCGGAGTTCTGCCGGAGAAACAGAGGAGTCCAGTGTGGTATACCTTACGCTTAATCTTTCATCTTTTTACTTATCTCACCTGTAATTAATCATAACACACTAAAGAACATGATTAAAATCGTTGAACCAGTTTGTCACCGTTTCTGGTTAAGATTAACGAAAAAGACGAAGATTCAGTAGTATATAAGTTTAATTTAAATCAAGATATAACTCGGGTTAGACACACAGTCCAGCGGTGGACTGTGTGCACATTAAACACGCTTACGTCTCGAGTTCGATACATGTCCCACGCATACTCGCCTTAATAAAAGTGTTCCTTTTTATTATTGAACCGGATTCATTTCGCATAGATGTTAAGTTTAATAAAAACCGGAATAATAACCAAGATAGACACACAGTCCAGTGGTGGACTGTGTGAATGTTTAAGCTCAGGTCACGAGTTCGAGTCCGGACTACCGCACCGGTCCGGACAATTATCCAATTTTTTATATAAGGCAGAAATGAAACTATTTAGTTTGTATATAAGTATAATAAAAATCTGATTATTTAACAAGTTAGACACACAGTCCAGCGGTGGACTGTGTGTTAACACAAACCACAGGTCCCGGGTTCGAGACCTGCGGAGCGCACCGGTTCGATGCATTAAAATCATTTTTAAAAATAAATGATTTTCTGTTTAATTCAATTAATATATAAATATAATTAAAAACAGAAATATTTCGGGTTAGACACGTAGCTCAGTTGGTAG
Organism: Scalesia atractyloides; assembly: GCA_947069175.1. NCBI lineage: Eukaryota > Viridiplantae > Streptophyta > Magnoliopsida > Asterales > Asteraceae > Scalesia > Scalesia atractyloides. The sequence continues at coordinate 74,253,915 of CAMTDV010000030.1, read as the reverse complement.
AGCTGCGTGCACGCGTACGGGAGGTCTCGGGTTCGAGCCTCACCCAGCGCACACAATTACACATACGAACCGGTCAACAGTCAAAGTCAATGGTCAACGGTCAAAAAGTCAACATTTTTTATTTATTTATTTATTTTAATTAAAAATCAATTAAAAATACTTAAAAATAACATTTTTAAGGTTAGAAAATAGCCTTAAACTCACAAAAATACACCCAACAATCCTACTAAAATGGATTAATAAAATCCGTTTACTTACCGAACCATTATGCCATTATCTAGGTTAATTTCACTCGTGGTTAAAACCACTTCGTGCGAATTCAACATCATCAACCGAACGCACCCAATGTGAGTGAATCTTACAACTCCCCTTTTTAATTACACGTTTTGGGGTGTGTCATGTGTCACTAAAATTAACTCGTTTATTTAAACTTGTGCCGTACCATTTTGTGATCTAAACTTAGATTGTATACATTGCTTGTAGTTATGTATTTCATTTTGTCAATTTATAATGCAATTCATTCATTAGGCCCATCAGTTCCTTGTGGGAGACGAGTTGAGCAACGCGTGCCTCAAAACAAATCCATTATTGTTCGTGTGTGTATTATTTAGTTTATATTGTTTGTAGTTATGTATTTAATATTGTCAAGTATATGCAAATCATTCATTAGGCCCATCAGTTCCTCGTGGGAGACGAGTTGAGCAACGCGTGCCTCAAAACGATCCATTATTATTCATGTGTGCATTATTTAATAATAATTGAATGGTGAATAAGTTTACATCTATTTTTACTCATGTGTGGTTGTGCACTTTATTTTATAATCAATTAAATAAACTTGTTCAAATGTTTTTCATAGGATTCACTCGCCAACTTTTTGTTGATCCAAAAACCCTTTTTACACATGATACAGGTGAACAGGACGAAGCAAGGAAAACATAGGAAATGCCTTAGAAGAAAACAATGAAGCCTAGATTGATGTTTAGGACATGATGTAGTATTGATTGTAATTTCCCATTAAAGTGTATTAATGAATATGAAACGTTAAAATAAATGTCATGAGCTTTGATGATAACCCAATCATGCCCCGATCACCTTTTCCGCTGCGGGTCGGGGTGTGACACAGAAGATTCGTAATTTGTTTTGACAACAGAAGATGAGTGTTTGTTAAAATAATTAAAACCATATTGAACTTGGAAGAAGAAGTACAAAGGGGATCTTAGCACTTGGTGTCCCTCTAGATAACCAGTGTGATAAAACACATACGGTTTTAAGAAGATTAACCAAAAAATTTGGAAAAAAACAACGCAAATGCAAAAATGGACCCATCAGATCATGGCGTTTTGATGATGACACTGACATGGTCACCGTTATATGTGACAACGGGGAGCAGGAAGACTACATGCTTGAAAACATCATGACTAAGTAGGTCTTGGGTTCATGGAGGAGTTACACAACGCAACATGTTTGAACACAGACATGAACGCAAAATTGGAGTTGTTGCATGACATGTTCAAATGGAGGCTTCAAAATCTTCAAGAACAAAAAACCAATGAAAGTGAAAGTGATGATTTAGATGAGAAACTGGAATAACAATCCGAAGAAGAAGAAGACGAGGGGAGTGATGGATACTTCTCAGACAAAATCTCTTCTGACCAGGAGTTTTATTTTTTTTTTCTTTTGTGTAATTTTTTCTATGTTTGCTATGTACTTCTTAAATGATAAAAATACCATTTTCTCCTGTTAGATATAAAACGCCAAAATGCCACAATTGCAAAACACCAAAAAGTTAATTAGTGTATTTTATAATCTTTAGCAATTATCAATAAAACGCCATTAAAATACAAAACGCCAAACATGAAAGATGGGACGTGTTACAAGCCTTGGCAGATAAAGCTGAACAAACAGTAAGTACAAATAGTTACTAAAGCGGCAGATACTTTATTACTACCATTTATTAAAATAAAATCCCGCCTAAACTACGCGCCAAAAACTCTTATATAAACAAACATCTCAGGAACATTTGGTCACACCCAAAAACAAAACGCCATGTTCTCTTGGCAAACCATTCACTTAAAACGACATGTTCTCTTGGTCACACCCATAAGCTTTTGCTGAATGAGATGGACAAATCCAAGAAAAAAAAGACTAATGACAGTGACATGTCATTTTGTATGCTTTGTTCTTGACGAAGGTTCGGATGAGAAGAAGAGACCGATACCAGTGTAAATGCTAGTTTGGACTACATTATTAAATGATGTAGAGTGGGATGAGCATGAAGATGATGACATGAGTAAATGCTATTTTGGACATCAAGCGAAAAACCCACTCACGATCACACCCCAATAAGAGCATCGACAAAAACAACATCGATCTATGTCTCCAAAATCTAAAAAAACCATTTCAACAAAACAACAACAAAAGATCAACCCAAAATAAACGCTTCATATTTTACTGAATGATCAGCTTCGTCTAGAGCAGGCCGTTTCAACCATTTAGGAAAAAATCGGCACCTATCTAAGGAATTAAAAGGTTCAGGGACAAAAAGTTCAAGAAGAAGAGACTGATGGCATTGAAGATTTGGAAAAGAAATTGGATTAGCATTTTTTTTCTTTCCTATTTTTTTGTGGTGTCATTTTCTGTGGTTTGTTATCTAATTTTCAGCTAATGAAATACATTATTTCTCTTAATTACTCATAAGATGCCAAAATGCCACAAACGCCAAACACCAAATTCCTTGAATCACGTATTATTAACAAAACTCCAAATAATTATTGAAATGCATAAAACAAGGTGCAAGTGAATAGAACAAAAAAGGGGTCGTACAAAAGTTTCATTTTGCCATCTTTATCTATAAAACGCCATTAAATAAAAAACGTCAAACTTAAAAGATGGGAAGTGTTACAACCTTAATAGATAAAGCTGTAAAAAACAGTAACTACAAACAGTAACTGAAACGACAGAAACTTTATTACTAACATTTATTATATTTAAAACCACACCATGACAATTCAATATTTTTATATTTTCTTAACGCCATAATTACATGTCACATTATAGGTTTGCATCCTACATCACACGACAAAAATTACAAAAAATACACATCAAAAAACATATATAGGGCTACATCTTACTATTATTTTTGCAAAAAAAAACATATATCTAACTCGCGCCAAAATAAAAACGTCACTATGTAAGTAGAACAGGTAAACAGACTTAACACTCCACAATATTCCTTTAAACAAGCCACAAATTGTTTAAAATGCCATAAAACTTTAAAAAAATGGCTCAAGTTATTGCATGGAGGTTTGAGACGTCGGAGAGACGTTTCGTCCTAAGGTTATCTGACAGCAGAAGGGTGAAGGTCAAAACCATCAACCTCGTACTTAGTAAGGATGAGGTCGTTCAGAGTGATATTCTGGCCCTTGGGGTTCCAAGGGCCAATGATTGTGAAAGGACTCAAACGGTAATAAGAATATTGAAAAGAAAATTTCCAGAAGATGATGATGATGATGACATTATGGATCTACTAACAGTTGCCAGTTTGAGTTTGGATGAACCATCAAGAACGGTGAAAGTGACTTATCAAGACAGGGTGGATTATTCATTAATGATGGACGAAGTGCGGAAGACAAATAGACTACACCTTCTTGAACAACTCTGTGATTTAGCACCTTCGAGCGATGCAAAATCCAGGGTTGTGATGATATTTAAATATAGGATGCGAGAAAGGCTAATCGAGATTATGGAGTTATACGCCAATGAAATAGATAATGATGATAAGTCTGAAGAAAGTGATGACCAAAGCGATGGTACATCTCTGATGTAATACCATCCACAAAAGACTATTAGTTTAGTTTGATTCATCTTAGTTGTAATGTTTTGAATTATAATGAAATATAATGAATTTAGGAACGCCAAGATATTTACCTTTATAATATATAAGAGATTAATTCAACTAGACAGATCTACTAAATGAAGTTGCTACTGAAACGGAAGAAAGTGAAAACGCCATAATCAATAACCCATTAGTTGAATAAATAAACAATTGGAATAACAGATTTAATGAAAACGCCATAATTCATATATGCGTAACAAAGCTGTAAAAAGCCATTGATAAGTTCTAAATAATGAAAACGCCGAATATTGATTCTAGGTTGAAAATGAATTATAACGCCATCTATTAAGCGGAGGTGGACAATGACAACAGTGCCCCCGTACATCATTTAGCGCCCCCTGCAACGTGTGCGATCAGGATCCGTTCTCACCGTTTTCACACCTTCAATCGTTTTCTCCTGATCCCGTTATATATATATACAACCGTTGTATAACGACTATAAAACAGTAATATAACCGTTGCAAAATGGTTATAGTTTACCACTATAAATTACCAATTATCAATCTCATTTTGCCACAACAAACACTCTTCTTCTAAAGGTTTTTCAAGAAAAAATTCGAAGATGATTCACTCGGTTTTAATATTGGACATCATAATACTAATATCATTACCAAGCTTAATGTTTGAACTTCCACCTCATCTTTTTAGTACTTATGTATTCATTTATGTGTTTGTAGTTGTACTATGTATGTTATCTTATTTTTAATGAGTATTTAGATTTTAATATTTATCTTATATATGTTTCGCAACAAAATGGCAAACATCACAAAATTGAATTTCCGCTCTTAATATCACCGGAGAAAATTATATGCCGTGGACGACACATGTTAAGCAACATCTCAAATCAATTGGTGTTTTGGAAACGATAACAGAGGGGATGATTGTAGTGATCAAGACAAGGCAAAAGCCGATGTCTTCCTCCACAAACACATTGATGAGATGTTACAATTTGAATTTCAACCTGTGAGGATCCATACGTTTTGTGGAGAGATTTAAAAGCAGATTTGATCATCAAATGGAAGTTTACTTCCCACTGTTAGATGTGAGTGGAACAATCTTAGGTTCCAAGATTTAAAAAAAAAAGTAAATGAGTACACTTCTGTTTGGTTCAAAATATGCTCAACGCTCCATTCTACGAGCAAACTGTTTCCTGAGGAAGATATGTTGGAGAAAACTTTCTCCATGTTTCGTGCATCAAATATAAACTTGCAATAACAATATCGGTTGCAAAAGTTTCAAAGATATTCTGATCTAAATTCATTTATCCTTGTAGCAGAGAAAACCAATGAGCTACTAAAAACCATCAAGCTCGTCCCACTAGATCATTAGCCATTCCAGTAGCAAATGTTGTTATTAATGATGATACTAAAGACTTTGGAAGAGCATGGGGACTAGGCCGTGGCCATTTTGGTAAAAGTAATTTTAATGTTCGCAACCATTCTTTCAAAGGGAATAATAATTACCGAGGTGTTCCCATGGATGTGGCCGCGATCATGGTCGAAATTAAGGAACCACCAGTTACCACACTCCACAAAATAACAATTCTAACCAGTACAACAAAAGGAATGAAACAGGTAGGTCCGAAAACAATGGCACTCCTTGTTTCAGATGTGGAAGTGCAAACCACTGGTTAAAGGCTTGTCGTACACCTTCACATCTATGTGAACATTACCAAGCATATCTCAAAAGAAAAGAGAAGGAGGTGAACCATGTGGATAATTTTGATGATATCAACGTCGAGCGGAATATCACCACTATACCATTGGCATGGAACACTGAAGCAAATGTTGCTAAGCCATAATAATTATGTGCAAAAATTATGTAGTTTCCATCAACTATCTTATTTTGTTTAACTAGTCTTTCTTTTCATGTAATGTTTTCAACTAATAAATAAACTTCTTATTAAAAATAATTCATAACGTCTTCGTTATACACTTACTATTATTTCTCTTTATATTTTCAAGATTAAAATGAGTACCATTGGAGCACAAGATCAAACAAATGATGCAGATATATGTATAGTGGATAATGGAGCCACACACACTATACTTAAATCCAAGAAATATTTTTATGAGTTGAAACCAACAAAAGGAACCATTGATACAATATCGGTTCCTACAAACTTGATAGAAGGAGGGGAAAACTAATTTAATATTACCAAATAGTACAAAGCTCTTAATAGAGAATGCTTTGCTTTCCCCAAAATCAATGAGAAACTTGTTGAGTTTCAAAAACATATATCATAATGGATATGATACTCAGTCAAGGACTATTGATAATAAAAAAATATCTGCACATCATGAGTAAAGATCATATACTGGAAAAACTGCCGATGCTCCACTCTAATTTGCATTATACACACATTAATGTGCCTCAAACACATATGGCACTAAAAGAATTTTTTTTTTTTGATCCTGGGACATTTAACTTATGGCATGACATATTAGGCCATCCATGATCTACAATGATGAAAAGAATTACCAAAAACACACATGGACATCCACTGAAATATTAAAAGATCCCCCAATAAGATAATATACATCTATGTACCTCTTGTTCACTTGGAAAACTAATTACAAGGCCTTTGTCCTTAAAAGTTGAAAATGAATCACCAATGTTTCTTGAAGGAATTCAAGGTGATATATGTGGACCAATTCATCCGCTATGTGGACCGTTTAGATATTTCATGGTCTTGATAGACGCATCCAGCAGATGGTCTCATGTCTCTTTATTATCATCTCGTAATTGTTGCCTTTGCAAAATTTCTTGCTCTAGTTATCATATTACAAGCACATTTTCCTGATTATATCGTTAAAAGGGTAAGACTTGATAATGCTGCTAAATTTACATCACATGCTTTTAGTGATTATTGTATGTCTGTGGGAATTGTTGTCGAACACCCTATTACTCATGTACACACACAAAATGGATCTAGCCAAATCATTGGTCAAATGTTTACAGCTAACGCTAGACCATTAATAATGAGAACAAAATTTCCTGTGTCAGTTTCAGGGTCATGCAATTTTACATGTTGGGTAACTGATTCGTCGAGACCAAGTGCAAATCATAAGTACTCCCCACTATAACTTGTTTCTGGCCACGAGCCAAACATTTCCCACATTAGAATTTTTGGGTGTGCAATGTATGCTTTTATTACACTACCACAACGCACAAAAATGGGACGCTAAAGAAGGTTGGGAATATATGTTGGATATGAAATAGCCTCCATCATATGATATCTGGAACCTTTAACATGTGATGTATTTACACCACGTTTTGATGACTGTCATTTTAATGAGGCAATGTTCCCGGCATTAGGGATAGAAAATAAAAAAACAAGGAAATGATGTCTCATGGTGTATGCCTTCATTGTCCCCTCTTAATCCAAGAACAATACAATTTTAGACAGAGGTTCAAAAGATAATACACTTGTAAGAAATTGCAAATCAATTGCTGATGCTTTTACTGATACAAACAGAGTTACTAAATCTCATATACTAGTTGCTAATGCTCGAGGTCGAGTTAAGATCCCAAGTAAGGCAATAGATAATAAGATAACTCACGAATCTCAGAAACCTTGAAACGTGGAAGGCCAATCGGTTCGAAGGATAAGAATCCTCAAAAAGAAAAGCACTTGTAAAGGAAATTGACCATTAAGAGAATGATCTTGATAAAAAAGTGAATACCAAAACCTCTCGTTAGGAAGTGTAAATGAATACTAACAAAGTGATATAAATCAACTTGGTCATTCACATATCATATGGAACCAATATGAAATGGAAAATATTGATGAGATATTTTCTTATACTATAGTAAGTGACATCATGGTGGAGATGATGATCTTGAACCAAAATCTGCCATGAGTGTCAAATTAGACATGACTAGGATAAAGGCGCTATGCAAGCTTAATTATATTCACTTAACAAACGAAAGATTTTTGGATCTATTGTTGTTACACCTAAGCCCGTAAAACATGTAGGGTATAAATGAGTTTTTGTAATGAGAAAAATGAGGTTACAAGATATAAAGCGAGACTTGTAGTTCAAGGTTTTTCACAAAGGTCAGGGATTGACTATGAAGAAACATATTCTCCCGTTATGTATGCAATAACCTTTAGAAACTTAATCAGCTTAGCAGTTTCTAAAAAGTTAGAAATGCGTCTTATGGATGTCGTTACAGCTTACTTTATGGATCACTTGATAGTGACATTTATATGAAAATCCATGAAGGATTTAAACTCCATGAAGCGTTAAGTTCAAAACCCAAAGAAATGTATTCGATCAAATTACAAAGATCTTTATATGGGTTGAAACAATCTGGAAGGATGTGGTATAATCATTTGAGTGAGTATTTGATAAGTAAAGGTTATACAAATAATCTTATCTGTCCATGTGTCTTTATTAAGAAGATAACATCTAGATATGTGATCGTAGCTGTATATGTTAATGATCTAAATAAAATTAGGACGCAAAAAGAAATTCACAAAGCAATTATTCTTTTAAAAAAAAGAATTTGAAATGAAAGACCTTGGAAAAACCAAATATTGTCTTGGTTTACAAATGAACATATGAGCAATGGAATACTTGTGCATCAAACGAACTATACTGAAAAGCTTTTGAAACGTTTCAATATGGACAAGGCAAATCCTTGGAGCACTCTAATGATCGTTAGATCACTTGATGTCGAAAATGATCCATTTCGTCCTTGTGAGGACAACGAAGAAGTTTTTGGTCCAGAAGTACTATACCTCAGTGCAATTGGAGCGCTTATGTATCTTACGAATTTACGAGACCTAACATTTCTTTTGCAGTGAACTTGTTAGCAAGATTTACTTCAGCTCCTACTAAAAGGCACTAGAATGAGATTAAACATATTTTTTGATATCTTCGAGGTACTGTTGATTTAGGCTTGTTTTATCCTAACGATTCAAAAGAAGGGTTAGTTGGTTATGCAGATGCATGTTATTTATCTGATCCTCATAAAGCAAAATCTCAATCTGGATATATATTTATGAATGGAGGAACTGCGATTTCATGGCGTTCTAAAAAACAAACACTTGTCGCAACATCCTCAAATCATGTAGTCATTGCACTACATGAAGCTTCAAGAAAATGGGTATGGCTAAGATTTATATCACAACACATATTGACTTCTTGTGGGCTAGAGAAAGATCAAAGGCCAGCTCCAATCCACGAAGATAATGCAGCTTGTGTCTCTCAAATGAAAGAAGGGTATATCAAAAGTGACAGAACAAAACATATACCACCAAGGTTCTTTGCATATACTCGGGACTTTATTAAAGACAATCAGGTTGAGATGAGATATGTCCAATCCAGCAACTATTCAACAGATCTTTTCACAAAAGTACTACCTACAACAACTTTCAGGAAACACGTTCATGATATTGGCATGCGTCACGTACGGAGAATGTAATGCCTTACGAATTGCAACTTGAGGGGGAGCTATAGATTGCACTCTTTTTCCCTTAGCTAAGGTTTTTTCCTAGTGGGTTTTTCTTTAGCAAGGTTTTTAATGAGGCAGTACTTAAAGACCCCGAAGTTTGCAAAGTGTCATCCGAGGGGGAGTGTTATGAATATTATATGTGATAGATATTATATCACATTTACCATGAAGATCAAGATTTACCTCTAGATCTACCAAGCAAGTGGATAAACCATTGTCAAAACTTATAGATAATATACCATACTACTTGTCTATCAAATAGTTAAACTTGTCTACCAAATAGTTAATCTTTTTGTAGTATAAATACTAGCTAAAGGTAGAAAAGAAAATGTACCTCATGTATAAGTACTTAAAGACCCCGAAGTTTGCAAAGTGTCATCCGAGGGGGAGTGTTATGAATATTATATGTGATAGATATTATATAACATTTACCATGAAGATCAAGATTTACCTCTAGATCTACCAAGCAAGTGGATGAACCATTGTCAAAACTTATAGATGATGTACCATACTACTTGTCTATCAAATAGTTAAACTTGTCTACCAAATAGTTAATCTTTTGTAGTATAAATACTAACTAAAGGTAGAAAAGAAAATGTACCTCATGTCTACACTTTCATAAGTTATACAATTCTCTACTCTTTACTCTTACAACATTTTTAAAGTTCTTAAAGTTTTAGCACTAATCTTGTGTTAATTCTTGTTATATTATAATAGTAACCTGTTTCTCAAAAAATCAACTACAATGTCTTTTGGTGATATGTTATCCATGGTAACTATCATCACGTTCTCTGTCCCTCGTCCAAACATGCTTCAATTTCTTTCGGGATTGCGTCAACCTTATGGCTAAAAATTGGCTTGAAGTTATATATCCCGCATGTAAAGTCCAGTTATATGTATAAATTGTGCAGTTAAACACATTTAATCGATCATTTGAATTGATATGCGTGTATCTGTTGTAAGACAAACTCTTTGTTTATCTAGTTAAATTTTTTTAACTTCTTTTCTTCTAAATAATCACCTTTATAATGAGAAATTGTAAACCGTGAGAAGATACTAAAAGTGGAACGAACCCTTTTCATGTATTCTTAAACCCCCTAGGTCATCCACAGTAAGATGACATAAAACATTAAAAAAACGTGTCTAGCAACTGTTACATCAGCAAAAAAACACTTCTTATCTAAAAACACCCAAAGTCACCTAATAAAGAAGCATAAACACCATAAACATTAACACATCATCGGTACGTTTTTATTTTTAACCACTCACTTCCCCCCCCCCCTCCCCACCTCTTATATATATATATACACACACACACATACACTTAAAGTTAAAAAGTACAATGGCCCCCGCCCCAGTCCATTTTTTCTTGTTTTTTTTTACCAAAAATAACCTAAAATGAGTGCTTAAAACGAGTTCCTTAATAGTCAAACCCGATGAAGTGACTTTTTTTAGGTGACTAAACAAGAAAAATATCATATCGTGGGTGATCTTATGTTCACAAATGAAAACAAACTTCTATCTTTATAGCTCTCATGTTCAATGAATGAGAATGGAACTTCTTCTATTTTATTATTTTAACTCTTGAGTTTTCTTTTAACATTTGAGGTATTGAATTTCCATGTTTTAAAGTACTACCCTTACCATCAATATTTATTTTCATAAAGCTAGTTTAATGATATTTGAGATTATTGGGATTTAACTCAAACTTTTGTAGATGCCGACACAATGCGGATGTTCCGGTCTTTACCGGGTTTGCACAATAAAGTGAAGAACAAACGTACATCTACCTTCTAGGATACTTGTTGACTTGTCCTTGCAAAGCTTCTTTTTTCAATCTTGATTTACCTTTCGTATTTTCGAGGGTAAACTGCCATTTTGGTCCCTGAGGTTTGGGCAATTTTGCCACTTTAGTCCAAATCTCAAATCTATTGCATCTGGGTTCCTGTGGTTTTAGTTTTAATGCCATTTTGATACAAAAATGAAATCAGGTCCTATTTGTCTTATAAAATCCTGCTATTTTGTCCTTTTCCTCAAGGGCAAAATGGTCATTTTAAGCATTAATATATGTATATATACACACACATATGTAAAATAAAAAAAAAACTCAAAACTCTATACACTGTCTCTCTCTCTAAACACCCCTATGTCTCTCTCGAGAGAGAGCAACACCACCGCCACCATGAACTCCACCACCGCCACCTCCTCCCCTTCTCACCACCACAACCTCACCACCACTACCACCACAACCTCACCACCATAACCTCACCACCACAACCATCACCACTACGGCCTCACCACCGCCTCACCACAACCATCACCACCACTCGTTTAACCATCACCAACATCACATCACTTGCACCCGGCCACCACCTACATCACCATCACCTACGTTGGTGACTGAAACCAACCCCAAATCCTCAAGCACCCTAGATTTCAATCCACCAAATTGATTGTTGAATCTCCTATGTCATGGCAAATTGACAAAGGGGTTTTGTTTGGAATTGAAAACCAAGTGGAATGTTATAAATAATTACCGTTAACGGTATCGGATTGGACGTAGGAGGGTTCATCCGAGTTCCAACAGTGGCCGGTGATGGATCCGATGATGCCAGCGGGGATCTGGTCGGGTTCTAGATCTGCTTTTGCCGGAGGTGGATCTGGAAATGTCCAATTTAGAGAGCAGATGGGTTAGGTTCGATCTGTTTCGATTTGTTGTCTTTCTGAATTGTTCCGGCTGGGGTGGTAGTGGTGGTGGTGTGCCGACGGCTGGTGGAGGTTGAGGTGATGGTGGTCGGGTGGTGGAGATGGTTGGTGAGCGAGTGATGTTGGTGGTGGTCAGTTCATTGGTGAGGCAAATGGTGGTGGCATACCTGATTTGGAAGAGGGGGCCTGGCATTAAGTTGACGATTTTGCCCTTGAGGAAAAGGACAAAATAGCAGGATTTTATAAGACAAAATATGACCTGATTTCATTTTTGGACCAAATTGGCAATAAAACTGAAACCATAAGGACCTAGATGCAAAAGATTTGAGATTTGAACTAAAGTGACAAAACTGCCCAAACCTCAGAGACCAAAATGGCAATCCACCCACAATAAATAATCAATAATCATTTTTTTTTGCATGAGTTCCAAGTTGGAACTTCCAACCTAGATCACCAATGTAAGTTGATAAACGCGTTCACAAACATATCTAGTCAGTTGTCGTATCAGATTTTCACAAATACACTAGAAATATATATTTTTTCTCCAACCCTACAAACATTCTTACCAATACTTATATTTCCACATCATCACCACTTTTACATTTATTTTTATTAGTTAAGTTATTTTTTTATTGATATACATTTTTTTCGCATTATTTATAACGAAAGTTATAAAAACAAAACCTAAACATGAACATTAAAATATATGTATCTTAAACTTTTGTATTTTATTTATTCTATTAAAGTAACATTAATAAACTCATGTTTTAAATAAAAACATTACATTTTTTTGTTTATAGCCAAATGCAACGTAAATGCTTTGCATTGACCATGGTCTAATAGTCTAATTCGAAATTACGAAGAATAAATTAAAAATATGTTATAAAATGTTTTAACAATTTAAGGGGAAGCTTCGTATTTTTGTTTATAGCCAAATGTAACCTAAATGCTTTGCATTGGTAATGATCTAATAGTCTAATCTGAAATTACGAGGAATAAATTAAAATAGGACCATGATATTCACACACTCAAAATATTATTTCCACACCCTAAAGCGTCGCGCTTTGGCCAAAGCGCGACGTTTAGAGGTAGATTCCAGACAAAAGTTGATTTGATTTGATGATTTGATTGAAAGCCTGCGTTGTACTCTGTACGAGGTTGCCGGAGTCACGCGAAACCGTAAGCGCCGCGCTATGGCCAAAGCGCGGCGCTTCGACCCCTCTTTTTGGCACAATAAGTAGCAGACGATGCATGGTTGTGTTCATCACATTTCAAAAATTGTAAATCGGTTATCAAATTAGAACCGGGCTCTATTTTTCCAGTGGCATTTCTTCAAAATACGATGTCGTGGTTTAGCAACTACCTGTTCGGTGAATACTCCGACGAGTCTGTGGTTCCAGATTCTTACGAGGGGATTGCTATTTCCGAAGAGTACGAGAAAACTGTCCCGTTCGACATGAGGGAGGAGGTTGGCATTCGTTATCGTGACAATACAGTGCAGCTGGACTTGAAAGTCCCTGTTGAAGAGTCGTATGGGGTGCAACTGGACTTGAATGTCCCTGTGGAAGACTTGTACACTCCTCAATTTGAAAATCCGTATGGTTAGCCAAACTATCAGGACCACGGTTACGGTGGTGAGCAGAGCTATGTACAACAAGACTATTCGTACTACGGTTACGGTGGTGAGCAGAGCTTTGTCAAGCAAGACTCTCCTGACCAGGGAGATGGAGGTGAACAGAGCACTGCAACGCAAGACTATACGGACCAGGGACACGGTGATGAGCAGGAAGATCCGTTAGTCGACGAGGATGGCTGTTACCCAGTTATATTTTCTTTTGATACGATAGTTAAGTTTTCGTCACGTGACGAGTTGGTAGATTGGGTACAGAATACGGGAAAGGCCAATGGCTATGTTATTGTGATTAGAAGGTCGAATAAAAGAGGAAGTAATTTCAAGGTTTGGTTTCAATGCAGTCTTGGTGGGGATTATAAGAGTGTAGCTACAGTGAGGAAAATGGGTTGCAAGAAAATAGGTTGCCCGTTTGAGCTGATAGGGTTTACTGAATCCAAGGGAATTTTAAGGTTTTTATTAAATGTTTGTTTGTTGTTTGTTTATTGTTTAATTTTAATTAAAAAGTTATTGTTATTTGTTTATTAGTTGTTGTTGTTATTAATATTTGTTTAATAATAGTTTAGTTATTTTTATTAATTGTTTAATCTATTATATATAATAAATATGAAAGATGTTGGCTGATGTGGCGCTTGATAAGAAAGAGTATGTGGTTTGAGAGGGAAGAAGTTCCGGTCCGTTTTTTTTCATTAGGGAAGCACCGTTTTACTAAATTCGGATCCAATTTAAACATGTTTTTCCTGTTCTCCCTTCACCCATTCATTCTAAACCCTAGAAGCCCCCCTCCCACACGATTCCTGCAGATCCATTTGATGAAGAGTTTCAAAGGTTAATACAACATATTCTTTTGCAGATTCATTATACATCAAACAAAAGCCCTCAATCACTCTACCGATTTCATTCTTTCCTTTTCATTTATCATCCTCCGAAACCCTAAGGCGCATCAAATAGATACAACAATCCAATAGACCTCTTTCTCTTTCCGGTAACGAAGACGATTCTGGTGGTATTTTGAGTTGGAGAAACGACGATGGTGGTGAGCAGTGGTAAGTTTTTGTTGATTAGATATTTTATTATTTGATTTTTTTTAGATCGGAGAAATAGTTAGGGTTCTAAGTTCAATCTAAAATATTATCCGGTTTCCAATATTTTGTTCTTCAGTGTTTCTGAGTTCAATCAACATGAATTAATATTGTTTGGATGTGCTTTCGTTGTTGTCTGAGATTGTAGCAATTGGTTAATCAGATGCTTTTTTTTTAAGAAAATATTGGCCCAAATCACTATAAATAACACTTTTGTCATAAATTTATCTATTTAGTTTGTTTTATCTTGCAGGTGCTTGATGAGATTGGCTTCAAAGGTTTGTAGTTGTGATAACAATCTAACTTACTTTCCAGATCTGTAAGTTCCATTCACCGTTTTCATGATTCAAATAATAACCGTTTTCATTTATTAATAATACTTGTGTGTTTGTTTTGTGATCGTGTTTGTGTGGAGTAATTTTCATCAATGACGAAGATTGTTGGTACGCTCGGACAAAAATCGATATATGTGGAGGTTCTTTCCCGGTGTCTCATGGCTGGAATGTCTGGTAATTTTACGGTTTTTAAGTATTAGGTTACTGATATGCTGATCTGGTGGTCAAGTGTGGTGTTGTGGACAGTGGAAAGGAGTTGAGAGTTATTTTTTATATATTTTTTATTTTCTTAATTTTGAAGTACGAGTGGTCTGATGAAGAGACGAACGCTTAACATGAATCCATGCTCTGGTATGTGGATATAAGGGAAAAAATAAACTCTATTGGTTTCTGATAGTGTGTGCGTGACCATGGAGACTTGAACTAATTTCCCCAAAATTATTGTTACCGCAAATTCTTCTTTAATCTACATGTTAGACCCATATATTTTTAGATCTTCTATAAACGTCTATATTATCCATTATTAATGGCAAAAAAAAAAAAGGATGGGAAAATGATCTAAGGAGGTTTTGTCTTAAAAATGACTTTGGAAAACTTGACATGCTTGACCTTTTTTAGCTATATTTTTTTGTCTAATCCGCCTGACTCGATATAGATAAAACATGATATGTATCCATAATGGTTCAAAATTACCTCATTTAACCCATACATTAACTCAGATTAATGTTGTTCTAGGTGCGGCTATCCTACTTTGAATGCCTCTTACTATGACTTGAGCTTCCATCCAGTTAGTCCTACTAATGACTGCAAACTTTACGGGACTTCAAAAGCCATAAAATGCTACGACCGTGACTCTTGCAAGTAAGCATCTTTTTCTCTACATTTGTGTTATTATCTCCATTATTATTGAGTTGTGATCACTGTGTTATTGATGTTATGTGTTCTTAATGCTAGAAATATGTGGCTAAATGGGTCGGTTTGGGGTAACGACTGGGTAGCTTGGTACGTGTCAAGCTGACCATTAAAATTATTATTTTTTTATATAAATATTTAGTGTGAAATTGAGTATAAATTTAATATTATTTGCAAATTTTTAACAAAGCCCGCTTTGGACAAACTTTGACCCATCTGACCCTTTTCCATTAAAACCTATTTTTACAGACGGAAACGGCCTTATGTAGCGTACTTTAATTTTTCTATTAAGCGTAATCTATTGCGAGTTTGCTGAATTTTGCAGAATAATGCTTTAGGATGAGATCTTTGAATCGACTGTGGCCTATATTTGCCACATAGCCATGAGGTACACAACCGCACGTTTGATTAAGTTGTCTTAATTTTGTCTAATTATCTGAGAACGCTTCACATATCATTTTTTTAGGAATACTCAATAGAGATCTGTGAGTGGTCTGGATCAAGTTGGGACTTGGGAATTGCTGCTGATACAAAAGCCACCACAGGTACTCTTTTGCTCACATAATGATCTAGATAGGGTGACCCGCAAAAAAAAACAGACCATCTAGATTGTCAAAATGGCTAGAGTCCTTTGCTTAGTTAACGAGTTAAAAAACATACCATTTTAATAGTACAACTAAAAAGACTGGTCAGTCTTTTCTTATGTAACATATCAAAATGGGTTGGGTCGGACTTCTTGGGTATATTTTAAACTAAGCATTTTTAATATATGTAAAGGTGGGTTATTGTCTTTCGGAATAGGTCAAAAGGATTAAGGAGATTATAAGCAATTTTTCATATATGTAAAGTGGATTATTAGCTAAAAAATGGTTTTGACCATTTTGCTCTTACACCATGAGTAGGTGAAAAAGAATTAAAACTGATGCAAGACCAAAATGGTCATAATTAATTTGATGTTATTCGAACACCTCTCAACCAACACCAGAGCTCAAAAAAGTTGTGCTTTGTGAATATTCCTTTATTATCGTTGTGAAACTATAGAAAAAAAAAAGGTGCAGTTTTCGCTGAAAAGCTGCAGTTTTTCGCTGAAAAAAGCTGCAATTTGGGTCGTTTTTTTGCCTGAAAAACCTCAAATTTTTTGTTGTTTTTTTTTTGCTGAAAAAACAACAGCTTTTTGTTGTTTTTTGCTGAAAAAACTCCAGATTGCAACTGTTGTTTGTGCCATTTATTGTTGTAAAAAAACCGCAGGAAATAACTTATATATTGCTACAAAAACCCGATGAAGAAAAACTACAGAAAATCAGCAGAATGCAGCTACTATTTGTTGCTGTTGATTGCTGGGAGCACACTGTTTTTTGCATAAAAAACCTTATAAATTGCTATAAAAAAGCTGAAAATGAAAAGAATTTTTTAAACAAAGACGTTAAACGTAAAATACGATTCATTGATTAAACGTTAGACGTGAAAAACCATCAAACATAACAAAGGAAATATATAAACTTAAACTATTAATCCTTAAGAACGCCCACTAATATATAACTTTTTAGTCGAACTAAAATACTAATATATTTTGATTAGCGCCATTTAGTAGTCGTCACCGCCTGAACCAGAACATTCCAACATTTAAAGTTGTCTGATTTGTTGGCATCAAGCCTTTTATGATTCTATGTTAGGCTAGCACACTTTAGGCCTACTTTTAGATGGAGATAGCTAAAAGAGGGGCAATCATATCCTTTGCAAGTGAACTTTTGCACAAATAAAGCATATGATAACATTAACTTTTTAGATTTAATGTAACTAGGGATGAGCTTGGTACCAGTATCGAAAATACCACCAAAAGTGGGTACCGCTACCGAAAATGTTTGGTACGGTACCGGTATTTGAAGGTAAAATTCGGTGTTTTACCAGTACCGTATCGAACCAATACCGAATCCAAAGTATCGATACCATAAACTCCAAAAAGAGGGTACCGGTACCAAAATACCGGTATTTGAAGGTAAAAAACGGTATTTTACTGGTACCGTATTGAACCAAAAGTACCGGTTCCAAAAAGTGGGTACCGAATGTGATATCGTAAGGAAAATTCAGTACTGATACCCGGTATCAAATTCTCATCCCTACATGTGACCACACTTTTATGTTGTCAAATCATTTGGGCTTCCACTTCAAAGTTCATTAGATCTTATTTTAACTAAAGTAACTTTGTTTTGTGTGTTGGATCATATTTGGGCCAAAAGATCTAAAACAATCATATTTTTTCTGAGTAATGCTAAAGAGGAGATTTGGTATAAAATAAAAAAATAACATATGTCGTTTTAATAAAAGTTAACCGAATTTGATGGATAGATCCGGTTACTAAAATTTCATCGTAGTAAATTAGGACTTTAATTGTTTTTAATGGTTGTTTCATATACATGGCCGTTATGACAGCGTGTGGAGACACTGATGACTGTATTTCAACTTCTGAGACTGAAGAAAAGACTGCAAAACTTGAGGAATATTAGATTAAAAATCCACCTAGACCTGGACAAGTAGATTTTTATCAATGGAGGCCCCTCTATGCTAGGTACTCATTTCTTATACAAAGCTCTCTTAAATTATCAAAAGTCATATACAAATTAGGGGTGTTAAATGGGTCGTGTTCCTGATCGAAAACCTCCATGACATGAACATGAAGATCGTTCCAAAGATGACATTCTTGTATCTAATGAATGTCTCACATATGACCAATATGCATCAGTTAGCCAAATTCATAGATATTCAACAACTCTCCTACGGTTTCTTATTAATATATTGCACATATGCAATGTGATATTGTAAATTAATTATAGCTTTACGGAATGTGATATTGTAAATTAATTATAGCTTTACGGAATTTAGAGAAATAATATTGTCTCACGGTATATAAGTTATATTCTAACAAAGTTGCGAATTGCCAAAAAAATGATATGGTAACTCTTACATTAGATTTACTAATGCTTTAGCTTTATTAGTGTTTGTTTCTATTGCTTGAATTGTTTAGGAGGTAATGTGTTTTTTTACCCTTTTCAATTAATGAGTTATTATAACTATAAAAACAATATTATTAACTTTCGGTGTATTTTTTTACCGAAAATTTTATAGATACTTATAATATTTAGAATGTTTGAACAACAATTTTTTTCCACCTAAATATAACATGACCTTGAATCTTGATGATTGTAGCACTTTCATGGGACGGTGGGTGCATTCTGCGTGAAAGCAGACGACAAACGGTGTAAGTGACTCTTTTCTTGGTGCTCTCCTAATAAAGATTGTTGACGACCAATCCATTTTTAGAGGTAATATCAACATTCGAATGTCTTTTATTGAAGTCGATTTTACATGACAAATGGTTAACATGTTACCGGTTCGATGCCTTTACTCATGATGGTCCATGTAGTTTATACTTTGTAAAGAAATTCACACGGGTTATTTTATCTTTTAGTATGGAGTGAAATGGGTTTGGGCACCTTTATGGTCATTTTATAAATAACTAATGTGGTAGTTATGATCATAAAAAGAATGTACTATATCTATCCTTTAATCTGGAACCGTCGATGATAGTTATTTCTTCTCCTCTCCAAGTCTTTTTTGCTCGATCTTGCCTCATATCTATTTTCTTGTGTTGTAGGT
The DNA here is from genome assembly GCA_947069175.1 of Scalesia atractyloides. Classification (NCBI taxonomy): domain Eukaryota; kingdom Viridiplantae; phylum Streptophyta; class Magnoliopsida; order Asterales; family Asteraceae; genus Scalesia; species Scalesia atractyloides. Next base: position 74,234,238 of record CAMTDV010000030.1, on the reverse strand, counting down.
ACTTAATACCCTGAAGAGATCCAAGACAGTCATGTTGCCGTAAGAGAAGTAGAAAGAAGCTCTGAGTTGCACAATGTTTATATGCAATGTAACATCTAAATGAAGTTACAAATAGTATAGTTTATTGAAATAGAATTTGTTATGAGATTTTAAACCCCCCCCCCCCCCCCCCCCCCCCCCCCCCCCCCAAAAAAAAAAGAAACAAAAACTCAATTTTCAAAAGTTTAGGTTGTTAATAAGCAATGTGTCCTTTCTTTTTTGTAGAAGGGACTCGATTTGCTTAAGAAAAGCTTTTGGCAACTCAAGGATATGCGACTTCAAAGGGATTCAACTATCTTCGGTGTATTTTCACTTTGTCAATTTATGTAACATGACACTTTGTTTATATCATTTTAATACATTTAATGTTTATCTAAATAATTTTCTTCAACCCGGGAAGCAGTCCCGGGTGATAACCTAGTTATTATTAATAGTTATTGTTATTTGTTTATTAATTGTTATTGTTAATAATTTTTATTTCATAATTGTTAGTTATTGTTAATAATATTTGTTTATTAATATTTGTATATTAATGATTGTTTTGTTAAAACGTAGATATGGATATGGATGATTTGGATGTCGGCGTAGACATGGATGCGGGTTTGGAGGATCAGGGCGCCGATCCAACCCAAATATGTTATAAAATGTTTGTAACAATTTTTAGGCGAAGCTTCGTTACTTAATATTGCCAATATAAAAAAAAAGATATACAGTACAATTATTGAATATGCATAGTCGGAACAAACTATATTATTAAATTATTGAACTTGTCTGTGCTTGCTTGTATTTATTCTTGGCAAGCACTTTCAAATCACCAGACATCTTCCAAATTACAACTCGATATGATGTAACATGAAAATAACATGCTTTCCATTCACATCTACATTTTCATTTTCTATATTAAACTACTTGAATCGCCGACATAAATGCTTTCTTCACGGAACTTTCATACGGATCTTTTCGTAAGTAAACTACCACTACAACTACACTGATATTAATTAAGCCATATTACACGACTTTTTTCTGTTGAAAATGATTCATATGAAAATACACTTGCTGATATATTTAAAAACTAGTAGTATGCGCCGCCCGCGTTAAGGGGCGCTAAGCCAAATATTTCTTTGTTTGATAACATATACATATTTCGGTTACTTATACATGCTACTTATAACACAATAAAAAAATATACTGAGTCAACCAACTAAACTAAAACATTACCATAGTTTTGCTATAAAAAAAACTAAAACAATGGCAAACATGTAATTTAGAGTTGTGGGCAAAACAATAATTTGTCAGGACTAATGGACGAGTGCTAGGAAGCTTTTGACACAAATAAAAACTATACCGAGTCAATACTTTTGCCAAAAAAAAAACAAAAACAAACGATGACAAGATTGCAATTTTGAACTGGGGGCAAAATCATATTTTGGGCGAAGGGCAAAATCGTAAGTTTTAGCTGGGGCAACACCATAATTTTATTTTGAACTAGAGGTAAAAACGTAATTTTTAACTGGGGGCAAAACCAAGATATATTTTTGAAATGGGGTGATATCGTAATTTAAACTTGAGGATAAAATCATAATTTGTCTGGACTAATGGGGAAGTGTCAGGCAGTTGCTTGGCACTATTCCCCAACCTTCCTTTTGTAGTATTTAGAATTAAGGGTAAAATCGTAACTTTTAGCTGGGCAAAATCATAATTTTATTTTGAATTGGAGACAAAAACATAATTTTTAACTAAGGATAAAATCGTAATTTTAAGCGGAAGGCAAAAAAATTTTTTGTTTAAAATGAAGTGAAATCATAACTTTAAACGAAGGATGACATCGTAATCTAACTAGACCAGTGAGGAAGTGTATAACATTTCTTTTATAGTTATAGGTAAAAAAATATAAGATTAAAAGGAAGTGAGAAACACTTGATATATATCACTGAACTTTTGAAAAAGAATACAAATCACTTGGTTGTTAATTAAACGACAAACTTCTAAATCTACATGCCATCGTGGAGAAATCTCAACGTTCACCATTTGGAAGTAACTTTCCATTTTAATACCTTAGTAACATCAGACTACATAGCCCTTGTTATTTATTTATTAATTTATTTTACTTACCGAAAAATAAGAAAGACAACTTTACATCCAACTATACACACCCGAATCCACAAGTTAATGCGGGGAAAGTGCACCATAACTTGCCCGTCCTAGACCCTGCGCCGGTCCAGGTGCCATCGCGAGACCACTCATCTGAACATCCAACTGATAACTCGAATACCCTCCTGTGCAAGGCACATAAGTGAGCATTTTCTCATTCGGACATCGCCCAACATTACTAAAAAAACGATTACACTCCTCCCGCGTCCTTTGGTTCGGAAGATCCAAAATGCAGTTCATCTTCACGTCTAGAACCCCTTTCTTAATCAGCCTCCGACACTGCGGTCCCAACCTGCGTAAAATAGTTATACGAAACCGTAAAATTCGTCAACCCGGGTAACCCACACACCGCCTCCGGCACTTGGCCATGAAACTTATTCCTCGCCAGGTTCAGTAGCTCCATTTTCCGTAAGCACTGGAATGAGTGCGGGATCGGGCCTGTTAAGTAGTTCGACCCGACGTCGAACACGGTAGCCTTTTTCAATAACCCGATCTCGTACGGTAAGCATCCGGTTAACTTGTTGTTCAAGAAAAGAACCTCGAGTAAGGTGTTGGAAGCCTGCCCGATGCTCGGTGGGATCCCGCCGATGAATTCGTTGTTCGCTAAGGTTAGGTAAAGCGCGGTTGTTTTGCCGAGGTTGTCGGGTAGTTTTTGATGAATTTGTTGTTGTTGATGAACAGTAGATCGAGGTTGAGATTGAAGACTTCGGGAGGGACTACGCCCGCGAAATTGTTGAACCGCAGATCGAGGAATAGTAACTTGTTGCCGCGGAGGACTTGGTACGGGAAGTTGCCCGAGAATTTGTTGTTGCTGAGGTCGAGTTCGTATAAGTACTTGAGTTTGTTGAGCTCGGTAGGAATCGAGCCGGTAAAGCCGTTGGAGTTTGCGTGGAAGAATACTATGTCTGGCAAGCCCATGAGGAACTCGGTGAGGGTTAGATTTGGGCCGCCGAAATTAAAGTTGTTGAACTTGACGCCCGCGAGGGCTGTTTGGTTGTAACCAGGGACCGTGTCGCACAAGAATCCTTTGTAGTCTCGGCAAATTTTTTTGCCATTCCATGTTTTGGTAATTCCTTTGGGGTCATGGTGCTCCACTAGTTTTTTAAATTTTTGAATAACTGGGAAGACTAGTGCCATTCGCTCACTCTCGAAACCACTTGGCGGCTGAGGTGGCGGATATTTTGGTGTTGGTGGTGGTGGCGACTTTGGTGTTGGTGGTGGTGGCGGCGGTTTTGGTGGTGGTGGCGATGGCGACAGTTTTGGTGGCGGTGGGCATGGAGGGGGAGGGGGTGGGGGACAATTTTGATCATCTGGCGGCGGCGGTGAGGGAGTTGCACCGCCACCAATGATTATCTCTAGTTCATCTCTCCGAATAATTTGTTCACCATGGACGGCGAATAAATGAGTGATGCAAACGAAGAGTAGAAGTGTAAGGCCGCCACTCATCTTTGCGTAGAAGACGGTGGAGTGAAGAAAAATGTGAATGTGCTTAAAAAGATGAATGAGAGTCACGGACATTATCTAGATGTAACGTTTTGTTTCCTTTAGATTTAGTCGTATTTTTTCTAAAAAGTTATTCGTTTGATGAAAGCAATTTGCAAATATTTTTGTCTATCTTTGTTTTTAAATATGTTTGCGGTTTGTTTTATAACTTAAACACACAAATAGTGGTTAAACTACCCTTTTCATACTATATATGTAATCAAAATAATTTAATTGAAGCCATTATTGAAGACTTTGTGTTGACTATATATTGAGCATGAAAATATATAAAATATCCCAAGTCTTGGTTGATATGACATTGTTACTTTCTTATTTATTTCTTTTCAGGGTGAGATGTGAGCGTTTAAACTTTATTCACACTTGTTTAATCTAAATGTGTTAGGTCTCGGTTGTATATATGTAGATTTATTGATGAGGTAAATGCGAATAATTAGGTAGTGTTTGATATGCAGAAATAAGAGACGAAATGGAATGAACTATTACGAGGGAATGAAAAAAATGTGTTTGGTTGGTCAAAGTAATAAAATCACCCATTAAGACTCAACTTACAATAATAAGATCATATCACTCGCAACAATAACAATCTTAATAAATAAATAATCAACTCTTTTCACCAAAGTGTGTACAACTTTATTATGTCAATAACATGGCACACTTAGCCAATGTTTTAAAATATCGAACCGGCCTATTATTCTGGTTGAATCGGCTACCGTTTATTGTCCCGGTTCGGTTGAGCCGGTATAAATAGGGTTCCAATATGGTCTTCGAGCAACAGGTATATCCAGTAGTACCGGTTCATACCGGCCTACCGTTTAATCCCATGTAAAAATTTTGAATTTAAAATAACGATAATATTGAAATTCATCTTTTATTCGATCGTGAACTTGATGCATTCAACAATCCAATGTCATAAATCTATTATAGACTTTTATTTAATAAGACATTGTTGAAAAAATGATTTTTGATTGTGGAATCATGTAGTTTTGAATTATTTTTTAGTTGAAATTGTATTTTTACGGTATTATAGTGTTAAATTAGTTCACCTGGTTGAACCGTCTGTTACAACCAACCGTTTCTAGACCTAACCCGGTACCATTAAAAAACCGGTTTTTAAAAGACTGCACTTAGCTATCGAGTGGCTGACTTGGGTTCGGGTACGGGGTCTCCCGCACCCAATGATAATTTTGTTATCACATATATAGTCCTGAACGACCCTGAATTTTTTTGACTCCAACCTACGGAATTTCACTTCGACTCTTGCAACTTTTTTCCGGTCAACATGAAAGAAATAGAGGTTGCGGGTGATGGAGGATGTGGAAAGGGACGAAAAAGAGACATAACCCCATAACCCAATATTTAACAAAAAAAAACATAATGTTTTTTCATGTGAGATGAATCGTGAAAGTGTAAAAATAAAAAATAAAGAGAGAAGGCTATAAAACTAGTAAGGAATATGTGACTTGATTTAACCTGACCCATACCCATCCACAAAAGTTAATATATAGCCATAAGAAACGAACTCCAAAAGTTTCTAGATCCATCATGGCCAATAAGCTTTTATTTCAAAAAAATATTCTTTAAAAAGTTCATAATAGCACGTAAGAATTAACAAAAATTTAACATGGAGAACTTTCAATTTCAAAGCTGTAGATTTGTGAGATTTTGTGGTACTTAAAGTTATGGTTTTTTTATTACTAAAACGGTGGAGGGGTCAACTCGTTTTTATCTAATTTGTTCCTTACGTTTTACATGGAGTTTATATGCAATTATGCATTTAACCATTTAAAATGATAATAATAAATAAGATTAAAAGCGAAAGTCCTTCCGCATGATCATGAAAATTGGGGGCTATACTATATTTGACATATAGCTTTCAAGAATGCTATTAATACCAAATTGTATTTTTTAAAGAATAAAAGTTTAATACATGCCCGACGTATGCTTTCCAAATCGAAAAAAATAAACCTTTCTATATACCTTGGTATTTCCTACAACATTATATTTCTAGTTAACTTGCAGAGTAAATTACAAATTTTGTCTTTATCTATCCACCACTTTTCAAGGGCTGTCATTTGGCGTAAAGTTGACAAGTTTTGTACTTAATGTTTCAAAATCCTGCACGTTATGTCCTTTAGCCCTAACCTAGTTAGATTTTTTGGTTAAATCTGATTACAAAAGGGTAGTTTAGTCTTTTTACCCATTGTTACATATTTTTATTTTAACAAAAACAAATTCAGATTTAAAAACTAACAAATACAAAAGCTAATAAGTTCTGATCTCCCACCCTCTCTCTAACTACCTTTGCTCCACTTCCATTACCAACCCACCAGCCACCACCACCTGTCACCACTTCCCACCACCGTCAACACCATTGGTGCCACCATAAGCATTCATCATCTACAACCACCACCATCGTTCACACACAAGCACCCATTGTTCATCATCCTAACCTACCACCACCCCAAACCACCAAACACTATCTTCATCCAAGCAAGAACCGACCACCACCATGTTTGTGTCCTATAATCACAACTATCTTCATCAGTCTTTGCTGCTATCACCACCATCTCCGTGGTAAACCACCAACCCATCACCAATAGACCACCACACTACCCCTTTGATTCTGTAATAGAAAATCATCGTGGTTCATAGATTTGACTAAGAAATCCACATTCAACACATATTAGAGAGGAAGTCATACTTACCGGAAATCCTAAACTACGAGATTTGTGTTGCCACCACTCAAAACCCTAAATCACCACCACCCATCTCTTTCTCTCTCTCTCTCTCTCTCTCTCTCCTCTACGCACCTGTCTGTTGTCGCACAAGCCATTGCTAGAAAGACTGTTCACAACGGAAACCCTTAGAAATTCGTTTAAATGTGACGTCTGAAGAAGATCTTCTAGGGTTTTGTTTTAAAGGGGCAAAATTGGGGTTAAAGAGAAGCCATTTCATTATGGTTTGAAGAAGGAGGTTAATGAAATTGAATGTGTTAGTGTATGATTTCATGGTGGTGGCTTGAATATGGTGGTTCTGGTGGGTGGAGGTGGGAGGAAAATGGGTGAGAAAGATGACACACATAATATATATATATATATATTCTTTTCTTTTTTGATATTTATTTTTTGTTTAATAATCTGATGATGTATTTTTGAGTTTTTACACAATCAGTCCTTGGATAGATGAAATGGAAAAACTACCCTCATGTGCAAGGCATGTGACCAGATTTAACAAAAATATTTAACTGAGTTAGGGTTAAAGGACATAACGTTAGGATTTTGAAACATTAAGTACAAAACTTGTTAACTTTAGCACCGAAGGACACCGCCTGAAAACAATGTTAACATAAAGGACAAAACATGTAATTTACTATAACTTATATTATACATTTTTAAAAAGTATCTTATACAACATTATATTTCTAGTTAACTTATATTATACATTTAAAGAAAATATTTTATGTATTTTGTACAACATTAAAAAATATTTTATTAATAAAACTATATAGATAAAATCATTTATTTATTCTAAATGTAAAGTAATCTACCTTTGTAATCACATACGTACATACGTACATACATACATACATACACTAGGGTTGTTCAAATAACTCGAAACGCAAAAGCTCGCTAAAAAATTTGGGAAATAACTCACTTGAAATCGAATCGCCTGTAAACGAGCCGGCTTGGCTTGATTGTAAATAATCCGAGTTTAAGCTTTACTGTGGCTTGATTTATTTACGTTATTTTAATCGTTTATACTTATATTTCCTAGTTTTTTTGTTATTGTACTAATTTGGTACCCTAATATTCGATTTTTAAGGCAATTTGTTGAACTATGACAATGTATATGTGATGTATTATTTTGAACATTATCTTGAACTTTGATCAGTTATGTTATGCATTCGGTAGTGCAATTTATTTTAATTTTGAAACATTGATCAAACTAATTTTGTCGATATTTATGTCATTAATGGTTGTAGTACCTTTCATGATATTCTAAATATAATGTCCCCACAAAAAATCAAACCACATATTGTAGATAGTCTTCTCACAAAGATCAATCGTGGACCTAATATTCCAAATAATAAGAGCGTTGAGTTAAGGTTGTTAAAATAGCTCGAAGCCCGTTCGAAATCGACTCAGTTGTAAACTAGTCATCTTGGTTCTGCTCGACTTGGTTGGTAAACAATCCTTGCTCAAGCTTGAGCTTGACTCGAATCGTGAATAGTTACAGACCTAAGATTTTGTTTTATGGGGACAATCGAGAGGCTTTACTAAACTTTTATGAGAGCGATCGTGATTTTTGCATAAAAATAACACTACTTTTTTCATAGAGGTTGCCCCATGCTTTGTGCGTGGGTACACGCCTACTTGTGAACAACCCTAATTTACACATATTCATATCTAACTTTTTAAAACAACATATAAATTCAATTTACGCAACCTCATATTAAAAGTTATAAAAGATTTATATAAGTTATCCTATTTATTTCAACTCCATATATTTTTTATAATATAAACTATTTGTTTCAACTCCAGATATTTGTACAATATAAAAGATTTATATAACTTACCAGATAACTTATACTATTTGTTTCAACTCCATATATTTTTACAATTTTGTTATTGTAATTGCAATTTTATCTCATCCATGATAGAAGTTTAATTATTGGCTTAAAATTGAGTGTAACAAATGATGGCACACTAGTACAATAATTTGGACATAAGGTCAATATAGCTTATCATCTTAATTAGTGTACACAAGATGATAAGTAATCAAATTACTTGAATCACGATTTTAAACTACGACACTAAAATACTTGATTATAATAAGAAGATGATGTCTTTTACACCAAATGAAACAATATAGAAACTTGATCAATTATGGAAGATGATGTGTGACTCGTTAGTCTTCGTCATTAATCGTCTCCCGCTATCATCCTATGCTACAATATGATAATTGTTCTCAGGCTTAGTATCATCTTCAATATAATACTCTAATTTTCATTTTCATTATATATAGATCAAATCAATGAGCTTTAAATATTTGATGAATTTTTTAAAATAATACTAAATTAACTAAAATTTCCATATTATAAATTAACAACTTTTTGTTGCATTGTGGTGTTGTACCCCAAGCTTGGGGGAGTTTTAAAAAAAAATTGATTTTTCACTTTAACCCAAACATTTTCATATTTTGTTCTAAACTTTTCGAGTTAACACGTAGTAGCGTGCATGTGAGGTTCAACGTTTTTTACTCTATTTTTTCACATTTTACAGACTCGTCGCAACATGTCCATTTTCCCCCTTTTGACAAGTTCACCGCAACGGGCGGGTCCTAGATCGACTAAGTTATTATTTTCTACGTTTTATGTTTCTGTTTAATTTCTTCGCATTAACACACTGTAACGGGCGTGCGTGGTTCAATGATTTTTAGTCTGCTTTTCGTTCGGTGTAATTTTTCCATTTTATTTTTACGAGTTTTTCCAATGCTAAGAGTCGATGCCGGTGTGGCATTGGTGCTACTTGACACGGTTTTACGAACGTTTTTAACCTATTAATTTTTTTACTAATATTTTGTTTCGGTTTACCCCTATACTTCCTTTACTTAAAAACTATTTTTACGTGCATATTTTATGTACGGGTAGGTATAAATATGATTTGTTCTATATTTCGACGTAAGCTTTTTTATAAACGACTCAGATCAAATATACTACGTTTTCGTTTAAAGAAACATTTTTACGTGCATATTTTTACTATATAAATTCAAGTTGCTCTACATTTCGATGTAAATTTTTTTTGGGAAATGATTCAGCTCAAATATAATATGTTTTCGTGTTTATTTTATTATGTTTCGTAAAGTTTGTTTGGAACCGAGTGGAGTCAAATGATAGTTTCTTTTTTCCCCTTTTTTCGAAAGCTTTAATTAATCCCTTTCGATTACATGTGTCAGATTTTCCTTCATACCCGTTACGCTTTCTATGTATGAGTTGAGTCACATATAATACGTTATGATTGTTTGATATGAATTGATTTACTTTACGTTTGACCCAATAACAATGTTTATACAAGTTATATTGAGTTCAACTGGATACGTCGAAATGCGTGTTTTCATATGATATAATACGTTATGATTGTTTGATATGAATTGATTTACTTTACGTTTGACCCAATAACAATGTTTATACAAGTTATATTGAGTTCAACTGGATACGTCGAAATGCGTGTTTTCATATGGTTAATACATCATACAACGTTTGGACTAATCCATTCAATATTTACGATGTACCCGTGCCGCAACGCGAGCGTGTCTTAATCCTAGTTAGCATGCTATAAATTAGTAACATTTGTGTGCATAGAGGTGTGTACCTCATGCTGTGGGAGGTTTTCAAATTTTTTGATGTTTAACTTTTAACCAAAAACTATTTGTTTTTCTACTTATAACACTAAAAGTTTTCATCTCTTGCATTTAACCAATTTTTGTACTTTCAACTTTGGTCCCCACACTTTTCATATTTCGCAGATTTCGTTTTAAATTTTGCGAGTTAACACGACGTAACGTGTATGTATGGTTCAACGTTTTAATATTTCGTTTTACGCTTCATACTAGACTTTGCGATTTAACACGACTCAACGTGCGTGTGTGGTTCAACGTTTTTACGTCGTCTATCTTTTATCCGTTTGACAGATCGTTACAACGTGCGGGGTCCTAAATCAACTTAATTATTATTTTCTTTATTTTACATTGCAGTCTAATTTTTTCGTATTAATACACCGTAACTTTAGTATTGGTTTTCGTTGGCGCTGGTGTGTCATTGGTGCTATTTAGTACGATTTTACGCCCCGCCACATTGCGGCGGGTGTAAATCTAGTATGATTTATTTAGCAAAGGGTACTCGGGGAACCTCAGATACCCCGTGTGGTTTGATCGGATTTTTGGCCAACACCGCCCATGTGGCTCTGTTTCTTTACATATGCCAATGAAATGTACTTAATCACTTACACTTTTAGCAGTGGGTAATGTGATTGGACGTGAAGTATCAAAGATCACGCCTCATAATGCCTCGTGCATCGCTCCCTAGACGTGATCTTCAGGAAATTGGTGTTTGGCGTTGTCACACCTCGACCCGCAGCGGAAAAGGTGATCGGGGCATGATTGGGTTATCATCAAAGCTCGTGACATTTATTATAATGTTTCATATTTATTATTTCAATTTAAAAGAGATCATACAATCATATCAAACAAATACAACATGTTCTATTCATCCTTCTAAACTTCATTATTTTTCTTCTAAGGCAAATTCCTATGTTTTCCTGGCTTCATCCTGTTCACCTGTATCATATGTAAAAATGGTTTTTGGATCAACAAAAAGTTGGCGAGTGAACCTTGTTAGAAAACATTTATTAATTTATTTCTGGTTGTATTTAATATGGAAAATTTGTGCAAAATTCATATATGAACAAACATAAATAAACATACCATAACAACAATTAGCATACGATATCAAACAACAACAAACAATAACATACATTAACAAACCAACAGCATACAATCACAAACCATTAGTATACGACATTAAACAACAACAAACAATAACATACATTAACAAACCAACAGCATACAATAACATATCAACTTGCATAAATATATAACATAAATGAAACTGTACGATCAAGGCTCAATCAAACGGAGCCGATCGTATTGCATGTACTGAAAATGAAAAATGTTTGTGCGATCAAGGCTCAATCAAACGGAGCCGATCGTATGTTGGCACGCCAGGTTCACGCTCATAATGTAATGGAGAACATGCTCAACGCTCATAATGTAATGGGGAGCGGCGGCCTATGAAATTGCATGTACTGAAAAAAATAAATTAAATCTATACAATAATCACACAAACCGTTTACACAGGCTGGATATACATTTATTCATGATATGATGTATGCACAATGATTTAAATATAATAAATAGTAAGACACATGATACACCAAAAAAAACGTGATTTAAACGGGGAATTTGTAGAGATTCACTCACATTGGGTGCGTTTGATTGGAGATGGTGAGATGCGCACGAGTTATAAGAGCGGAACAACGATAATTTACTAACCTAAATAATAACGGAAAATATAGTAAATGAGTGGATTTTATTAAGGATTTTAATAGAATTTTTAGATATATTTTTACGAGTTTAAGGCTATTTCCTATCTTTAAAAACATTATTTTTAAGTATTTTTAATTGATTTTTAAATTAAATTAAATAATTAAAAATATAAAAATATGTTGACTTTTTGGGTTGACCGTTGACTTTTTGACTTTGGCTGTTTGACCGGTTCGCGTGCACGCAGCTCTACCAACTGAGCTACGTGTCTAACCTGAAATAATTCTGTTTTTAATTATACTTATATACTAATTTAGTTTATTCAAAATCCTTTTATTTTCAAAAACATTTTAAATCCTCGAACCGGTGACACTAACAGGTCTCGAACCCGGGATCTGTGCTTTAACGTGACACACAGTCCACCGCTGGACTGTGTGTCTAACTTGGTTAATATACAAATTTTTATTATACTTAACAACTAACGTGACTTGACCCGGTTCAGTTAGAAAAATAAAACGTTTTTATTACATAGAGGGTGCGTGTACCAGGGATCGAACTCGCGGCGTGTGCGTATTATTTGCACACAGTCCACCGCTGGACTGTGTGTCTAACCCGGTTAAAATACCAATTTTAATTATCCTTATAATGTTATCACAGTTCATCTTCTTCGTTGGTTTTTACAGACAGTAGATTACACCATTATATCTTGTTTAATTCGATTGATAAACATTGTACAGACTAATATGAAATGGCAGAGACGATAATTAGAAGTAAACATACCGGGGAACGATTTATTTCAGAATTCCGGCAAGGCGTCGGTCTCTGTTTTTATGAACTTCAACTGAGCAAGCCAATTAACCGTTTTGATTAGCTAATCGTGGAATTGAAGTGATAAACAAACGTTAACAGAGTGTTTGAATGTCCTTACCGATTCACAGATGAAAATAAAGATTTCCAGAAATTTTCCGGCGAACTGGAATTATCCGATAGCAGCGTCTGAATTTGATTTCAATTGAAAGGTTTGAGTTAGAAATAGCTTAACAATTGTTAGACCAGGACGGTATTGAAAGACTCACCGTTTTGATGAAGAATACGGTTTTCCGGCGAACAGCAAAAACTTTCCGGCGAGCTCAAAAAGCTTCTTCGGTGGACTGAAAAGTGTGCGGAAATGTAATTGGAGGTCTTGCAGAGTATTTTGAGTCGCAAGAGAGGTCTTTGATTGAAGTAATTCAGATTATGGAATATCTTCGGTTATAAAACCGATCATCATCAGAATTTAAGTCAATTCAAGTCTGAATTGATTAGAATCGTCGGTGCATCGGTTATAAACCTGAATTCGCGATTATTCAAACATTTTAGACGGTTGAATAGCCGATTACGGTTTTCAGATGGCGCAACCGGTTAATTTATGTTTGTTTATAAGGTTTATTTGTTTCCTAGAGTTGACAGAAAACAAACAAGTGGCGGAGTGGTTATGCGTGTGAGTGTTAAGTCTTTGGAGTTTACAACCCGGCTGACCCGGGTTCGAAACCCGGCAGCAATATTTTATTTTTATTTCATTATTTTTAACAGATTTTCAATAATAAATTTTATATTCTAATATACTTATTAATTATGTATCGTTTAAAATTAATTTGGGCATTAAATACGCAACGAAATTTTTAACTGGTTGTTCGGTTAATAAACGAAGCGGGTGTGACTGTGAAAACGCCAGTGAAGAAAATTAAGATGCTTGATCTTGAAGGGAGTGCCTTAATGCCACATGTTACATAACCTCCAAAGAAGGGGCATTATCATAATGTCTCACTATAGAGTCTTATGTCTATTTACATAATCATGTTGGTTACATTATCTTTGTCAGGTTAAACATATTAATTAAGATTTTAGATTATTCTTATTCTTATTCTTATACCATACATTATACAAGGGGTTGTACAGTAACCTTGTAATTCTTATACCATACATTATACAAGGGGTTGTACAGTAATGATGCACCTAATTAAGTTTTGCCATATGTATTCCATTACAATTAGTATTTTTGTTTTTTTCTTTTTATATTTCATTAAAATTTAAGGTCCGTTTGGTATGGGGTAATGGAATAGATTGTGGAATGGAATGGACGAGGTAATGGAATGGACAACAGAATGAAAGGGATCATTTCCATTCCATTGTGATGTTCGGTTACTCATATGTGAATATAATGAATGATTACTTTATACAATTTGATAGACAAAAAAAGACGAAGTAACGAAACACGATTGTATTAAAAACGATAAAAATATAATTGTCTCAATAATAATAATATATTAATGATAAAAATTTGATATATTAATATTAGTATTAATATAAATATAATAATATAATAATATATTTCTTTTCATTCATCGAAGGAATGAAGAAAAAAAACACACTCTTATCAAGGAATAAAAATATATTTGGAAGGAGTTACATTCCTTTGTAATGCTCCATTCCATTACTACATGACAAGTAAACATGTTTCTTTTCATTCCATCAGAATAATCTATTGCATTTCACCTCTTATTCATTTATACTAAACACTACCTTAGTGTTTTAATTTTAAATATTTAAAATGTTTTAGTTAACCTACAGTTTTATAGTGATGTTGTTTTTCGTGCTTTCTAAATATATTATCGTTACGTATGTTTTTTGTACATTTAGATTTTCAAAAATAATCCGCCACAATACTCTACTAAATAAAAAAGGCAACTTGTTGAACAATGTCTTTTATTTAAAAAGTTGTTATTTGTTAGCTTATTATAATATAATAGTTAATTATTGTTTATTATTATAATTAATTTTTAGTATATTTTATTTTTCTATTTTAACTTTTATTATGTCATACTTTATAAACTTTCGGGCATGTCTTTGCAATGTATGTATTTTTAGCTAGGTCTCGATATTAATTTTAATTAATACTGAGTTGTAAATAGTAATGTACAAATCAAAGCTCTCATTTTTGTTTTTATTTATACGTTTATACTTTCTTCATTCTAATAATATAATATATTCTTACAAATTTCGTTAAAGTTGTTATGACGTTCTTACTTTTGTGTACGTTTGGATAATAGTTTCATTCAAAATTGAACGGTCCGATATAATATTTTTTTTATTATTTACTGTGACAAATTGTACATCTAAAGAATATCGGTACCGACATTCCTTTTTATAGTTGTCTCGATGTTTTCGTGAAAATGAAGTTGTATTCACACTAGTATTCATTTTTGTCTCCTTCGTTCCTATAACGAGTGCCTGATTCGTATAGATACTTTAACGAACAAAACCACTATCGACCAAAAGCCTGCACAAAACGTGAAAATCCCACTAGTTGTATACAATAACAAATTCAAACGTTAACAATCCTTATCTTTAATTGCTTCATTTTTAAACAATAGAATTCGACAATTCTTCATCCATGTACCTTTTCATTTTTTATATTGGTTCATTCATTTTCCTTTTTAACTTTCGATTTGTAAGGCCATGTGTAGTCAAAAAGTCTTTGAAGGGGCGTTGTTTGACACGTTGCGTGCCACGTCAGCATGAGGCGTTTTGAGGCATTTTGGCATTAGATGTCGTAGTCAAAACGCCCCTACGTCATCATTACTCAATTATTAATTTTCATTATTTAATATTAATATCTAACTATATAAAAATAAAAACAAATTCACTAAAAATAAAAAGAAAAACATTATACTAAAAATAAAAAAAATACATTAAAGAACCGGTGTGGGGTCAAAGTAGTCTTTCAGCAAACGCTCGTTTGCCGCTTCCCGGTCTCTCAATATATAGGTGCGCCTCAATATGGGTCGTGGAGGAGTAGGTACAACGTGTCCCATGGCTTGTATCAACGCACTGCATGCACTCGTAACCGATTCTTCCTCCTAAGCGGTTTCTTCAGCCGAAAAGAATCTCCGATAAATATTGGTGAACGAATCATCCGATGGAGAACTCATTGTTTTTTAGAATGGTATATGTATTTGGTTGAGATAGTTGCATGTGAATAAAATGTAAGGTGATATATATATATATATATATATATATATATAAAGTAAAATGAACTTTTTTTAAGAATAGATCCGTTATTCAACGGATATAATTTTGAATTTGAGATTGAAACCGCCGTTTTATACACAACTGGAAACCAATTTAATCACCCCAAAGTGTCCCACGTGATGGTGTGGAGGGCGCTTTGGACTGCGTTTCGAGCCTCAAACTGCCCACTTCGGACGGACTAAGAAAACGTGTGATATTATCTCTTTCAGATTACAAAATCTTATTTTCATTATCTCAACCGAGTTGTAATAAATTATCCAATATTTCCTTTTCATATTTGATTTATTACAATTAAGCATATACATTATTTTCAGACTATTATTTCATTTATATTTAATTACTGAGTTTTGTAATTATTTCACTTGAGTTTTTTTTATCCGCGTTTTCTTATTATTTAAATAATGTCTTTGAGTTAGTATACCCTTACTGAACTTTAATAATTCTTTTCCTTTTTTTTTATAAAAGATTTATGTTTATAACCATGTACTTAATAGGATTATCATTCGGAAATAATAATAATTGTTTTTCTTTAAACGATTTATGTTTCGACCCCCAAATTTTATTAGATTTATTATACGGACCTTGAATTTTAATAAAGTTAATTTTTTCCTTTTTAACAAGTACTTTTTTTTTTATCTTTTTTATTAGTTTAACTCTCTTTTATTTTACTTATTATAACTCTAGACATGTTTACTTAATCGTAGTTGTCGTTTAGATTAAAGCATGCATGGTATATATTAACCGTTCAATAACAAAGTAACAAACTTAATTATTTTTTTTTTGTTTTCTTTACTTCTAGTTAAAGCTAACTTTAACTTTAGACATGTTTACTTAACACTGTTGATTGCTTATTTTTACCGTTGTTTATATTAGAGTGTGCATTGTCTATAATAACACATCAATACATGTATTAAATACATCCTCGCTAGCACCCTACTAGGAACCCGTCGCGAAGCGCGGGCTCCAATACTAGTTAATAACACAACATTTATTAGAAATGCTATTATTATAATTAGGTATATTGTTAGTTATCATTGTAATTATTCTTAGTGTACCTTTGACAATACACACATTATAGAGTTTTCATATCAATGAAATTAGACACAATTTTGTTTCAAAATGTAAAGTAAAGTGAAGTATATGAGTTTCAATTATGTTTCAAAATGTAAAGTGAAGTATATGAGTTTCGTTGACTATATTCGTTTTAATTGAAAAACTTTGATTAAAGATAGAAATAGCGAGGTTATTTTTTCTTTTAAGAAATTCCTATTTTTTTTTGGATTAATACATCATAGCCTCAATGAAGTAAACTTTGAATATACAATCTTTTAGACTGGGATGTGGGCTTGGGTTGAGGGCGTGGGTTGCCTGTCAACGCCAGCCATCCCACCTAGGATTGGTGTTGGGTTGGGCGTTGCTTCTTTGGCGTGGGTATTCCGTCTGGCGTGGGGCGGGGGCATGGTGAGTTGGCTGTCTTTGGTTGGCTGGTCCAATATGACTGGCTTTGGTTGGCTACTTTAGGCTGGCCACGCCACACCACGCCCCTCCACACTCCACTTTTTTTTGTTGGCCTGGTGGAGCCCACTTCCACCACGTGTCGTGCAAAACCTCCACACCAAGCCCCCACACCCCGCGGTCTTAGTTGTGAGACACACCTTAACCATTATATTATAATATCTTTTAAATTAGGACTAAAGAGGTTTAAATCGATTTATATTTCCACCGCTCGATTTTCTCTGAACAAAGGTATCAAATAAAAGAATTTTCTAAGTTTTACCACAAATTAATTGCACACTAGCTAATGTAAAAGAAAATTTATATTGGCATCTCCGTTAAAAAGAAATTGTGGTTTTACTACTCTACTTGTATAAACCTATCTCTTGGCTGTGAATGAGGTAGTTGTGAAGTGATTGGGGGAAAGAATTAGAGTTCTTTGTGACTCAGGTTCGATTCCACTCTCCTCCTTATTTTCTGCGGCATCAAGATGAAGAGCGAATACGGGTGGCGCCGGTTCGACTTGGATGGGAGACGAAGTTTTACCGATTATTCCACCGTCGTGCCTTCGGGCGGGTGGAGGTTGAGTTTCCAAGCATCTGGGAGAGAGAGCCAAGGGGTTGGCGACAGTCGATTAGTCGACCTTGGCCACAACGCCCGATGTCACGGTGGTTAACACGTCATTCCTTACTGTTAAAAAAAAGAAAATAAATTTGGCTAGTTGGCTAAAGTACAATCTAAAGAAGAACCAAATAATACAAGTTTGGTACATGTTTCATGTACTATTTATATAATTATAATTTACGAACATTTCTTTAAATAATTTATACATAAAAGATATATAAATAAGAAATTTAAATAATCACATTGACATTGGTATTGACTTTTCGTGTGCAATTTTCTTCTTAAGTAGACAAAAGCAGTAGGTCATGGAGCTTCAACAATTGAATAATAAAACCAATAGAATCATGAAGTATCTCCATTATTTGAAGTCAAGTTGGAACCCATGATCACATGCCTAATATTTGAAATAATTTTTCTAATATCGTTATATTTTCACCTGATTTTTCATTCACAATATAATGCTATGCTATTTCTTATTTATGAAAAAACAACTTTATATAGCTTGTTTTAAAGGTAATCGCAAACCATTGCTGATAACTTGTTAGCACATATAGACATACCACTCGATGATTTTTTTTCTATGGCGTTCACAATTCATACCGGTGAAACCGTCCAAATCAGTTAACAACTTAGTTTCATGGTTGTTAATAAGATTTTAAAAGTAACAATCTACAATATTTCAAATCAAACCAGACGATTTAGTTTACTGTTTAACTAAAAGTCTTTAGATGGGAATGAGGAAAACATGCGTGCGTCGATCCGACAGGTGTGTCTCCCCTCGTTGGGCTAAGGGACGACGGGTTTGTGGCGGGCCAGACGATAACCAAGGTGGAGGCGGGCAAAGTAGCTAAGCACGAAAAAGCTTGCATTGAGAATCAACACGTGTTCGTCCTGTTCGCTTTCGATATTTTTGGCGCTCCGCCCCTGACGCGGTGAGGTTCCTCAAGCGGGTTCAGCAGGTGGTAAGTAGTAACACCGCGCATATTAAGTGGCAGAATTTTGTGTTTAGCAGGGCAGAGTTTGCTATTCAGAAGGGGGTTGCGGCACAGCTTGTTGCCCGTCTACCTGCCATTAATCTGTAATCGTCTCTGTTTTTCCCAATCTTCAGCTTATGTAAAAAAAGTCTTTCGAACCAAACCGGTCTATCTCTCTCAGTCTCTAACACACACACGTGTTCGTCCTGTTCGCTTTCGATATCTTTGGCGCTCCCGCCCCTGACGCGGTGAGGTTCCTCAAGCGGGTTCAGTAGGTGGTAAGTAGTAACACCGCGCATGTTAAGTGGCAGAATTTTGTGTTTAGCAGGGCAGAGTTTGCTATTCAGAAGGGGGTTGCGGCACAGCTTGTTGCCCGTCTACCTGCCATTAATCTGTAATCGTCTCTGTTTTTCCCAATCTTCAGCTTATGTTAAAAAAAAGTCTTTCGAACCAAACCGGTCTATCTCTCTCATCTCTAACACACATATTGCTATTTTGTATCTTATCAAAAAGATAGTTTTGTATGAAATGCCTAGTGTCTACTCAATTATTTGCCTATTATTCGTTTGTATCTCTTTTAATTGTCATTTGGCATTTTCTAGCAATGTAGCCAACTTACTTTATCTGGTGTTTTAAAAATAACTTGTCGGTAGTCAACAAGTTGATGGAAGTGACAACAATCGATCGGCAACGGATACATGATATGATAGAAAAATATCTATGACCCTCCTATTAATCCATAATCATATATGTGTATTTTGTATTAAAATGGTAAGATGTTTAGGGACAAATGTTGATATTGTGCATTATAGATAGATGTAGACCGTGTAATTTCAAATCAATCAATCAGATTTGTAAAAAAGACATGATAATTATGAACAACTAAAACAAACAAAGAGACACTTGGATAGAGTCATAGAGATGATACCTTACGAAGTTACACCGTGAGATACTTAGGGATCCCAAGTCATATCCCGACAATGTCCACTCTTGCATTTTTTCCGTATCGGCCTTGTTATCTTCCGATTACCTGACCTACTGAAACGAATAACCGAGTTCAGTCTACTAGTCTAGTCCTCGGTTCTACTTTTCTTAGCTTCCTTGGGTTCCACTCGGGTTGGGTCAGACTTGACCCGGTTCGGTCCAGTTGTTTCAATATGCTCACCCCTAACCTAATAACAATAATTTTCTCCAAACAGTAAGTGATCGGTTCAATTTTATACATCTTATTTGATGTTAGTTATTTAATATAAAAATAGTATTTTAACTGGGTTTTTTTTATACTTTGTAAGTTATGAAAAGAAAAGAGTTAAAACAATCCATGTAATATTGATCTATGGATTAGGACTCATACCATTTTTGCACATTATATATTCTTATGTTCCCATTAAAGTTAATGGGAACATTATGCAATCTCAGCCCTTAGATGAGTGTGAGATTAAAGCCTGACCGTTATAATTCATCCAAACCTTCTAGAAGCAGAGGTTTTTTTTTACGGTTTCAAGGATTTCATTTGACCTGCTTTTTTGGCAGTTTCATGTGGTTTCAGCAGCCGAGTTTTTTCCTAAAGAAGTGTTGGTAGAGAAAGCATTTTCTATAATGGTGTTCCTTGAATAATATTTACCAAAATAGTGTTTTCAAACATTAGTTTTGTCTCTCTCCTCTTTATTTAATTGACTAAAATTGATTTAGTAATTTTATAATTTATTTTCATCAACGCTTTTTTTAATCCAAAGTAAGACATGTTGTTTATTTATTTATTTTTTGTAAAAGTTTTTTGTAATTCAAATAATATAATATATTTTTGTTTGTTCCAACAAAACCCATAATAGGTTTTTCTTTTTACTTTTTACCAACTGTATATAATTCTTCTCTTTTTATTATTTGTTTTTTCAGCAAACTCATGAAGTCAAATAAGAATATCCTCCCATATATATTAAACAGATAAATAAGAGACATGAAAAAAAATTAAACAAACATCAGTATAAAGACTTCTTATTTATTACTACGTAAGACTTCTTGTTTATAATTAACAAAAAGTATAATATAAAAATAAAATTTGGTGTTCATTTGGTACGAACTGGTAAGATTTAAAAGTGGTTTAATTGTTCAAAAATACATTATACATTATTAAGTTATTAAAAGTAAAGAAGATAAAAAATAAATTTTCGTTGGTTCTTTTATTTTGTTTTTCTTCCATTAAATCTTTACATAGGGCGTTTTGTTTTTTAAGCATCTTGTTTATAAACAAGAAGTCGTTATATTGCAATAAACAAGAAGTCGTTATACTTCTGATTGTCACATCCCAACCGATGACGGAATCATCGGGGTAGTGGCACTAGACGAACCAGATTGTCTCAAGAGATTCCATAACAATTATTTAAAGATAATAAATCAACATTTAACATCCAATACTATTAAACTCATAATATCCTTAAACAATCATTACATTAACAAAATCCCTTAAACAGTAACATCTGATCCGATCTCCCCTAAATTTATTACACTTAAAACTAAACAAAATAAAACAAAACTAAACTACGCAAGCCACATCCAAGCATCCAAGCTACAAAATCCTCATCCTGTTACATACGTTAAAATACAAGTCAATACAATTAAGTAAAGGTGAGCATACGAGTTTGAATAATACTAGCATAGTCGAGAAAGCGTTTGCGAAACAATCTAATTACATATCATGATACACCAAAAACACTTAACATAGGCTCATTTCTCATGCTAACTACCGTGAGAAGGCTTGCGCGTCCATCCTAACTAGACCCCGTTGGGTGTAAGCCACACTATAGTACCATACTAGTTAAGGAGGCAAGTTAACGAAAATAAGTCCTAGTCACATGTTTCTAGTATCACGTATTGAGCATATATAATCAGATTATTCGCGTGTGATAAACAGTTTGATTTGTGTTGTGATTTTGATATAGGAACGTATATAAGACCCAAAAAGTGCGTTAAAGCGAAAATGGGTCAAGTATACTCACTGTGGGTGCGTTTTAGTTAGCTTAGAGATTCTGATGAGCGTCGAGAAGAGCACCGGATCAACCTGCATACGCGAACGAAAGTGCATCAGTCTCCAAAAAGCTGAAACGGTTAAGTTTTGGTAGGGCAGTAGCCAAGTTCGGGCGAACTTGTGTGTAAACATACAAGTTCGAGCGAACTTGCTGGGTTTTGGTGGGTTTAGAGTCAAGTTCGGTCGAACTTGATGAGTTTCCTAAGAAACTAGTCAAGTTCGGGCGAACTTGTAGGAAAACCTTACTGATTTGGCAAGTTCGGTCGAACTTGTATGGTTTCCTAAGAAACCAGGCAAGTTCGGGCGGACTTGCAAGAAACTTGGTGAAGAAACACTCAAGTTCGGTCGAACTTGACCCAAATGGGTACAAGTTCGGTTGAACTTTGTCACACCCCGACCCGCAGCGGAAAAGGTGATCGGGGCATGATTAGGTTATCATCAAAGCTCATGACATTTATTATAATGTTTCATATTTATTATTTCAATTTAAAAGAGATCATACAATCATACCAACAAATACAACATGTTCTATTCATCCTTCTAAACTTCATTATTTTTCTTCTAAGGCAAATTCCTATGTTTTCCTGGCTTCGTCCTGTTCACCTGTATCATATGTAAAAATGGTTTTTGTATCAACAAAAAGTTGGCGAGTGAACCTTGTTAGAAAACATTTATTAATTTATTTCTGGCTGTATTTAATATGAAAAAATTGTGCAATATTCATATATGAACAAGCGTAAATAAACATACCATAACAACAATTAGCATACGATATCAAACAACAACAAACAATAACATACATTAACAAACCAACAGCATGCAATCACAAACCATTAGTATACGATATTAAACATCAACAAACAATAACATACATTAACAAACCAACAGCATACAATAACATATCAACTTGCATAAATATATAACATAAATGAAACTGTGCGATCAAGGCTCAATCAAACGGAGCCGATCATATTGCATGTACTGAAAATGAAAAATGTCTGTGCGATCAAGGCTCAATCAAACGGAGCCGATCGTATATTGGCACGCCAGGTTCACGCTCATAATGTAATGGGGAACATGCTCAACGCTCATAATGTAATGGGGAGCGGCGGCCTATGAAATTGCATGTACTGAAAACAATAAATTAAATCTATACAATAATCACACAAACCGTTTACACAGGCTGGATACACATTTATTCATGATATGATGTATGCACAATGATTTAAATATAATAAATAGTAAGACACATGATACACCCCAAAAACCTGATTTAAACGGGGAATTTGTAGAGATTCACTCACAGTGGGTGCGTTCGGTGAATGATGATGAATGCGCACGAGTTTAGAGGATTGATCGTCGAGGAATAACTAACCTAATTAATAAAGAAAAGTAAGGTAAATAAATGGATTTTATTAACAACTTTAATAGGATTTTTGGATATTTTTTTGTGAGTTTTAGGCTATTTTCTAAGTTTAAAAATGTTATTTTTAAGTATTTTTAATTGATTTTTAAATAAAATAAATAAATAAAAATAATAAAAAAATGTTGACATTTTGACCGTTGACTTGTTGACCGCTGACCGTTGACCGGTTTATTGTGTGTATGTATGCGCCGGGCAGGACTCGAACCCGAGACCTCCCGTACGCGTGCACGCAGCTCTACCAACTGAGCTACGTGTCTAACCCGAAATATTTCTGTTTTTAATTATATTTATACACTAATTCAATTAATCCGAAAATTATTTATTTTTAAAAAGGGTTTTAATGTATCGGGCCGGTGTCGTCAACAGGTCTCGAACCCGGGACCTGTGACTTAATGTTACACACAGTCCACCGCTGGACTGTGTGTCTAACTTGGTTAAAATACAGATTTTTATTATACTTAACATCTAACGGAGTTAACCCGGTTCAGTTTTAAAACAAAAAAGGCATTTTATTACAGCGAATGAGGTTGGGACCGGAATCGAACTCGCGACGTGTATGTATTTATTTGCACACAGTCCACCGCTGGACTGTGTGTCTAACCCGTTTATAATTCCGATTTTAAATAATCTTATAACATAACTACTTCGTCTTCTTCATTCAAAACTCAGGCAACGGTTATCTATCTGTTATTTGTTAAATTCGGTTAATGAACAAGATGAACAATTGAAAAGTATTGAACCGAAGAGTTTGGGGAAAGAAAGTACCGAACAGATCGTCTTCTTCAAAAAATCCGGCGAAGCTCGTCGGCTCTGTTTTGGGAGCTCCTTCTGTACGAGTTCAATATTTAGTTTGGATGAAATAGATGTGAAATTGAACCATTGAGTAACGATTATCAGTATGTTTGATTGATCTTACCGGTTAACAGCGGGTTTCCGAAAAATCCAGAAATTTTCCGGCGAAAACAGAGAATCCGATAACGTCGTCTGGGATTGATTCTGGGTGATGGATTAATGTTAGTAAGGTTCTAACAATTGACTGAAACAGTAAAGTCGAGGTATTTTACCGTTTTGAGGTGAGTCTCGGTTTTCCGGCTACTTGCAGAAAATTCCGGCGATGATCAGAAAGTAATTCCGACGACCAGAAAATAGAATAAACACGAAATTAGAAGCTCAGGGAATGAAATTGAATCGCGAAATAAGTGTTTTGTTGAAGAAATACCAGAATGAATGTTTTCGGTTATAAAAACCAAACATCACCTGAATTCAAGTTCATTAACGACTGAATTGATTTAAGATGTCGGTTTTATCGGTTATGATCAAGATTCCGCGAGCACTCAAACGTCTTGGTCGGTTTGAAAGCCGATATCGGTTTCAGTTGGCGCATCAGGTTGATTCTCAGTTGAACATTTGATTTAATTGCTTCCCAGAACTCACAAAAATATCAAGTGGCGGAGTGGTTATAAGTGTGTGAGTTAAGTCTTTGTGTATCCTTTGGCTGACCCGGGTTCGAAACCCGGCAGCAGAATTTTATTTTTAATTCGCTATTTTTAATACATTTTCAAAAATAAATTTTATATTCTAATATACTTATTAATTATGTATCGTTTAAAATTAATTTGGGCATTAAATACGCGACAAAATTTTTAACTGATTGTTCGGTTGATAAACGAAGCGGGTTTGGTAAATCCGGTTTTTGGCGGATGTTACAAACTTGACCCAAATGGGTACAAGTTCGGTCGAACTTTACCTGATAAGCTGGTGATTCTCGAGCGAACTTGATGTTTTCGGGTCCAAAATCTTGCGTTTTCGCGTCGTTTGCTGAGTAAATCAAGTGTTCATCCTTCCAACCCTGTGCTACTGAGCAAACTTAGGTCGGAGAGGTCTTTTAGAGCTGTTTTAGCCGTTTTACAAAAGCGTGGGCTAATCCAGGCGAACTCGGGGTTCGTTCGGATTAGTCCGGCTTGTGTAAACCAACATAAACGTCCTTGTGCTTCCAGATCTGGGATCTTGAATGATAGATTCTTCGTTTCATACCAGAAAATGAACAAAACATCATCAAAAGTCCGTATTTTGTGTAGAAATCAATGGTTATCAAAGGTTTTTCTCAGATCCATCACTTACAAGCCGAGATCTTGCAGATCTCGTGTTTGGGAAGCCTCTACTATCACCAAACGAACTCATATTGAGTAGATCTAAGCTTAAAACATAAGTTTTTGAAGCAAAAGATGAAGGTTTTCGTAAAAGAATGAGTTTTGATGAAAACGAAGGCTACGCCTTGTGCCAAAATTGTTGTAAACATTTGTAAATCGTTGATAAACGCTGTTGCAGTGAGATCGGGTTGATTCTTACTTAGAACATGAAGGTTTCGGGTTGAGAGAGCTCTAAGCGAACTTGGTCAGCAAGGGGAGCATGAATGAGGATCATAGGTATTTATAGGTGAGGCAAGAATCTCAAGAGCTGGCAACAAGTTCGGCCGAACTTATACAAAAGTGTACAAGTTCGCGCGAACTTGGGGAGTTTTCAAGAGGGAAAAGGGGTAAGTTCGGCCGAACTTGCATATGTATTTGCAAGTTCGCGCGAACTTGATAGAAACAAGGGATTTCTGGTTATCAGGCAAGTTCGGGCGAACTTGTGGTAGGCAAGTTCGGCCGAACTTGGCCTGGTGACCAAGTTTCATTTGCCGATTTCGCGTTAAGTGTTCTATTGGCTATTCGGTTCGTATTTATTAGTTATATTAAGCGTTTTAGTAAAGCGTTAAGCGTTATAATTGATATAGTAGCGCGATTTAGCGATTCGATAGTGCGAGAGCGATGCGATAGCGAGCGTAATCATAACCAAAAACACACATAACACATAAATAACATAAAACCACATAAATAACTGCGATTTGCGATGCGATGAGATTAGCGATGCAATTTAATAGGCGATTAAATGCGATAATAACGTACAACACCATAATTTATTAACATAAACTTTATTATTAACCGAATCTCGGAATTATAAAAGATAGGTAAACGGGAAAACAAAATGAAAGATAACAATCGAATTTTCGAGTTGTTACACTGATGTTTGTTTAGTTTTTCTTTTTCTTGTTTTACTATGTAATATGTTTGGGATGATTCTTATTTGACATGAGCTAATTGGAAAAAAACAGTTAATGAAGACGAAGAATTATATACTGTTAATAGAGGTAAAAAAAAAAAATCTATTATGGATTTAATGGAGTAAACAAAAAAAATTACGAAGAACGAATAAAAAAAGAACTATAATAAAAAAGTAATAAACAAGACTAAATGAAAGTTTTGATGAAAATAAATGATAAAATTACTAAATTAGTTTTAGTGAATGATATGAGGAGAGAGATAAAAACTATCATTGACAACACTATTTTAGTAAATAATATTCAAGGAACACCATTTTATGATGGGAAATATTTTGGGAAAAAAAAACTCTTCAGCAGCCCCACTCCCCCACCATTTTAGGGGAGGCCAATGACAAGCCTCTTCACAGTCTTCTTCTTCCCTACCAAATTCCAGTTGTCGGCTTTAATTAATCAACATCGAATCAGCATCTTCTTGACGGTTTTGTAGGATTCCTTTTGCAGCAGATCTTAAATTAAATTGCGATATCAGACCAACATTCAAGCATTCTTCCATCGCGATTTGGTAAGCATCTAGATTTAAATTAGGTTTCTTATCATTATGATTTTTAAGTTTGTGTTTGTGTTTGTGTTTGTGTTTGCGAAGAATATTTTTCAGAGTCCTGCTCTACTGTTGTAAGATCATCGCTGATGACGTTAATTACTGAGTTTAATACACATAATGGATTATTAGATGTGAGATTATTTCGTTTTTGTCATTGAAGCGTGTGTGGACTGTTGGAGTTCGGTTTTTTTAGAAATACGAGTCATAAATCCATGCTCTAAATGTTGCCACCCAGTAATGTATATCTATTAGTGAAGATTTCGGTCAAAATGAAGGGAGTATTACTATCATGTGTATGTGTGTACTGGCCAAATTGGTTAAATGATCGTGAGTGTTTGATGTAATAATTCTGGTCATTGCCAGTGTCGGGATTTAAGCTTGGAATTTTATAAAAACCTTCTCTTTTTGAGCAACTTATAGACCATGGGGTGTGTGTGTGGTGGTGGGGCGGGGGGCTTGGGTTAAGGGCTTTGCACGACACGTGGTGGAGGTGGGCTTCACCAGGCCACCCCAAAAAAAAGTGGGGTGTGGAGGGGGCAACGCCATGCCCAACACCAACCTGGGGTGAAAAAGCTGGCGTTGAAGGGCAACACACGTCCCCACCCCACAGTCTAAAAGCTGGTCCGTGGGAAATACTAGGTATGGCTGCTATGTTGAACATTAAGTCAACTGGTCAAGTGCCTTCTGCTATGTAATAATTCTTGATTTTTTTAGCACCCATCACTTTCCTTGGATTAAACTTATTGTTTTGGTCATAACTTTTTGCTTTAATTTAGGAGCATGAACAACCCTTGTGGATGCTATTGCAGAGCTTGAAGGTCCCTCGTATGATGAAAGTGGTAATAACTTACTATCACACATTAGTCAGTCTCCATCAAAGATTTATGGTTCAGATATGTAAATAATTAGTCTCTTTTGGCTAAACATCAGTCGTGTTTATTGGATGGATGTCTTTTTGACCTGTTATTTTATTATTATTCTTTTACATTGCTTTTATTTTTTATAGAAACTACAGGAATTTTTTTTTAAAGGTAAACTTCATATAGAAAATACTTGTATGTATATGGTTACAGCTTGCATAAACTTATTTGACACGTTTTCTGTTATGTTAATAATTCAGATAAAGACAATTTTTTCGTATTCTGATGTTAAAAATCCCGTTCACCGAACGGGTATAGAACTAGTTAGTTTTGTCAACGAAAATTATTTTAAGTCAAATTTTAAGATGATGAATGTCATTGATGGGGTTACAACTTACGAAGATAATTTACTTGGATATAACTCTCTCCGTCATTTTCTACGGCATCCAGGTGAAGGGCGAATACGGGTGGCGCCGATTCGTCTTGGATGGGAGGCGAGGTTTTACCGATTATTCCATTGTCGTGCCTTCGGGCGGATGGAGGTCGGGTTTCCGCACATCTGGGAGAGCCAGGGGCTGGCGGCGGTCGGGGATTCGAACTTGGCCACAGCGTCTGATGTCACCGTGGTTGGCACGTCGTTCCTGTTCAAAAAAAATCAAATCAAATAAATTAAGGGATCATCAAAATAATCTTTGAAGAGGCCAACAATTTTATAAAGGGTGGGCCATGAATTTGATCTTACTGGGCTGAGCGAAAGGAAAGGAGTTTCTAGAGAAAACGGGCTGCATGGAGAGAACTAAAAAGAGTTTTACGTAACAACAGTTCAGGTCGGATCGTACGGCCCATTCCCATTGGGCTTTCGGCTGGAATTGGGCTCAGGAAGAAACGAAGGATCATATTTTCATGCTTCGTAGTAACCTGGTGTAGGGTTTAAGTTTCTTTTGTATTTAATTAATCTGGCTTGTAAGTTTACAAGCATTTGTTATTTGAATTAGTTGATAAGTTAGTACATAGATAGATATGTTTAATATATTTGAATGTTGCGAGACAAACTATTTCAATTACATCATTTCATGTTTCTGCTATTTGGTCAAATTAATTAATTAAAGAGTTAATTACTGTTTTCGTCCCTGTGTTTTGTCAAAAATCACTATTTCAGTTTATTAGTTTAAAAATTATGATTTCAGTCCCTGTGGTTTCACTTTCGTAACCATTCCAGTCCACCTCGTAACCATTTCAGTCCCTGTACTTACAAAATAAATGGATTGAAGTGGTTACGAAAGTGAAACCACAGGGACTGAAATGGTTACGAAAGTGAAACTACAGGGACTGAAATCGTAATTTTTAAACTAACTGACTGAAATGATGATTTTTAACAAACACATGAACGAAAATAGTAATTAACTCTTAATTAAAAAACAAGGTGAATTTGATTGCCAGCAGGCAGGCACCATCGATTTGTAACTTAATAACTATTATATGACCTATCATGGTTTAATATAGTTAAAGGAACTGTTGAATGGCCCGCTAGTTGTGCATTGTATTAAAGGTTAATCTTGTATTAGTCGTAAAGTTGAAGGGGTCAAAGTGACAAATTTAGTTTAATTAGTTTTTAATTAATTAGAGAAAAGTGCTCGTATGGTCCCTGTGGTTTGCTCCGATTCACCTTTAATCACTACATTTTCAAAATTACTGCTATAGTCCCCAACTTTGGTACATTTATTCTCGGATAGTCATTGAAACGGATAGAGGTTAATTTTGTTAGTTAAGTGAGTGTGAGATGACTAAAATGCCATTAATATAAAAAATAATTATTAAATCATTAAAATAAAATAAGTAATATATTAATTCTGGTGGAGCCCACTTCTATATAAAACACACACGTATATATATATACACAAAATCATCCCCCTCTCTCTTTCTTCTCTCTCTGGTGCCGCCGCCTCACCTGCCTCCACCGCCCCCATTAGACACCTCCACCATTCACGTCTCCACCACCATGCAACAACATCACCAGAAGAAACCTAACTCTAACCCTACACATCAAACCACCACCACCACCACCATAAGCCCCCACCTCTAGCTCCACCCACTCACCACCACCTACCGCCACCCCCTTTCACTGAATTACACAAAATCATATGCACAAATTTCAAAATTGAAAACCTGTTTCACCAAAATTCACTAAATCAGATACAGATCTTATATCTACAAACCTTAAAAACCCATTAAGAAGTTAAAAACAACCAAGATTTATGTAATCAAATCATAATTCACTCAAATTGCTTCAAGAAAATCTTACAATCTGAAACGAACTGAGGTAGTTGTGGCGGTGGGTGGTTGTGGCAGCTGTGACGATGGTGGAGGTGGAACCGGTGGTGGTGGAGGCGATCGTGATGGAGGTGGAACCGGGTTCGCCGGAACGGCTCGTAATGTTCGCTGCAGTGGTAATTGGCTATATTGATTCCGACAGATAGTACTGAAGCGGTCAGCGTTACAATCTCCGTTGATGCATACGTATTGTTGGATACTGGATTGGTGTATGAAAGTAAGTGTGTATTTTGGGGTTAGTGTTAGATCCTGTGAATTTGCTCAATGTAATCCAACAACCATCACCAGAAATTTGGAATAACCATATATGGAAGTTTTGAAGGAGGAGCTTGATGGCGGACAGTTTGCGTGGAGAAAGAAGTTTTAGTGTAGAAGGAAGGGGTGGGGGGTGGGGGTTGGGTTTAATAAGTGGGGCCCACAAATAAATATATTTGTTTATTTAATGGTTTAAGTTATGTAAGGGTACTTTTGTCATTTTACACCCACTTAACTGAGAAAACTAACTGATGTTAGGTCTAGGGACTATCTGAGAACGAATTTGCCAAAGTTAGGGACTATAACTGTAATTTTGAAAATGTAAGGACTAAAGGTGAAACTGGAGCAAACCACAGGGACTATCCGAGCACTTTTCTCAATTAATTATTTGGAAGTTTAGAATTATCTAGTTAGATTTAATTAGTAGAGATAATGATATGAGTTAGTATTAGATTTTAATTGATAGATATATTTGAGTAGGACTAGTATGATAAGCCTAATATAAATAGGGGTTTAGGTTATTATTTTATTTGTCTATTTCCTTGTAAGTTCGTTTGATTGAATAGAAAGAGTCGCGAGTTTATTCCCCCAAATACTCGTGTTCGTGTTTATTACGATTGTTTGAAAGAAAGAGTTTTTAACTACCTTGATGAACAAGTTTTGGGTCAAGTAAAGTTTGGTGATGGATCCCTAATTGAAATAAAAGGTAAATGGAATGTAACCATGGTAAGTAAGAATGGCGAAAAGAAAACGTTTTGTGATGTTTTCTACATGCCTAAGTTGAAGACCAATCTTCTTAGTTTGGGACAGTTGGATGAAGAAGGTTGTACGATTGAAATAGCTAATGGATATTGAGGCTACAAGATAGAAAGGAAGATTGTTGATGAAGGTTCAGAGAAATCTGAATAGAGTTACAACATCAAGTTTTAGGTATGTTGTAATCATAACGACTTTGAAGATGAAAAGAAAGAAAGTCATGATGTGAAACCAAAGAAATGTAGTTTTGGAATGATCCCAAATGATTTGTTTGGAGTTTGTGAAAGTATTGATCAAGAACGAGCTGAAGAGAATATTGAAGGAACAAATGCGAAGTTTGAAGAAACGGTGAAGCATATATGATATAGACAGTTGAACAGGAGGATATAGGCAAGAAGAAAAACAATTCAAGATTAGGGGGTAAATAAAGGTTAATCTTGAATTAGTCGTAAACTTGAAGGGGTTAAAGTGGCAAATTTAATTTAATTAGTTTTTCATTAATTATTTGGAAGTTTAGAATTATCTAGTTAGATTTATCATTAGAGATAATGGTGTGAGTTAGTATTATATTATAATTGATAGAAGTATTGAGTAGGATTAGTACGGTGAGTCTAGTTTTAATGGGGTCTAGGTTATTGTTTTATTTGTCCGTTTTCCTTGTAAGTTCGTTTGACTGAATAGAAAGAGTCACGGGTTTATTCCCCAAAATATCTCGTGTTCGTGTTTGATACGATTGGTTGAACTGTCTGAGTTAACACATATAAGCATGTTAAACAAGGTTATGCCGATGTAGCTTACTAGTGGAGTAAGCAAGTCAGATTATACATATTGATATCTAACTCGAACTTGAAGGTGATCACTTGTTTATTGTCTCGTAATTTTGTGAACCGTTTGTTCGTCATCCAAAGTTGTAATGCAATTTGGGTTAACTTTAGGTTAACTCAAACCAATCAAATCTTTGGATTTTACTTTTCACAATCAAAATAAAAGTGTAATACTAACAAAACGCTTCTCATGGATATGTACCATACTTACTATAACTATTTAGGTTAATTGAATTTTTGAATAACATAACAAAGATTACCAATAAGTTTCCAAATTATATATATATATATATATATATATATATATATATATATATATATAATATATATATAGATCTTATTTAAGTACTTAGATTAGTTGTAATGTTAATGTCAGTTGCTATTCGATCTTACAAAGGGGCTTCTTGTGGGAGGGACGGACGAAGGGTGCAGCACATACGGGACACCCTTTGTGGAGAGGGGTCTATGATCACTTCTGGTTTAATTAGATCGATTTCCGAGGTGCTCAACGTGTAGTTTGAGGGGCGATGTCCCAGGGCCTTGGCAGAGTTTGTTGCATCTACCCCTTACGTCGCTACTCAAGCTAAACAATGGGGTTAGGTCTAATTTCGTAGGCGCTATTTGGAGGAAACTGGTTTCTAATGTGGCTATGAAGAAGGTAGGGAATATATGACTAATTTCCTTGGTGATTTTCAATTCGGGGTAGGTATTGTAAGTCCTTTTTTATTGTAAGTGTTGAAAAGAAATTCCAAGAAGATCATTAGCAGTTGAGAAGTGACTGATAATAGAACGGGACATCAAACTTGGTAACGAAGCATCTGAAGTCCATACATCCTCAGCTGAAGATCTCCAGAAGCAATCAGCTGATGTGAAAGAACTTCAGATGAGGTACAAATGCAATGACATCAGACGATGGAACTAAAGATCAGACAACTGAAGCTTTTTAGATGTTTGATGATGACTTCAGATAATGAAAAAAGTCAATAGACGATGAAGAGAAGCTTAAGAAGACTTAAGTAATTATCACGAGCCACCAACTGATGTGTTAAGGTTAATGCCATTATTCCAAAATGTGAGATTCTTGGAAGAAATATCATTAGTAAACTTAGAGCCTCACTAATGAATGACTCTAAGTGAATGCTATCTAGAAACTAAGGAACTCAGCACAAATTTACAAATTTGCACATACTTAAAAAGGATAAAGTGCAAGTTGACAAACTGGGATAAATAAACTATTAGCTTGAACTTTTCCTATAAATAACTATACAACTGAATGTAGAATACAACTAACTGGAAGAGAGCATTCAATCAGTTCAAAAATCTTCCTATCAACACCCTGGACCTCAACTGTTCCATATGGGTAGACTTTTTATGTATCTTAGTTAGCAAACACATTTTGTTATTCATACTTGTAAAACACTTAGAAATTGATTAACAACGTAAAAAATCTATATCTCCAAGATTTTCAGCTATTGATTTCAACTTCCGCATAAAACACTCAGTTAAATTTGTTTTGTTGAAATCATTAATTTCTATCATTAGATGAATTTGGGACAACATGGATTCTTAGTGGGGCGGAGGCTATGCTCCATAGCGCGAACATGTTTTAAGTAAGTTCCACTCAGATGGGTCGTTGGCTATACTTACGGTTGATTTCTTTAATGCCTTCAACCTTGTGGATAGGACAACTCTCCTTTGGGAGATTCACTCTCGATGCCGTCCATCTCCCTATGGGTCAATTTTCTATATGGCCATGTTCAACAAGGAGCGCCTTTAGGGGCCCTTCTTTTTGCCTTAGTTTTACACCCTCTTGTATGATGGGTGCGGGATAACTGCAACTTACTTTTCCATGCTTGTTACTTGGATGATCGTACGATTATATGAAAAGTTGTTCAAGTGGCTAAAGCTTTGGATATTATCAGGTCTGAGGGACCAGGTTTGGGGCTTGAGCTTAATATCAAGAAGGCTGAGGTCTTTTGGCTGTCGAACAATGGGGTTAAGGTAAAGGAAGGTTTGTTTCCCTATGGTATTGGGAGGCCAAAGTTGGGTGTGAAACTCCTCGGGGGATGGGGAAGGTGTTAGTCAGGACACCAGTTATATCAGTAGTTTCGCTGTGAGGAGGGCTTCATATGCGATGGACCTTATGCGATATTTACCTCGTTTATGGGACCCTCGATGCGGACTCCTTTTGTTTCGCTCTTGTATGGAGGTTGCTAAGTTAATGTTTGGCCTATGAACTTGCTAGGTGATGTTTGTTGAGGAAGTTGTTTCTGTTTTCGACAAAGGCCTCCGGGATGCGATTGAGGACATTGGTTTGTTAGGGTCCGTTTTTCGAGGATTTTCACTAGGGTTGGCATCCTTGCCAATCCACTTTCGGGGGTTTAGGCCTATATTCGGTGGGAGATGTATCAACATATGCTTTTGTGGCCTTGAGGACACAATCTTGGAGTTTACAAGATCACATTCTACAAAAATGTGGTATTAAGGGGTTGGACGTCAATTATGGGTGTGCGTTGGGTAGCTTGCACAGGTCCCTTTGCGATCTTAACCTTGGCGGGTTCCCTAATAGGGAGACACCCCCCCCCCCCCCAAGGCTCAAAATACTTTAGCGAGTGCCCCTATATTAAAACCGCCCATAATTTGAGGGAGAAATTTTGACCTATCCTCACGCTAGAAAGTGATGTTAGAGTGTTTACATGGCCCTCATGGCAAGATTTCCTGATCGTTTACCCCATTGAAGAGCTAGGCCAACGCATGTCAGCGGTGGAATATTGGGTCATCCTTCAATACCAGTTTTTAATGAACCCTTTGTTTCCAGTTGATGAGCCTTGCCTAATTTGGCACAAGGTTTGCTTGGATAACTTTGGGGAGTATGCAATTCATTGCAAGGAGCTAACAGACTTTAAATACAGACATGATTTGATCAGGGATGTCTTGTTTGATGTGCTTAAGTGTAAAAAGTGGCTTCTACGAATTTCCTGATAGACCCGCATGAAGAGAGGTCCACTCTTCGCCCAGTGGATGTACTCGTGTTTGGTTGGGTAGGCGGGAAACACACTTGTGTGGACCTTACCATAGTGCCCCCTGGTTACAACCAGTTCGTAGCTGGCCAGGTTATGTTGAATGCAGAATAAGGGAAAGTTACTAAGCATGAGTAAGCTTATGCTGAGAATCAATATGCCTTCATTCCCCTTCCTTTTGATACCTTCGGGTCCCTTGTCCTTGTAGCTGTTGGTTTCCTGAAGCGAGTGCATGAAGTCGTGCACAAAAATTTTGCGTCGTCGAAGAACTAGATCTTTACTTTCCGTAGGATTGGTTTTGCAATTTAAAAGGGGGTTGTGGCACAGCTTGTTACATGTTTACTTGCCGTAAGTACGTAATTTCTTAACGGGTTTATTCCTAACTAAATATAGAAAAAGTGAAATTGCTATGGGTTTTATTTTACTAATTAGATATATTAGTTGAGATTGTGTATGGCATTGTGTGTTTAAAACTATTATTGCTTAAAATACAAAGGGTTGCTTGATTTACCGTTGATGTGTTATCAGAATCTAATTCTTTTCTCTCTAGTTGAACCACATAATTTGATTGACTAGTTTCTTCACAACATATATACTGATATCAAGCCCAACGCAGATATAAGTATATATGGACTCTCCCATCCACTTCTAGCTACATCGTTCATCATTGTTATATATTTAATATTATTACTTTCTATTTGAAATGAAGAACATTGAAGGATTTCTGATAGGTGGGCTGTCGGTGAACATCTAATTGTTGGTTAGCTTGTGTAGCTTGAATCCGGTTTCTGTGGATGATTGGCTTGAGTTGGTAGGAAATCGGCTGCTACCAAAGGTTGACTTGAGTTGGCACGTAATAACTTACTACAAATGAGACTTTCACTTATGATAAGCATCCTTTGTTGACCCATTGGTGACATTTATGTTGCGACTTCATCAATGAATTACCACGAATGTCCACCCATGACATTCGTCTGTAGGCCGTTAGTAATGCTATCCATTGTGTTGCTCCATGGGCTATTACCGACGGATCATAATGGATAGCACTTAGACCAAGGGATTTCTAATGAACATGCCATCGTTATAGACCCTCTAAAATACAATTTCTACCATTTGAATGATGAAAACATTTTTTCAACTTCATGTTTAGTGATCTTCGAAACATGATTGACGTTTTTTATGAAAAAAAATACTAACTTCATCTCTTCGAATCTTCCTAGAGTCTCGATTGCGATATAAACATGATCTTCCATTTTTACATTTGCTACAATTGTTGAGCGTATTTTAAATTCACATATTT
Source organism: Scalesia atractyloides (assembly GCA_947069175.1). Lineage (NCBI taxonomy): Eukaryota > Viridiplantae > Streptophyta > Magnoliopsida > Asterales > Asteraceae > Scalesia > Scalesia atractyloides. The sequence continues at coordinate 74,197,781 of CAMTDV010000030.1, read as the reverse complement.
AACATGCAACATAAACAAAATGCTATTTGCTTAAAAGGTGCCCCATGTCTAACCTATGCCTAGAAAAAAATCATATTAAATTCATATTGACGTTAATTGGGTAAAAATATTTTACATTTAATAGTTAAGTGACATCAATTTATCATGTATTTTTTTTTCTTTTTATTAAAGTGACCTTAAAAAAAATTTACCAAGTCTTTTAACATAGAAAAAAACGCGTGGAACTCAAACCAAAACATACATAAGAAAATATTTCGATGCATGATCACACACTTAGATACTATAATGATTTTACTTGTTCTTTTCAAATTATTATTTATAATGATAGTCACATGTGTAACTTTTGCCCTAATCAGGTATTTGTTTCTGAAATTTCATGCTTTTAAATTCGTTTATGTAGATCCAGAAGGATGGGACGACTTAAAATCTAAGAGCTTGTGAGAAAAAAAATGGTTGTGTAAGTCCGTAATCTCTATGTTTCTTATTGAAAATTTTTAGTTCACAGTGATATGATTTTGTGATTTAATTTGAACTATGATGCTTTGAATATGGTTTAGAGGTTATAAAAAAGGAATTTGATGTTGAGGGTTGAGTTTTGATATTTTTTAGGGTTGCTTCTGCTCGTGGGGGAAGGTTCTCATGATTGGTGGTCATTTGGTTCTTGAGGGGCCTGATGTAGAAATTGTGATTATTACAAATGCCAGATTTTATGTTATTTATAAGCCTTTTTACGTTGAAGTGGTGAAATATGTGAGTGATTTTCATTAAGATTAGTTTTGGTAGTAATATTGTTTCATGTTTTTACCGAACTCTTAGAAAAGTGGGGGTTGTGTGCCCACGGGCTGTTTGACGAAATGCCTATGAGAGATTACTAGAAAAAGAGGCATTTTGTAGTGGGTTTGATCTTTAGCTTTGATTCCACATGGTCTGTGGGTACAGTTGTGATGATGAACAAATATAGATTTTGGTTGGGATAGTCTCGTTAAATAGTTAGCACAATGAACCGTGAAAGCACTTACAGACGACAATATTCTAGACAACCTACAAAAGGGAGAAGCAGAAATGGAAGTAAGAGTTATGTTCTTAAATATGTTTGACATTAAATTGTTTGTTATTTTAAATAATAATTGTTGTGATTATATGTTAGGTTTGCTTGGGAGGATAAGAAATGCAAAGGCCTATAACACAATTGTTGTGTATCATAAGGGTAATAGTAGAGAGTTATGCTGAACTTGATTAGTGGAAAGTATGTTAGAAACGATTGCAACAAGGATCTCCACAACAGCAGCAACAACAATGAATTTAGTAACAACAATAAAAATGCTGTTGATAAAAGATTTAAGACTTTGCATGCAACTGGGATGCTCCCTAGAGATAACTTTCTTGGTGGATAATCTCTGTCTGTAACAACAGCACTATGTAGGAAGACTTAAAGAGATAACTCTTGAATGTGTCTCTACTCTAATCTCTTTGTAAGTTTACAGTGGTAAGCTTAGACATAATTTGTTATCCTTTGTGTTTTGCGATACTTGCATAAAATTATCTTTGGTTTCTTTTTTTGTGCTTTGTTGTTAATTTGGTGGTAATATGCTATGTACGGTGCAGGTTTGCCACCCAGATGCAGGGACTTTGTTTGAGCAATCACACCTGGGTGTAACTCTGTTGCTCTATAACTATATACCGCACTCATTAGTTGTATGGTATTTTTGAGGTGTGTTTTCCTTACATGTTCACGGTTGTGTTAATCTCAAGATTATAAAGTTGTAAACTTATTTAGTATTCCAACTTTGGAGTATGTTGTTTGTCACTGGGTATTATTGGTTTTACTTAACTTGAGCAATCTTATGTAGGTAACAACTTTTGGTGGTTCCATCATTGATCCCCCTGCTTGGGAGGACAAGAAATGCAAAGGCGAATCTAGGTTTCCAGCCCAGGTACAACATAGGTTATAGTTTCATGATGAATCTGGTGCATGACTGAGTTGGTTTTTAATGAACTGTAGCGTAAACTATTCTTTCATAAATATTAATCAGACTAAAATTTGCATACCCTTTTAGCAACAACCCAAATGATAGTAAATGACTTTTGTGTTACATAAAACATTTTAATACATGAGTGTTAATTGACATTTTCATTTGAAGTGGTACAACTCGCTCTTACGTTTCAGTAGCTCACCAGTTACTGATTTCATTGCTTTTTGTTTCTTTTAATTAAGTAGGTAGGTCATCTTTTTTACTCTTAAGTTAAACAAGTTGTACTTTTATCTTATACTGAACGTTGATGCTTTCATTGTTTTGTGGTTCTCTTTCTGTTCATAGGTTCATTCATGTTGTTAACGTAACCCGGCCACTGGACGGGTATTAAACTAATTACAGAAATGGTGTTATTTGAGTTACGAGACGGAGAGAGAGAGAGAACATAGGAGAGTGTGCAAGTGGTAGCTCTGTCAAGAGTAGAGAAATCATCAGAGAGAGGTAATGCTGATTTATGCTCTGACCTGTGTTTGATTATAGATGAAATTAGGTTGTAGATATTTGATTGATTTATCAATTATTCGGTAGCATTGGTATGAATTCTTTTCGAAATTAGGTATGCTAATCACACAACATCAGTTATTCGGTAGTATTTTAAAATTATGTATTCTAATCACACAACAGTTGCTGAATTTAGATCAAAGAGCTGTAGAGATGAAATTGACTTAAAGATCACATAAGTAGTCATGTAATCAATGTTTTCAGGACCGGACCAGACGTTGAACCGGTTTCCTTACCGGTTCACTGGTCTGACCAGTCAGATCGGTCGGACCAGACGTATAAACCGCGAGGTGTTGTAAACATTGTAAAAATTAATAGGGTCAAATATGAAAAAGTATATAAAAAAACGGTCCAACCCAGACCAACCATCGGGTCACCAGTTCAACCTCAGTTCATTGTAATTCCAGTTCGATACCATCACCTGGACCGGCCCAACTGGTCGGTCCGATCCGGGTTTGAAACACTGCATGTAATAGTTCTCATGATAAAAAAAATAAATAATTATGAGATGGTCTTATTATTTGATTTTGAGTTGGTTATATTTTTTAATTAATCAAATTTTTTATTTTGAATATTATTATTATTATTAAGTTACATATACATATAGTCCCTCAAATGCGAAATGACAGAATACCCTTTCATTTAAGGGAAATTGATGGAGTTAAGTGTCGGGGGAAAAACAGTGAGGGGTGAAATGGTTAAATGGCCCAAACTCCAGGGGTCAAAACGGTAGTTTACTCTTTTTTGATATTTGGACGCTGTTTTCAATCTCTGGTTAGTTTGTTGTTTGGATCTGGATCTGGTGCTCTATCCTCCTTCTATCTCTTGCGTTCAACAATGGCGGATTTAGTTTGCTTGCGATTTATCACTTTATCCAATGCGATATTTGCGTTCTATTTCCGTATTTAGATGAGATGATTCGTGATTATTGATTAGATTTAATTCGTTTCTATTTCCGTGGTTAGATGCTATGATTTCATGATCATTGATTAGTTTTCGGTTTACATTGTCTCTAATTATGATTAGATTATTTGTTTTCGTATTTAAATAGTTAGATTATTCGTTTCCGTGTCTTGATTTGTGATTCGGTTTAGGTTGCGATGATTATGCTTTATTTGTTTCTATTTTTGTATGTAGATTTTGATTTAAATGATATATTTCGTGATTATTGATTAGATTTAGGCTTAGATTTATCGCTAATTAAGTTTATTTGTTTCATTTCCGCATTTAGATACTACGATTTCGTGATCAGTGATTAGTTTTCGTTTTGGATTTAACTCGAATTAGCATTACGATGATTAGTTTCCGTGTTTATATTCGGTTTAGGTTGCGATGATTACGCTTTATTTTTATCTATTTCCGTATTTAGATTTTGATTTAGATGATATGTTTCGTGATTATTGATTAGATTTAGGCTTAGATTTATCGCTAATTAAGTTTATTCGTTTTCATTGCCGTAATTAGATGTACGATTTCGTGATCATTGATTAGTTTTCGGTTTAGATTTAACTTGAATTAGCATTACAATTATTAGTTTCCATGTTAAGATTCGGTCTAGATTGCGATGATTACGCTTTATTTGTTTCTATCTCCGTATTTAAAGGATATGTTTTAGATTTAGGCTTAGATTTATCGCTAATTAAGTTTATTCATTTTCATTTCTGTATTTAAATGCTAAGCCGATTCACCTATATATATGATTTGACTTTTACACAAAAGTAATATAGTATTAAATTAGATTGTTTTTCTATGTTTAAGGAACTTTCTGATGGAAAGAATGTTAGAATACTATGTGATGATACATTCCTTAATTGGCGCCCTACTGTTAAGGGCCCATTCGAATCAAGAATCAAAAGTGAATCTTCATGGTGAGTGAATAAGATTTTGTAACTTTATGATTTTCTTTTTGGAAATTGGAATTGTTTGCAAATGTCATCGGTATAGGTGTCATTTCCTTTTCAGCAATGCTAAATTATGATGCAACAATATTCATTTGAAGCAACATTGGAACCATAAGATCATGAGTCTTCTTTCCTTATTATGTTACAATTCAAATTTCAAATTAAATTATTGTGGATTTGGTACGTTTCAATCCATAAGCCGACAGCCAACCTATGTTTGGGTAGCTAACTATGCGACACTGCTGATAAATTCCGTATCTACCCTGCACTCTAACGGCTAGATATGACATATATTATAAGTTTGTAGTGCAGAGTTGGCATGTCGTGTAAAATGTCCTAGAGAATCAAGATGTTTATGAAGATTAACCTGGTTGCTTTTGTAAAGCTTGTTTTTTTTTTGCTGATTGGATATATAAACTTATATACAATTTTATGTAAATTTATTATTTATTAATTTGAAATATTCAACATTAATGATATTGAATTTGTATATGTTGTTCATTTAGGTTGTGATTGTTTGTGGTTTTCTATGACTATTTTGTGTTTTTAGATCTCACAGATGAATAGATGTGATAATCATGTGAATGATTTTTTTTTATCATTATGCATATGATCAGTTATTTTATTGGCTGCAATCCTATGATTAAATAGGTTATTATTTGTCTTGTAGCTGAAAAAAATTTGTTATTTGATAAAATGTGGTATCTAAATTTTTAAAAATTACCTATGTTTTTACACGGGTTTTACATCTAGTAGATATTATACGGGGAATGATTCACTAAAAAAATGGGTTTTGTCTAAGTAACCTAAAAAGGATTGTAGAGATAACATGTGACACTCCTTATAGATACGATGGAAGGGTATTTTGGTCCTACAACACAAACTCTCATCCTTTTGTTTTCCCCAATTAAATACAATACAAAAATTTGTTACAAAAAAAAATAGCACAAAAAATATAGTACAAAAAATCCAGTACAAAAAATTTAGCACAAAAAAAAACATACAACACAAAAAAAATCCAGTAAAAAAATTCAACACAAAAATGTTATACAACATACAAATCTAAGACAAATTTTTTTAGTTTTTTTAGATCTCATATTTATATAGCAATATGGTGCTCAAATTAAAGATTAAAAAATGTTCGATTTTATGATGCAATTTTTTTTAAATAATGTCGTATGAAAAAGTTATGAACGTTTAAAAAATCATGTCTTTGCTTTATAGTAAAGATTAATTAAATTAAATTAAACTAAAATTGATATGTCAATCACAACTATTACAGTGATAATAAATAAAGCATAGATAATATTTTTTTAATGTAAAAAGATATGTAAAAATACAAGTAATAATAAATTACATAAATAATAACCTATAGCAAAATAGTTTATGTTGATACTCTAAGAATCTACAATCTATAATCTTTTACAATAAAGAGTTGGATTCATTTTAGAACTTTAAATATTTTCAGAACTCCTAATAAATAATTATTATACATTTAAACATTATTTCAGGGCACTTTTTTATCATTTGTTATATGTATATTTATGATTACATATGTATAACCACAAGTTTACATATTTGTAATAATTGAATTATATATATAATATATATATATATAATGTGCACATGCGTATGTGTGTCTAATAACTAAATTACATGTGTAAAAAACTAATTTACATATATGTCATTATAAATTACATATAAAAAATGATAAATTTTCTCTTAAAATATATACAATGGAAAAATACATACAATAAATGATAAAAGTACCTTTAAATAATGTCAAATATATAAAAATATGTAAATAAAATGACCGTTTATTAGTAGTTCTGAAATTCTTGCAATTATTTAGAGTTTTGAAACAAACACAACCCAATAAAACTAGAGTTAGACGTTCTTAATTAACTGGTGTTTCATATCATGATTAGTAATATATTTGGCATTTATGAAATAGACGTATAAATGTTTGTCATTGTAATGATATTGAACTAACAAAGAACAATCGTTTCGTTTGGTTTGAGGAATTTATTTAACAATTTATATAATATTAATTTAAAAAAAATAAAAAAGTATAATGTTATAATAACATCAAAGTACATTTTTTAGATACACATCTTGACGACTGTATGTGTCAACCGATTCATTATATTCAACATGTGCAATACACGTTTTTTAAAAATATAACTTTTTTATTTACTTAGTATATAAAACACTTATTATTTTTATAACAAAATTTTTAAATCATTTAATTATCTTTTATAATCATTCAATTTACAACATTTATGTACAAATAATTAAATGGTAGTTATAATTAAATTTTCAAGGGAGTAAGTTGAACACATGTTCATTTTATTATCACATGTGTCATCTTTTATATAATAAAAGTCACGTGTTAGCTATGTAAGTCATCTAAAATCTGATTTTACTGTCTCTTTCCGATATTAAATATTCGATGTCACATGTTATCTTCTAATGAGCTATAGATTTTAAGAAATATATGACCATGTTTTTTGGAATTAATATTTAAAAAAAATTATTCAACTTGTATAATGCACAATTCTCTAATATAGTGTGTGTATATGTATGTTTGTGTAAAGATTTACTTTTTGAAAATAATAAAGTATCTCGTTATTTATTTATAAAATTTAAAAGTTTATTAAATATGAAAAATAAAACATATGCATCGATTTTGATTTATGTTACGCAAATAATTATTTGAAATTTTTAAGAGATGTATTTATAAATCATCAAATCCATCAAATTCACCTCCATGGCCGGCCCTGAGGGTGGGCGGCGAGGACCACCAGGCCAGGGCCCGATATTTTGAGGGACACATTTTTTTATGAAAAAACCCGATATGTATATGTAAAATATTTTTTTAATAGGGTACACCCTATACAAACACAAACATAGGTCAATTTACAAAACTATTCTTATAGTTTAGATTAGTTATTAATCCCATTTGCATTAGGTTTAGACCTTTAGTGAGCCCAATACCCAATTTCGTTAAACCCTAAAGGACACGTTCTTTCGAGCTCGAACAGGTACACGAATTCTCAGGGCCGGACCCTGTTCACCTTATCAAATCCATCAAATTCACCTCATCAAATCCTAATATATAGCTTTAAATCAATTTTTGTGTTTGTTATGTTTTTTCATATCATATTGTTTACAAGTAAGCAAGACAGTTATTTTATATAATACCCCGTTTAGTTCATAGAATATTTTGAAAGGAATTTGAATTTACGATGGAATTGGAATTCATAGAATTTGGAATTAATTCTATTCAAGTTTTAAAAGGTGCTTGGTTTGCAAATCTATGAATTAAATTGATACTAGATGGAAGTACCCCTGCGTTGCGGCTGAGTACAACCGTATCAACAACATTAACAACACACCATCGCCAACGACAAGCAACACTGGAAAAGAAGACGTAAAAATATTTAGACCAGCACGTCCGTAACAACGTGTAGAAAATGGCACATTAATAAAAGTTTTACACCATAATCATGCAGTACCTTAAGTATAAGAGAAGTTACAACTATTTTGAGAAAAGTTAGAAACATTTTGTAGTACATTTGTTACTATATATTATATACTAAGCCCCGCGTTGCAGTGGGGAACATAAAAATGTGTCAAGTTGCACCACTACTACCGCCAACGACCACCAACACCGGAAAACTCGTAAAACAAAAAAATAAATATGGAAAAAGTAACATTTGGCAAAATGTAGACGTAAAATCAGTGAACCACACACACCCATTGCGGCGTGTTAATACCAGGAAATTTGACCAAAACGTAAACATTGAAAAGAATAATTAAGTCGATATAGGGCCTGCGAGTTATGACGAACCTATCATATGAGAAAAATAGACATAAAAACATTGAACCACATACGCACCTTATGTCGTGTATGGACATGAATAAATTTAAAAAAATAAATTAATGTGTATACAAAAATAAATACATGATTTAAATAAGTTATAAAACTAAAACAAATAAATCATAAAATAAATATAATAATAAAAATGAAGATAATAATAAAATATAATATCTCATGGATCTACAATCAAACTTTTTTAAAAAACTCATAAAACATAAATTACAACACAATTATGCTTTACAACACTTGCTAATTGATAGTCATGAAAATGTCAAAAAGTACTTGGTTTGCAAATCTATGAATTAAATTGAAATGTCAAAATATTAAAATTACATATTTACCCTTAAAAAAGGGAGGTGTATTATGGTCATTCTCCTTTGAAACTACTTCACCCTCAATTTCCAAATGACTATAACTTTTCATTACGATAATATTTAAAAAAAAATTACACCGTATTAACGAAAATTTCATTCTCTTTGATTTGAGCAGATTATTGTTATAGTTTTCTTAAGTTAAAAAAACAATCTATTTTACAAGCTATAAAGTTATGTTATTTGTGTGGCGTTACGTGATATGTTCCGGTGCGTAATTATGTACCATATGTGCAAGCAGTAACAAATGTTCAGTGTGACCCTACATCTATATCACGTACATATGTAACAAATGTAAGGTCACGTGATTATGTATCGTACGTAATTACGTTATTATACTTTTTTATGAGTTAAATGTCACTTTGGTCCCTGTGGTTTAGGCATTTTTTAGTTTAGTCCAAATGTTTTATTATCGCTGTGGGTAGAGGTGTACAAATAAGTTTTTTCTCAATAACGGTTTGGTTTTTAATCGAAAGGTTTTTTTCATCCAAATGAAAAACCGGTTTTTTTAATACCGGTTTCGGTTACTAACCGGTTTTTCAAACCCAAAACAGTAACCGATGTAACCGGTTTGGATCGGTTTTTAACCGCTTTATTCCAAAAAAAACGGGTTTTTTACCGGTTAAAACCGGTTTTTTATAACGGTTTCGGTTTTAAAATCGGTTTCAAAGCTCAAGATCCCTAACCGGTTTACAACCACCAGTTCGGTTCTAAAACCAGTTATAAAAAATCGGTTTCGGCTTTTTTCCCAGTTTCGGTTCTAAAACCGATTTTTTTGTACACATCTACCTGTGGGTCCAAAAAGTTTCACCATTGCCATTTTAATCCACTGGGTTAACTTCATCCATTTTTTCTGTTAACAAGCATGGCCGACCCTAGGGGTGGGGGGGGAGGACCACCGGCCAAGGCCCGATATTTTGAGGGGCACATTTTTTATGAAAAAACCCGATATGTATATGTAAAATATTTTTTAATAGGGTACACCCTACAAACACCAACATAGGTCAATTCACAAAACTATTCTTATAGTTTAGATTAGTTATTAATCCCATTTGCATTAGGTTTAGACTTTTAGTGAGCCAATACCCAATTTCGTTAAAGCCTAAGGGCACGTTCTTTCGAGCTCGAACAGGGTACACAAATTATCAGGGCCGGCCCTGTTAACAAGAAGGGCAATTCGATTGTTTTATATGTAATTCTGTTAACTAGAAGGGCAATTCGGCCATATAAAATGACTGAATTTCCTTTCTCCTTAACAAAACTAATGGATGAAGTTAACTCAGTGGAATAAAATGGCAACGGTGAAACCTTTTTGGACCAACAGGCGGAAAATAAAACATTTAGACTAAACTGGCAAAATGGTCCAAACAAAAAGGACTAAATTGGCATTTAACTCTTCTTTTATTGTATAACTTTTTTTTACTAAAGTTATGCTTATTATATGATTATACATTCAATATAATGAGAACTTTGTAACATTTGCAAAAAAAAAACGGGTTTCGAAAGCCCGTCCCAAAATATCAATCAAAGTGTATTTATTCTTGTCGTTCGGTTATTTTTATATTTCTTATATAAATAATGATAATGAATGTTTAAAAAAATCTTTATAAATAACCAACTAAATAATAAATAATTAGATAATTAAAAAAAGCACAATAAAAATAATTAAGGAAAATAGGTGAACCGGGAATCGAACCCGGGTCGCCCGAGTAACCACACACAAAAGCACCACCGAGACACACGCACCTTTTGTTAAGAAGTTCGAATAAACTTATATATATACATGAACCCGAGCGATGTTTCCTACAAATTCAAACCAGCGAACCCGCCTGACTCGTCCCTGTGCTGGCATCTGAATAAGCCCAGCTAGCAAACCGCGTTTAATCTTTCCAATCAAGCACCAATCTATTGTAATTGTGCGAATCAATCAGATTTATAAAAACCAAAATCAATCACCCTTTATAAAAACCGAAAATCGACCACTTTATGAAATCTATATAAACCGGCGTTAACCTCACTCTCAAGCTCGCTCAACCTTTCTCCTCTAATCTCAAACTTCCTCTGTGCAAACCCTTCCCCTCTGTTTCACCGGAAACCGCCGCTCCTCGCCGGAGAACCGAAGGAAACGCCATCGTTGGTAACAATCCTCCACCTAACTGTTTTAATTCATGTTTAGATTCATTATTGAATAAGAATGAGAAATCACATTCCTGAATAAATGGTTATTCGGGCAGGTAAATGTTTTTGGGTTTATTCAAATGAAGAAGACGAGTTACAGAATGTGTATGTATATAATAAAATCCGAGTTATAAACTGGGTTAGACACACAGTCCAGTGGTGAACTGTGTGCACACTAAACGCACACGTTCCGAGTTCGATACTTGCAACTGGCACCGTTTTCTTTAAACTGTTCTTCTTTTTTAAAACCAAATCATGCTGAAATCCATTGAGTTGTTAAATATAATACAACTTCTATATTATACGGTTAAGCACCCAGCCCAACTGGTTGGGACGGGTGCAAACCAATCACATAGTCGCTGGTTCGAGTCCCTGTTGTCACCCCGGTTGAAACATTTTTCAAAAATTAAATAATTACCAAATTCTGAATGAAGCAAACAAGATTATAAGATTAATTAAAAACCGGATTCTTTCGGGTTAGACACGTAGCTCAGTTGGAAGAGCTGCGTGCACGCAACCGAGAGGTCACGAGTTCGAGCCACATCTCGCGCAGTCAAACAATCAACGAACCGGTCAGGCCTTGTCAGACCTGACAATATATTCTTTTTTTTTTTCATTTTATTATTATTTATTATTTATATCAAGTATACAAAATTATTTTAATTTTAAAACAATTAAAAACAACTAAAAATCTCAACTTCCTAAGGATAAAATTCTCAATAATAATACTATCTCAAATCTAATAAAGAGTATAAATCAAATGTTAACCTGTTTATATTTACCGATTTATCATGTATCATTTTAGGTTAGTATTCTTTCGTCGATCAAATCCTCAACTCGTGCGCTTTCATTATCAAGCAAGGAACGCACCCACTGTGAGTGAATCTCTACAAATTCCCCGTTTTAATCACGTTTTAGGGTGTATCATATGTCATACCATTCCTTTATTTTATTTAAACACTTGTGCTTATATCATTTTGTGATCAAATATGTATTGGTTGTTGTGTGGTTTATATGTGGATTAAATTTATCATTTCAGTGCACTCATTTCATTAGGCCCATCAGTTCCTCGTGGGATACGGGTTGAGCATCAGGTGCCTCATTAGATCGGCTCCGTTTGATTGAGTCTTGATCTCAGATACATCATCATTCATGTCATATATTCATTCAATGTGGTTTGTGATTGGTTACATATATATATTTGCTCACATGTGATTTATGCACAAATTTTCTTTAATAAACAAAACAAGCAATTATTTAAAATGTTTTATCAAGGTTCACTCGCCAACTTTTGTTGACCCAAAATCTCATCTGTTTTACACATGATAAAGGTGATCAAGTTGAGGAAATAAACACTTAGGATGGCCTAGAAGAATAAACAAGTTATTACGTTGGAATAAACATTTAGATTTTTTCTATTGTATTTGTATGAATTTTGTTTGTTGGATATTTAAATTTGTAATTTTAATTTAATAAATATGAAACTTCTTAGTAAATATCATGAGCTTTGGTGATAACCCAATCATGCACCGTCTTTTATTCCACTGCGGGTCAGGGTGTGACAAACTTAATTGTTTTTATATTGACCTGTAATATAAGTCGTTACGTGATTATAGATGTAGTGTTATATTGAGCTTTTGCACACATGGTACGTGTTATTACATGGTATGTGATTACATTGAGCATTTGTTACTGCTTTTGCATACGTGGTACATGATTCTAGATTTAGGTATATATTGAGTATCTAGTACATGATTTAGATATTCATTAATCATTTGGTACGTAATTACAGATGTAGTGTTACACTGAGAATTTGCACTGCTTGCACACATGGTACGTGATTTAGGTATTCATTGATTATATTCCGGTACGTAATTACGTACCGGAACATAATCATGTAACATCACACAATCACGTAACTTTATAGCTTTTAAAATAAAAATTAAAAACTAAGAAAATGATACAATAATCTACTCAAATTAAAGAGAAGGAAATGCCTGTTTAATACGGTGTAATGTTTTAATAAAAATATTATCGTGTGAAAAGTTATAGTCATTTGAAAATCGGGGAGGGGGGGTTGAGCCACAAATATTGGATTTTCCTATTGTTACTGGATTTTCCTATTTTGACATTTTCCTCACTTGTTTCCTGTATTTTTAGTTACATGAATTCTAAATTTGGAGACCACTAAATCCTTGATTTTGCAAATTAAGGATCAAAACTCTCTCCTACATCTCTCGTACAATAGCCTGCCTCATAATAATATAATATAACCTACTCATGTAAATATAAAATTAAATATTAATGAATATAAAATATATAAAAATAAAAAAACCTGCTTATGACCTACTTATGAAAATATATAAAAATAAATATTAATGCATGTATATATATAATAATTATCAATGCTAAACAAGCTGAGTTTGAGTTCAAGAACTACTTACAGGCCGAGCTCGAGCTTTAGAAATAGATCGCTAGTTCAATGAGTCAGACTTTGCTTAGATGAGCTTGAGATTAGCTTGACTTGTAACACCTTCCTTTGGTGTTTACTATTGGCCGGTTATATACTTAGTATAGAGGACGCAACACTTCAAGCACGTATAATACGGGAGACATGTTGATTGGTTCATGTATGTTCAAGGAAAATAAGACAAGATCTTACGTTATGAAACGTAAAGCTTTATCCTCATTATCGCATTCCTCAATAGGTAATCTCAATGATGGCCATTTGCTTTTGTTACTCGTTTGATGTTTTGAATCATCAAATTGGTAATTTGTATTGTGGTTGTTATGTATATACTTAGTTGTAAGTCTCAAAATTCACGAATCTTCAATAAAATATTAAGACTAGCACATAGACTAGGCGGAAACTAGTCTATATGGTGATTCAAGAACAAGAACATGATTTCTCAAATACATACAATTATATTATAACTTGAGTCGTCTAATTGTTTCTCATACGACTCCCTCTAGTTTACGAGCACATTTGTGTTTATATATTACACAATACAAAAGTCCATGCATGAGCCTATTTGCCCTGCTACGGCCCAAATACCCCTAAACCGTGAACCTTGTTCACAATAACATCAATCGTAATCACTTATTTGATATGTCAGCCTTACATTTATTGACCCATTATTTGTTGAAAAGTTTCTCTTTGTAGTTAAATGCGTTGAATTTGTTCAATGAAAATAAATTATTCTTTAAAGATTGATGTACTTGCTTAAAATTAATTGATAACGATCAAAGGAAATGATTTTTGTTTAAAAAGAGGGTGTAATAAAATAAGAATCAATACAAAATACTAAATTATTTTGAGAAAAAAAATTGTTTAACGTTTTTATCAAGTGTTCATATATATATTTTTTAAAATTTGTAATTCTTGCATCACATCCGTAGGTTATGTGGATAATAACTATTTGATTAATTTGTTTATATATGTTTTATTTTATATTATTTACCTACACATGTATATGTATGTTATATTATGCATATATCACAACTTAGTTACGCATGTATAAGTTATATAAAAAAGTGAACAATCAAATTAATTTGTTACTGTTGTTTTTTGTGAATTTTTAAGAGAGGAATAAGAAACAATAATAATTACATTCACTATTTAAAAAAAAAATTTAAATCAAAATTTATTTTATTAATTTTTTTTTGTTATTTTGTTTTCATGATATTGTGTGCTCCTTTCATTCCTCCACCCATAGCAACCACCAAGTAATCCAGATTCCAGAATGAAGAAAAATAATGTTTAAAATCATGTAAAATTTGTAGTCATTTCATTTGAACCTCAACCGAACCTTACAACGTGAAAGTCTCCTAAACACATTCTACACGTCGAGTATTATTATTTCAGTCTCCACACTCGTAAACAAATTAAAATATTGGCTCTATAAATCAACCTTTCATAGTTTCATTCCATCATCAACCTATCATACTTAAAATGGCAACTCCCAGCATCCATGGTAATCTTCTTCAAGTCACCGGTACGTATAATGCTTTTCGTCGTTTATTCGTGTTCAAACAATACCAGTCATTTCACATACATGATTCATGATTTGGATGAAACAATTTGATAGAACCCAAAATCAAACAAACTAACTGATAGATTTTATTGTTGTAAACTGAAATACTACAAGATAGAAAACCCGATTCGAGATGGGTTAATCTCCCCCAATTAGATAATAATCATCGACATAATCCCCAAAAAACTAGAACAAAGATATAAATAAGCAATAATAGCAGTAAATTAACTGGCCCTCCAGCTTCCATTTACCTATCAGTTTCCCTTTTCAATAACTGCTCTGACCCATTAATAAATCTGACCCTAACACCCACCCATATAGGAATCGGGTTTGTATCAATACATCCTGCCCCGATAATCGACTTGTCCTCAAGTCGAAAAGAAGGTAATTGGCGCACCAAGCAATAAGCCATTCAATTGTAGGCTGACCACCTTCATGGACCCCTGTATAAGCTAAAACTTGTGTTTTCTCATGCCTGAATTTAGGTGCAGCCTAGAAAGAATATTGTGCATTAGAATATGGAATTTGAAAGTTGGTGTTGATATATGTTAGCTTTGCTGGCCAATCTTCTTTGTCATCCATCCAACCTTTGATTGCCTTTTGAAACGACCAGTCAAGCTGTTCAAGCTGTTTCTTATCCGTCTGAGTCTTCGTGTGATCCTTGTGTGAGTAACCACAGAGTGACTTCAGGACGGCATCCTTGCTGAATAGTTTTTGCTCTAATTCTACATTCTTCGTCTCTCCATGATTCTCATGTTCCTCCTCTTCTGGACTGGCTTGATCATCTGTTTCATCTGCAACTTCTAGCACTTTTTTCTCCAAATCTAAAATAAGAGGGGACCGACTTTTGGTTTGTGTGGTAGTTATAGGTGTTGCTCCAGGAATGGAAACGTCGCTAGGAATTTTCTCCATTCCTAAATCTGTCACTGGATCCTAGTTTTCATCCTCAGCTTCCTTTATTGCATTTGTTCGTCTTCCTATCCAGGCTTCCTTGATTGCTGCTATATCCTTCTTCAAGGCTATCAAAGAATCAAGCTTAGCAATAGTGGCTGCCAATTGGTCAGCGATTGGGTCTAGATGAACACCGTCTTCTTTCTGATTATTCCGGGTCTGCTCCATCTTTGATGTTCCCGGCAATGGAACCAAATGATAAAACCCAAAATCAAACAAACTAACTGATAGATTTTATTGTTGTAAACTGAAATACTACAAGATAGAAAACCCGATTCGTGATGGGTTAATCTCCAAGAACAAAGGTATAGATACCCAATTAGATAATAATCATCGACATAATCCCCCAAAAACTAGAACAAAGATATAAATAAGCAATAATAGCAGTAAATTAACTGACCCTTCAGCTTTCATTTACCCATCAGTTTCCCTTTTCAATAATTGCTTTGACCGATTAATAAATCTGACCCTAACACCCACCCATATAGGAATCGGGTTTGTATCACAATTTGTGATTTGTTGTGGGCTTCGTAGCACTGAATTATTATGTCTTACAAAATTTTGTGTTTGTTTAAGAAGTCTTAATCCTAATGGTATGGATATAACTGTGGGATGAGAAGATAAAAGATGAGTGAGTTGATTAGTTCTGTATAAACATAATGGAAAACATGTAGAAATACCTGTAATAGCAGACAGGCCAACAGAGAATATAGTCAGGGACGCAGTCATTGAGTTTAACATAGTTGTCAGCTTGATTTGGTTCCTCCTTAGGGTGTAAGCTCTTGATGGTAGTACGAATTCTAGGGTTGGAATTCGTATGGAGAGGGACGAATTGTGTGATATTATGGTGGTCCAAGTTGTGTAACCTTTAACCTCTCTATTTATCTCCTTATATATATATATGCAAGAGAAACTTAATTAGTTAATAAGGGTAATATGGTCCATCAACAATTACCAACTAATTACCTAATAATATGTTTAATATATTTTGATATGTATATTACATAAATGATTATATGGCTACATGATTAAATATAACATAATTGATATATTTAATTTTACAGAGTGAGCCGAGCACCAAGTTACTTTAAATCTGTGTGTTTTCATATATTTTCGGTTTCATCCCATTTTTATACCAACAGTTTAGTGTTTTGAGATCTGATTTTGGTTGTTTGCGCTTTCAGTCGCTAGTTGTAATAATTTGAAAGATACGGAATGGATTTCGAGGCAAGATCCTTACGTTTGTGTTGAATACGGTAGTGATAGATCGCGTACTAGTACATGTACAGGTTCTCTCAATGATCCTTCTCTTTGTTGATTGATGTTTCATGTTTGAATATTTGTCTTCTCACTTGGGTTGATTAATTGATATAGATGGAGGTAAAAACCCGAATTTTCAAGAGAAGTTTGTGTATACACTAATTGAAGGACTACGAGAGTTGAATGTTAGTGTTTGGAATAGCAATACCATCCACCATGATACCTTCATTGGCAACGGAAAGTAATTTCTCATTGCCAAGCTACTTGAGATCAACTCGTTAAAAGCTCAAATCGAGACTAGCTTAAACGAGCTAGTGCTCGAGCCTAAAAATAAACTTGTTTAATGAATAAGCCCGAGCTTCACTTATCGAGCTTGAGCCGCTACGAGTTGGTTATTTATATAATTGTTATTTAATATATTAAATACATTTTTATATATATAGGATTCGGATCAAGGGAAAACTCATACGAGTTGTGAAAACTTAGAGAACTCGGCTTTCCCGTGCTAGATTTGCCCCCAATTTTTCTCACCCCTACATTAAAATGTTACAAAGATGGCCGTAAATAAAAATATTTCGAACTGGTGTTTTCGACACCTTATAGCTGGTGTAAATAAAAAAAACTAGAGTAAATCACTTTTTGAGTCCATGTGTTCTAGTGGTTTTAACCACTTTAGTTCAAAATAAAAAGGTTTAACACCCTGAGTCTGACTGCTAATTTTATAACGTTTTGAGTCCAATTTTGTTTATTTTATAACGTTTCGAGTCCATTTTTGTTTTTAAAAAAATGGACTCAAAAGGTTAAAAAATGGACCCAAAAGAACTCAAAAGGTTATAAAAAAGCGTCTAGGGACTCAGGGTGTTAAACATTTTGATTTTGGACTCAAATGGTTAAAACCACTAAAACACAAGGACTCAAAAAGTAATTTACTCAAAAAACTAGAAAAAAACCTTACATAAGGCCGAGTTCATGAGTTTTCATATTACCTTAACCAAGCTCAAGCTTAAAAACTAGCCACGAGCCGATTTCGAGGTTTAGAGTTATTTGTTTGTTCTCAATTGACTGATATACATCATGGGATAATTATTGTGGTGCCAGGGTCCAGCTGACAAAGGCTATATCACAGGGATTTCATGATAGCACTTGGCCATTGCAGAGCAAAACTGGCAGGTTTGTGTTTCATGTCTAGGTCCATAGATGAATGACCATAAGATCCGACCTTTCGACAACCTCTTTATTGACCGTGTTGGAGTTCAAAGCTTCCTTGCCTTACCTTAGGGGTAGTAGATTCAACCATTCTATGAGATAAGCCGACGAAGACTCACATGAAGAGTTGGCTCTTATTTTCTTGTTAGAGATTAAGTAGATTGAGATAGAATCTATCTTTCTAATGCACAACTATTCTTACACAGGCATGCTGGAGAGGTTCGGTTGATTATAGCAATATTACTAGGTTATTAATGACTATTTTGTGTAAAGGTTGAATTAATGGAATGTACTCAATGTGTTATGATAAGATAAAACCTACTATACAGCTGTTAAGGTATATCGCTAAAGCATAGGGGTATGTTTTGAAAGTTAATCCTTTTATACTGGTGTTAGTGGTTTGGTTTAAAACCCTTAAACCACCTAAACTGGTCATCAGGAGTTAATGACCTTCTTGGAAAGAGTAAGTGAGATGAACTTAAATGGTAAGAAATTAAAATTACGTCGTGTTTTTGCCAAATTTTTTAAATGATCAAGAGTGCAATATGAACCAAAACTCACAAACGAAAACAGCAAGTTACTCTTATATAAAATACGGTTTACATAAAAGTGCTTCTAACATAAAAGATATGTTTAATTGGTCATGCCTCTGTAACGATGTGGATAATTAATTAGGCTATGTGGTGGGCTAGCGCCCCTAGCCACATCAGCCAATGGCGTTCATCACGCTAGTGGGCGTTATAGGGGTGGGGGGCTTCATTTCTTTAACGAGCGTCAACACCCTATGCATGTGGGGTCCATGTGATTTCACCAATCAAATTTTTCTTTTATATTTCCTTTTTTTCTATAGTGTTTAAGGGGCGTTAAGAAGGTTATCCCACATCGTATAAGTTAACGATTAAAGCCTATTTTATTGACGTATACGTGACACTGCGTTACAACAATGCATCTAAACACACTTTATGCGTTACCATATGCACTCACTTAATTTATGTATCACTACTATATATCAACCTTTGCATATGCATCACTTAATTTATATGTATCACTACTATATATCAACCTTTGTATATAATACGTTTATGTACATGTTAATTATTTGGTAGAAAGTAAAATTAAATTAACAATATCAGAATTCAGAAAAAAATAAAATTTGAAGATATAAAGTGTTTTAAATAATCACACATAATCGACATTGCAAGCAACCCCCACAAAACCCTAGCCACAAGGAGAAGGAGAACAACCCCTTAAAATCGGGGCATAATTCATCCCTCTCATTGGACTTGTGGGTTCCATCAATTGAGAGCTTTGAGGTAGCATCTTTGATCCATGGGTTTATCAAGCAAACCCATTCTCGTTTCGTATTTGTAACGTGCAGTTTGCTTGATACACATTTGTTTATAATTGCTTATTTCCATTGTTAATCAATAGTAATTTAGGGATTTAAACCTGCATTGTTAACAAATTATTCGTTCTGGAAGGATGCTAGGTTAGTCCTTTTACATACAATGTGAACATTTGGATATACAGTAGCATTTTTCAGGAGTGTTTGGATATGCAATTCGATTGTTGTATTTTTTTTTTTTAATGTCATTTGAGTTGTAGTGTTGTTGTTAGCTAATTGGGTTCGGATGCTCAATCTCTGTTTGGCTTGTGGTCAAATGAAAGTGGCTCGTTGCTTACGCGGTTGAGCTTTAGCTTTTAATGTTTTTTTTTGTCATTTGATGTTGTTAGGTTGCCTACATAGTTTGTCAACGTATACTTGTCGAAGGCACAAAGCGTGAGCCTTGGGCTTCAGCGCAAGTTTCTTAAAGATGAGTGCTTTTATAAGTGAGACACATAGTATAAAAATACTAGACATGTTTTAGGCTTGTTTAGGGCTATTTTAGGTTTGTTTAGGGCTGGTGTAATTGTTTCAGACCTGTTCACGATTTTTGGCCGAAACTGGGCCTGAAAATTGCGCCCAAGGGCTTGGAAGTGGTGCTTTTGAAGCGAAGCGAGAAGGCTGCGCTGGGCCTGAAAAGCGCACCTAGGCGCATGCCTGGGTGAGCTTTGACAACAAAGCCGATAATCATTATTTTGTGTGTGTATATTAACTTCTCTTTAATTGTCATATCATATGAACAGTGAGCATTACACTTGATCAAAGTGTTTTAGGGGTCTAGCTTATAAGGATCCATGTGTATTGCAATGTTTTTTGATCATATATTGACTTTGATTATGCAAATCCACATCTATGCCTGGTTATCAAAAGTTTTAACAAAAATTTATTTGAACTTAAACTGACTTTAAATGTTAACATTTCATACCTTTTCTTTGGTAATTTAACAAGTATTAGTATAATAGTATAAGGGTAATTGACTTAAGTATTAAGTTCATAAACTTGGTCAAAATTTGCCAATTTGGAAATTGGAAGTCAACTGGTAAGTGAAATATATTGATTTGAGAGAACGTGGTGGTAAAATAATTTGATTTTTATTATAATAAACAAGCGGTATCTATCTTTTTTATGTTTATGTAAATATGTTTGGTTATCTTATAAGAAAAATTAACACAATTGAGTTAAAGCGATAGTCACTCCAATTATATTTTTAGTCATTTGATGGTGTTTTCTAAAACGGCCCGTTTCAACGCAAACTTATACCATTTAGGACCCATATTGACCAAATCAAATTTATACTTTTTTTAAGTGCCTGTTTTGACCCGAACCTGTCCTCAGGCTCAGGCAAACCCTCTATCGGCCCTACCACTCGTTTTGGCATGCTGCCTGATCATGCATGATATGTTTGTTAGGTATCTGGTCTTAACACCAAATTTATTCCCGCAGCAGTTTGTATTAATCTAATTTGTAATCTCTAGATAGCTATATTTTAGCTTTAATAGTAATGCAAGTGTTTTCTTGAAGACATTGATGTTCCAAATACCATACACTAGCTTTATTTCGTCAGTCGCTTGTATATAGATTTAATTTTTCTAAAAACACTATCGAAACCATACCCCAGCACTTGTTTTTTAATAGCTACATCTACGCTGACATTTCTTTTTCCGTGAAGTTTAGGGTTTTCCAAAAGGTCTGCTGGTGATTTATCATTACAGCTTATTTGAGAAATTTATTGACGAATTCCTGAAACTTTAGCAATGGGAAAGACAAGCTCACGGTTAGTTTTTTGCATCCTACAAATTCAATATGTTATTGAATACTTTATATATGTTGTAATGTCCTTAAATTTGGAATTTGTTTTATTTTATCATTATTACAGGAAGGATAAACCTAAGCATGCTGATCAAAAATTTGAGAAGAAACTGGAGTTCTACTCAAGTGAGTTTTCTTTTTAATTTGTTCTTCCAATAGGAGAGTTTTTTATTTTACTTTTATATTTTTTACGTATTTGCAATGTGGCATCTATGCTTTGTGGTGTAAATTGCCTAGTTGGCACTCGAAAACTGAATTGTCCGTTTTGTTCAAATTTAATTGCAGAGGTTAGAGAAACAGTAGCTTTAGGTGCTCAAAAGGCCATCAAGAAGGTTAGTTAACATTTTTTTTTAATTCACTTGTTTATTATAAATTATCTATAATACAATTAGCAAAGTTGGGGAACAGTGCTTTGCTTTTTGTTTGTTTTTTTTGTGTGTTTTTTTTATACTTTAGCGTTGACACTCAACTTTCTAAAGACTTTGTAATCGAGTTTACATGTTTATATTTATGTACGTGTCGGTATAAAATTTAATTTGATTTACGTTTCGACGTAAATTTTTCCTAGAAATGAGTTGGGTCAAATATAATATGTTCTTATACTTGTTAATATTGTGTATGTTTTCAATTAGTCTACGGTTTGACGTACATTCCTTTTTTTCCGGAAATGAGTCGGGGTCAAATATAATATGTCGGCGTGCTTATTTTTATGTACGTTTTCAATTGGTTTACCTTTTGACGTAAATTTTGTTCGGAAACGACTCAGATCAAAATATAATACGTTTTCAGTTAGATAGTGTAGATTCGAGTCACTTTATGTTTCGACACCGCCGCAACGCGTCCGTACCATTCTTTAACTTAAATAAACAATATTTTCTTACGTGCTTCGTGTCGGTATAAATTCAAGTTGGTATACTTTTAAACGTAAATTTACATTAAAGTTATATTTAAGATAGCGTTTACGTTTCCATTTACAATTAATTTAAAATCAGCCCATACCACTGTCCGGTTTAAATTTATTTTTATGGGTTTCGGTGGATGTAAAACATGTGTAGATATTATTTTGAGCATATTTCTTTCGGTTGCTATACCGAACCAAAATAGATATCGACCGGAACCCCGCAGCGTAGCGCGGGTAATCTTACTAGTTTGTAACGTTTATGCAAGTCATCCACTTATAATTATTGTAAAACGCTAAAAGCCCATTACCGTTAAACTTATGGGACCCCATCAATACCCTGCTAACCAGTATGACAAGATAAAACTCAGTTGAACTCATGGGGCCCCACCAATATCCTTGAAGATACAAAAAAGGCTTAATTTTTGTTGCTTACAGACCGCTCTTTCTTTATTTTTGTGTACCAGAAGAAAAGGATTAGAACCAGACAAAAGAAATTGAAAGCATACAATCTGTCTTCCCTGGCCGAATGCCTACCCGACTTAGAGTCTTCCAAGCAAGAAACGCCTGCTGACTTCAAAGTCACCACTAAATCAAAACAAAAACTTGTGTAAGTGCTTCATTGTTTATTTTAGAGTAAATTGCGATTTTGGTCCCTGTAGTAAGATCCAAATTGCAATATTTTACAAAAATGAAAAGTATTGCAAAAAACCCTCTTGTGGTTTCTAATCTTTGCAATTTCAATCCAATCACTTGATTTCATCCATTTTTCAGGGGTACTTTAGTCTTTATTTAATGTACATTTTTCAGTAAAATATAATTAAATAACATAGCTAAATGGAAAATAAAATAAGTATATTATCCATAACCCGATATTAGAAGACCACTTTAATAAGAAACTATATACATAACACACTTTCATATTGTAGAACTGACATTTTCATTTTATTAAATTCCAATCCCGTATTATATTACCTACATGGCTACATATAATAAGGAAAAGGGTTAATATCATTGCTTTAAAAGTAAAGCTATTTAAACATAGAACCTGTTATTTGACGTCTCTCATTTTAAGTTCTCGAATATTTTTCTTCTGAATGACAAGTTACATTTCATTCATCACCAACAATTTACAATGAATCACTAGCAAGCTGCTAGTGTTAGAATGAACCACCCAGTTTCATTCATCACCAACCGTTTCTTGCTGGGCTGTTTATATATATAAAGTTGCTTGCCGTTCGAAAAAAAAGAATGCACCACCCAAAATTATTTTCTCTTACAGTAAACTTTTCTTGTCTTTTAATGTAATCGTTGATTAAAGTTAATGTAATTGTTGATTAAAGTTATGTTTTTGTCTAGCTTCTAGCTAGATTTCTACCCTATATGATTCATAAATGGCAAGCTCCTTTTGTTAAAAAAAAATAAATAAATAAGATAACCCCATCTAACACAAGTAACCACCACCACCATAACAAACAACAACAACCGTGACCACCAGCCATCACCACCATCAGCCTCTCTCTCTCTCTCCAACTTCGATTCGGGCTTCAGCCACAAATCTTGAAACCCCCCAAAATTTCTCAACGAAAACTACAAGGATGAATCGCACAAAACGGCGGCATATTTAAGGTGTCAGATGATGATGGCCAGCAAACTGGTGATGGCAGCGAAGTTCAGGTCCTCTCTCTCGTTCAGATCTGGCAAACTGATTATGGCGAGTTGGCGGCGTTCATGATGGAGCTAATCATCCCCTTACAAACCCTATATCGCCCGGATATTTCCCTTCTGTTTGCCGAATTTCATCATCGGATTTAATGGTGGAATGATGTTGTGTAGGTAGAAGTGGTGGGTGATGTGGTTGTTATGGCTGGTGTGTGGGGAGAGAAATAGCAGAGTGAGTGAGAGAGTGATTATTCTTTCTTTCTTTATTTATCTTTATTTATTATTTTCTTTTATATTCTTATTTGTTATTTAATAAAAGTATTGAGGGTTGTTTTGTCTTTTTACAATAAGCTAATATAAATTTTCTAAGAATGTTAGCTAATTGGATTAAAATTGCAAGGATTAGAAACCACAGGAGTGTTTTTGGCAAAACATTTCATTTTTGTAAAATATTGCAATTTGGATCTTACCATAGGGACCAAAATTGCAATTTACTCTTTATTTTATTTCATGAACTTCAATGTTTTTCATAAGCTTTATGCGTATTCTCCTTGAATATATTGTTCAATAATCAGAATGAAAGAGACAAACCAGTTGAAAACGGTTCTTAACAATCCCGCTTTCCAAGCCGATCCATTGGCAGCCTTACACCAGCATTTACAAAACACGCAGCCTGTTTGTGAAAAACCAACACGGAAGAGTGTAACTGGAAGAAGAGAAGAACGAGAAGAAGAAAGGGTCTAAAGCTTCAATGGGATCTCAATCTATGGAAGAATGATCCACAAAACCGGTGACTCTGTTCCCAAATTGTGTCAGTTTGTTTACTTTCTTGTGGCTTAATGATCATCGGTTTTAAGATTATGCAAATAGGCATTAGATTTTACCAGCATTATCTGTTTCGATGTCTAGTAAATACTGAGAACCTGTTGGTTGAACAAGCAATGTTAAGATTTTTACGTCTAATTGTTGAGATCAAGTTTTTGTGTGTTCATGCACATTAGAAATTAAATCTAACAATGGGAGTGGGAATAAATTACGTCAATGACAACCGCGGTATCTTCTGACGCAAATGCAAGGTGGGTCTTCGAATTAAGATCGGTGGAAAGGTGTGATTATCTGGTTTTGTTTGTGACCATTGGTTAATTTTTGTTTAAAATTTTTGTGATTATCTACAAGTACCCTTGAACCATGGACCTTACTATTTTACCTCACGCATCAACCATACACACCATGTGCGGCTTGATGTACCTGTGGAACCAACCCGCACAACCTCCCTGGGGGTGGTGGCGGTGTTCTAGCAAGGGTAAACTTGAAATATAAATTATAATCTGAAAGTCAAAATTCAAAACACAACTGATGGGTTTTGAATATATTTTACTCTATTATGCTTCCTTTGTTTTTCTGGAAATAAAAACTTTTAATGGATGATATATCATATCTGCTTACATGTAAGTGTATAGTTCATGTTTTGTTTTACTTCTTACAGCCTAAATTATATAACTAAAAAGGCGTATGCGATGTTTTCTCTTGATATTTTATAGGAATCATTGATAAATCCAAATACTTTTAACTGTAGTTTGGTAACAAGAAAATATTTTAAAGAAACTAAAAAAAAATTAACTTTATATTAAAAAGGTTTCTAGAAAAAGTTATAACAAAATGTTAAAAAAAAGATTAGAAAAATATCGTTAGAAAAAAGATTAGAAAAATATTAAAAAGAGTAAATGTTAAAATTGTCCCTTAGGTTTGGACACTTGCCAGATCCATCTAAAATACCCATTATCTAACGTTAGTTTTTAATGGCTATTAAAGAAACGGATGGATCTAACAACTTTTATGAAA
Organism: Scalesia atractyloides; assembly: GCA_947069175.1. NCBI lineage: Eukaryota > Viridiplantae > Streptophyta > Magnoliopsida > Asterales > Asteraceae > Scalesia > Scalesia atractyloides. Next base: position 74,171,868 of record CAMTDV010000030.1, on the reverse strand, counting down.
CCTAAGTGGCACAGTTAAGAAAAAGAAATTGGACGGATCTAGTAAAAATATCCAAACCGCAACGATTTTGGCATTTTACTCATAAATAAACAAGATTAGTGAGTTAAAAAGCGAAGGTTACACGTGACATGTTAATGACATAGAAATAGAAATCATGGCCTCCAATTACGACCAAAACGTTAAATTTAATATTACAATATCCCTATGATTTTTAGATATGACTTGTTAATTAGAAAACACAAACACACAAGAGACCGTAGAGTCAATAATTACAATAAGGAAAGATACATAGTTATGTTTTGAGCTTGCAGATAAACCATGTTAAAGCTGTCGTATCTTCAAATGGTCCAAGCCGCAAGTGAAGTCTGATCGGTCAACTGTAATTCACCACCAACTCAGGTTCGGGACTCTCTAACTCAAGTATCACCTACACAGAAAAGGTCAAATTGGTCAACAAATAAGTCAATAAATCAGTTGAGGATCCAAGTGTATTGATGGTTCATACAAATACAATGATATCAATTCCTCACATCACATGATAATAATACGATTTTGGGTTGTGGTTTTCTAACCTGTTCATGTTGTACCCGTTTAAAATTAGAATTAGAGAACATACAACTTATAAGTTCAACCCACCTATGCAGTTATAGCCGTCCAAAATCAAATAGCGATCAAGGTACGCTATACAATATATAGGTTATAGCGGTGGTATAGCAGTGTTATAGCGGTAATTTTTATATCATGCATATTTTATGTATTTATATATATATATATATATTGAAAAATATTAATAATAATATCAAAATTTATAGCAAAATCATATTATCATGCAAAATATTAGTAGTAATATCACAATCCAAAACATGAACTGAGGAAGTCCACGATTTAGAGATTTATGTTTAATTTTGTTGAAGTTGAATGACGAACTGATGAAGAACCAGCGAATGAAGACTTTTGGTCTCGATTTAGGTTTAATTTTGGGTTTGGGCCTTTACTTTTGGGTTTATTTATAAACAAAAAGTTGATTAATGTGGGTTTTACCTTACTTTTGGGCTGAAATAAGTAAAACCGCTAAAAGCAGTGCTACTGCTACGACCGCTATACGGTTTCAAAATAGTGGTCCAATAGCGGGACCGCTACAAGGGACCGCTATTTGGACCGCTATGGGTTCGTATGTCCGCTATGCGCTATAGCAGTGCTATAGCACGCTATTGACTGCATAGCAACCCACCAACCTCTTTAACAGTCAACACGTTTGTGACCCGCTTAGATAAATGGGTTGAATGGTCATGCTCAGGTCACATGGTTATAAGCGTGGCCGGGCTAAGGTTGATGTCTATGACATGAATAAACCTACCGGTCAAAGAGGTTGAAACACGCCTAATGAATAAAACCTCTTGAATCTTATTCCAAATATTTAGATTTTTAGTGTAATTATATTAGTTTTGTACCGTGCTTATTAATAAAAATAAAAAAAGACAAGTAGTGTCGTACCAAGACGTTATTTCCGGGCCGGAGAAGTGGAGCAGGGACATAGAGATTACACTGGGGTCCAAAAGACTGTAAAGGACCAAAAAACCACAGAATTTGTTGGACATAACATTACAGTAATCCAATAGAGACTTAATAAAATTAATAATTTTACCGGCCAGTATCTCCCGATATTGAAGTTATTAACAAATGCCACCCCTTTACCCCAACCATTGAAGGACATGTAGGTGTCTGTCACTTTGTCAACGACAAAATTTCCACTATAGAAAGCTGGTTCTTTTATACTCACCCCTGCAAAAGAAAATATAAAATATAATCCTGCAAGTAACTAGAGGAAAAGGTTTATTTATATTATTTCTTTGTACCCTATAAATATAGATAGATATCAACAACACATGTTTCCTTATGTGTTGGAAATTGGAACGTACCAGGGCGGGTTTTACGGGCAGAACCCGAATTGTTGAAAGAAAGATTGTTTTTTGGGGCTTCATTTAAATTGCTGAGAGGAATTGGGAGCATTTTCCACTTGAGCAGAGGTTTCCCGTCTAAGTAAACAGCAGACAGTATGCCCTGTATAATTTATAGCATTAGTACCATAAAAACCCAACATCCTTTCTCTCTTTGCACTAAAAAGTTCCTCAACAGATAAAAATCCTTGAACTTGGAAGTAATGGTAAATACCGGTTACTTGTACAGTCAGCACAATGTATTCACAGGTTTATATAAGTTTAACAAGTTAAAAAGCTTTGATATGTCAAAATTGGTTGACAATATGAAAGTGTGCTGTTTTTTATGCTATCGACACTAAAACACAGGGAGTTAAGTCGGGATTTTTACCTTGCTATCAAACAAATACTGTCCATAATTAATACGACCCATGTTTTCAACCTACAAAGAAGATAAGGATTATACAGTATAATGAAAAAAAACCAATAGCATATGAAGTAGATTGCAATTAAAAAAACTGATAGTGAAGAGTGCACAAACAAATATGAATTAGATTAATGTTGTAAAAAAAAAAACTTGGCCGATAAAGATGGTTAACGAATTTACCAGAATTAACAATCTGGTAGTGGAAGAGCATTCAGCATTAGGGAGGTTGAGATGCTTATTTGACCATCTATTAATTGTGCCAACATATTGTGGTTTTCCTCTCTATATCTTCAGAAAGGCAGGTAACATAAACTTGGGCTCTATCATGCACCTGAATTTAAACGTATAGTGTAATATAATAATATATAATATATTAATATAGAATATTCTAAGGGTGTCAAGCAGGCGGGTTGGGCTTGAGCGTCTTTCATCATTTTGGTGTTTAAAAAGCATACAATTAGAATATGCTAACACCCAATTTATTTCAACTCTAATGTATGCACCACACTTTAACACTAGTTTTTTACATCAGCTTTTTACACTATATAATGTATATTTACATATTGGTTGTAATGTATATTTACATATTGGTTTATTTCAATTAAGTTATTCGTTTGTAAAATAAATAAATAAAAAGACATTAGTATTATTTTAATGTTGTATTACTTAATTATGTAACAAACTTATTGATAATGATTATAGTACCCATTTTAAAGGCCTCGGTGGGATTGTTTCACTGATATAGTTTTCATATATATTATGTAAAAAAATTAATAAATGTGAATTATAATAATTTGGTGTCATATACAATGTTACACCGAATTTGGTGTTTTGGTGCATATATTGAGGATGGTCTAACAGGTAAGTTTATACAGGTCAGGTTGACCCAAAACGATTTTAAACATTTTGAAAACAGTAAAAAACTAATAAATATAATTAGCACCTTCTGATTAAAGTTAGCCAAATACATACTGATACACCCTTACCTTTGGTATAGACAACGTGCTCCCTTTGCCCTTAGCAGTGTATTCAGAAGCATATAATAAAAATCCAAACATCTGAAAACGAATTGCAAAGCGTTGAGAAACATAGACATGATGAATAAAATATTGGGTTTTGCGATACCTGGCCCGCAGCCTCCATTGAAATTGGGTTCTCAGATTCAATAGCTTTTGTTGACAAGTCAATGTCAAATAATGCTGATGTTTTTTCTAATTGTATACGACCATATCCCGTTTTCTTGTTATTTAAAGGAACTGGAGGTAGAGAAGTTGCACTATACTTAGCTATAACCCTCCGCAATGCTGGAGAAAGTACAAAGCATTATCTTTATCATTATACCACTCATCTTATAAGGAAGTAAGGAATCTAACTATAACATTACCTTTGAATTTATCCCCATCGACGTCACCAGACTCGCTAATAGGAGCATCCTACGAAAAAAGATTCCCATTTAGGAACATGTTATGTTTTTAGAGGGGGAAAATGGGCCGATGGGTTGGGTAACAAGTCTATGTTATTTTAATAATAATCCAACTTTTTGCATACAACAATTTAGGAGTCATAGGCACTCGATATTTAAAGTTTAAAACTTTACGTACAAAACAATGAATGTGTTGCATTTGGTTACAAAAACAATGTTATCTTAATAATAATCTTATATGCATGAAAAAGTACTAATCTTGTTGAAAAATTATTGTTTTCCTGGGGCATCCTTCATGTTTTAAATTATTAGAGGTGGCAAAATATGCTGGTTGAACGGGTTGGGTAACAGGTAACTTTTTTGTCCCGAGCGGTTTGGTCGATCCAAAATGTTTTTTGTCCAAACTTTTTTATATCTTTTATCAAAATTAATCGTGTAAAATAGTATTACCATTTTATTTCAACAAATAATCTTTTTTTTTAATAAAACGATTTCGCCTGTTTGAAGCGCCTTTAACTAATTTATAATTACATACGTTTTTCACCCATAAGAGATAAAAATAACCAAAATCAACCCATTAACAAGAAGATGGATCGAAAATGAGAAGGGAAGAATGAGATTCCTGACATAATCATAGGATGTAAGATCAGCATCGTACTCAGATTCCTGGGCAGCATTTGCACCGCTATAAAATCCAAAATTGGTTCCGCCATGAGCCATCTACATGTAAGAGATCACCATTCACCACATCATGAATTGATATCTTGTAAATAATTCTTAAAAATTCTTTTCCGTTTAATAGCAGTATACATAAAGCACAGCAGAGCCATTTCTTGACAAAATATATTCCAATGCAGATGCCGTCGAAGTTGCATCCGTTTTAGCAATACTCTCTCCCCAATGGGTAAGCCAACCAGTGTAAAATTCTCTGAAATAGTGTGTCTTATGAGCACAATAAATTACAAAAAATAAATCATAAAAGTTTAAGTGAGATACCTACGCAGAAAGGGGTGGTGATTTTCCTGGTGCATTAAATTGCTTTTGCATTTTAAATATAGGCCAAGGATCCTCTCCCGTTGAAAAGTCAACAGCTACAGTTAAACTTTTAAATATTAAAACCATGGTTGTAGAACTCGCTAGGCGCTAGTTGGTCGGTGGGGTGGGGACTAGCGATTAATCGGGATTACTCGGATCGGACTTTTTATGTATAATTTTAAGTTTTATACATATATACACATATTTTTATGCATATATACACCTGGGAGGTTTTGGCCGGAATATATGATTTTTTCCCATTTTTTCTTCTTTTTTCCGATTTTTTTCCGACTGACTAGGGCCGACTAGCGATTAATGGACTGATTAACGAAAAATTAATCAGTAGGGGGCCGACTAGCGATTAATCTGCGACTAGTCGCCGATTAATCGTGATTTTTACAACACTGATTAAAATACATTGTAATTTTTTTACTAATAGATGAAATGTCAACGTATTCTTACCTGAAAATACAGCATCTCCTTGTATCGTTCCTCTAGTGAGAGCATACGTAGTGCCTCCATCTGTGGTATATCTGTTATTAAAGTTGAAAACATACACTGAAATTTCAACGTTAAAAATAAACATTTGTTCATTGTTACCAAACTAGATCAACTTACAAAATTATATCATCCCCGAGATGTGACCGAGCTAAGTTGATCAGATGATGCAAATAATCCTTGTCATCTCCGTATGAACCAAATTCATTCTCGATCTGTAATCACGTGTTGAAATGTTTGCGAACTGTGAATAAGAAGATGAAATGTAGGGATACCTGAACCATAATTATAGGTCCTCCTTTGTGGTAAAGAAGATGAGCTATTTTAGGAAGTAGTACTCCCCACCAGCTATCAACCTGCAAGCACTCAATTCAAAGTCATACACCGTATCGTAATACAGTAAAACGATCTTATATTAACTCAATGAACATGATACATAAGTTTACAATTCAATAATTGTTAAAAAGGAATTTACCAAAGCAAGGTATCTTGGGTCAGATGATCTTAGCGTTATGGCTGGTTCTTTAGTAAGTAACCAAGCAGGGAAACCGCCAAAATCCCATTCTGCAACAACAAGGGAATTTCAAATCAAATGACTGATACAAATGGTTTAGATCATGTAGAGTTAAATAAAAGAGTAAATTGCCAAAATCGTCCCTGAGGTTTGGGCATGTTTGCCAATTCATCCAAATCAACTTTTTTGTACCATATTGACTTCACTTTTGGGATTTTTTGCCATTTTCATCCAACCGTCTAATTTGCTTTATTTTTTCTGTCAGACATTTGGATGAAAATGGCAAAAAATCTCAAATCTCAGGGACAATTTTGGCAAAAAAAAAGTTAGACGTTTGGATGAAAATGACAAAAAATCCCAAATCTCAGGGACACCTTGGGTAAAAAAAAGTTAAGACGTTTGGATGAAAATGGCAAAAAATCCCAAAAGTGAAGGGCAATATGGTACATAAAAATTGTTTTGGATAAAACTGGCAAACATGCCCAAAACTCAGGGACGATTTTGGCAATTTACTCTAAATAAAATGTATGAAAGAACTAAATAAAATTTAGGATTCAGTAACTGTATAACCTGCACAAATGTAAGGCCCGGGGCGTAGCATGACCAACAAATCTAACTTGTGACATAGCTCAAGAAATGAAACTATATCAGCAATACCATCAAAATCCAGTCGACCCTCTTTCGGTTCATGCAGATTCCATGGAACATAAGTTTGAATGGCATTCAAGCCCAAAGCTTTAGCTCTTAACAGCCTATCTTCCCAATACTGTAAACCAAAAGAATGATATAAAGATAGATTAATTAGCTCAAGTCCCAATCGATACTCAAACGAACAGAATATTATGGCTAACTCCCACAATATTATTAGATCAAGAAAACTATTCAAAAACTCCCACAATATTATTAGATCAGTAGTAGGTATAACTTTTGTTGAGTTAATAAGTAAATTTTGTAATTAAACTAATAAAAAATTTGAAATTGATGCTGAATTATCAAAATAAAAATAAAAAATAGAGGGTATTTATAGAAAAAAGTCTAATATTATTAATAACTAAGTTTAGAGTGTAATTAAAGAGACTAGGTGGTCATTAATTCAAACTTAATTTCTAGTCAAACTTGATTAAATAGGGATGACCTCTTATTGATTTGTTACATTCTAAGTTTCTAACCTAATTAATACTTGTGTAAATGGAAAATAGAGTATGACGTATTTCGAATCACCCTTGTCCTATAAGACCAGTGGGTATGGGGAGGGTCATCCCCAAGGGGATGGGCCGCCACGTAGGACGCCACATCCCCATCCTCCAAAGGATGGCCCTCTAGCTTTTTCAAGGGGGTGGAGGATGGGCCTACCCCACCTTATTTTTTAATTTTTTTTTTTGTCTTTTGTTATTTAATCTATAAAATGATTTTAAATAACATATTTTATTAAACTAAACAAAATAAAAAGCATTACATTATTAAAAAAAGTTACATTACTTAGAAAAAAAATTACACTACCTAAAATTTATAAAAAAAGACTAGATTAAAAAAAAACACAAACATAAATACTACTGTTATCGTCACCGTCACCGTCGTTTGCGCTGTTCCATATGTGTTCTATCAAGTCGGCTTGAAGGTTTGCATGGACGTACTCGTTGGTTAGCGAGAACGAGTAAATATATTTTTTTAAAATTGGGTATAAAAAGAGAGTGTTTTGGGTTGGGGAGAAAATGGTGAAAAGTTGTATAAAAATAGGGGATTGATGTGTATTTAAAGTAAAAAGAAAACCTTTTTTTTTAAAAAAAAAGTAGCCGTTGTAACGGTCAGTTTTTTGAAAATGGTGAAAAGGTGGCACGGCATCAGCGGCAAGATTCAGCCGTGTATGCCCTTGCCGGGCCTAGGGGGCGGTGTGGGCGGTTGGGCAACAAAGGCCGGGCCTCAAGCCGTGTCCCATACCCACTGGCCTAAACATCCAAAGTTCCAAACCTAACTCGTTTAGGATGCTAGATAATTATCTAATCAATTAGTCAACTAGGGCATGATAATTACAACTAATTATTATATCATAATCACATTTAATAATATATAATTTATCCACTCCTCAAAACCCTCCTTGAGCCTTGCACGCCAAGTTGGTTTTATTACTCGAAATTCCCAACATTAGCTAGCAGGGGCTTAGCCAGAAACTTTCTCCTAAATGTTCGGAAATTTTCAGGGTTCGATTTAAAGGATTCTATTTCTACAGGATCAATGGCAACATTCCTTTAGGTGCGATGTCAAAATACACCTATATATAACACTAAAAAAATAAAATTCGTATGGGTTCGGCTGAACCAGTACTCTTCTATGTAGCTACGCCATCAATGATTCTTATAGAGTACCGATTGCTGAGATTGTACCTGAGGAAGGGTACGGAAATAATGCAAGTCCCCACCGATGATTCGAAAAGGCTGACTGTCTTTCCAGAACATGTCATTTGCAATCTCAAATTTACGAGCAGTAACAACCTGTTTATTATGTGACAGCAGGTAGAAATTAAATTAGAAGGATCAGTGGATAGATATGAAAAGGGTTATTAGGGTTTAGAAACTCACTTGTGATGATGATGATGGTGGTGGTGGTGATGTTGGTAGGGTTTAAGGGAATTGGGGAGAGTGGAAGGAAGAGGGGCGAAAACGGTAGTGAAACAAGGAGACATAGGAGAAACATTATGATGGTTGTCGTCTTCTTCAAGTTTCGCTGTTTCGCCATTGCTATTGACTGAATGAAGTCGCCGTCGTTGACTCGTTGTCTTTCTCCGGAATCATTAAGCGTTTTCCGACAACCTTTACTCTCTTTTTTCAGACGAATAAAATATTTATGGTATTCAACCGGCACTCATGTTGTGGATATTATTAAATTAAAATGAAAGAAATGAAAATGAAATGAAATGGTGATTGGATGAGCTTGGTTTAGGCATTGCTTGACACGTGACAGTTGTGAGCTTCATCAGTCCAAACAAAAAAAAGGCAGCGTTGGGGTGTCATGTGGGCACCTAATTTTTTTTATATTAACCATAGAATTTAATAAAGTAATTTTGAAAACACTTTTTATTTATATTAAACAAGCGTACATTGATGGAAGTGAACACTGAAATTAGAGCCCTAATTTGCTAAAACATACATGTTGGAGCTTTAATCTCAGACGAAAAGCATCAAACGTACCTGAACCCTATTTGCTGAAGCGAAGCTGTAATTTTAGGACGAACTGAGGCCTAATTGTTGAAGCGTTGGAACATGGACGAATTGCGATTGAGGTGCCTTTTAGCGGTGGGATGTAGTATGAAGATCGGCAGTTGCCGGTCATGAGAAAGCGAGAAATGCGAACTGTTCCTTAGGAACTACGTCAGTTGTTATATATAATAATAACACAATAAAAAAATGAGTTGCATTACCAAAAATGCCTTTTATCCAAATTTTTATATATTCATACGAATCGCTTGAACTTGAAGAATCCATTGTATATATATTGCGGAGATTGGCAGTGGTTTTTGAAATTTTGGATAGTAAATTGAGTAAGAATTGTTTGGTTTATCTAGAAAAAAATTAAAATAATTTTTTTAAATAGCCGTTGGCAAACGGCTATGCCTAACGACTAGCCCAACGATCCTATCTCACCAGCCAATCCAAGCCAGTCAACTCACCTCCCCTCGCCCCACGTCAGGCTTCAAACCCACGCCAGCGGGGCAACGCCGTGGCCAACACTGGCCCGGTGTGGTTTAGCCAGCGTTGCTTGGCAACCCTGCCCTAACCCACACCCCTTGGTCTTACATAGAAACACATATGCATATGTTAATGTTTTTATATTGGTTCGGTCTATTCTCACACCCTATTAGTCTGTTTTCACATCCCATGCGCTGCTCTTTCGCCTAAGAGAAGCACATAGACATAGTGGCTATTGAAACACAATTAGCATGCTAAAGAACCCAAACAATGCAAAAACAATTAGCATGCTAAAGAACCCAAACAATGCAATTAGCATCCTAAAGCACAACATAGGTATGAGGTTAACGAGACACTAGGCCTATATGTTGCTCTTTGGCCAATGAGCAGCGCATAGAGAGATGTGGAAATAAGCCAGATGGTGTGTGAATATCATGGTCCTTCATATTTTTGTAAAGTAACATTATATTGAAACAACCTACGGTTTTTTTATTCTTTGCTTAAAATAGAGACCAATTACGACAAGAATTTTCAGAATCAATAAACAATGATAATTAGTTCATTTCCAAATATTTAAGACTACCATTTATGGTACATGGTCCTTCATATTTTTGCAAAGTAACATTATATTGAAACAACCTACGGGTTTTTTTTTATCTTTGCTTAAAATAGAGACCAATTACGACAAGAATTTTCAGAATCTATAAACAACGATAATTAGTTCATTTCCAAATATTTAAGACTACCATTTGTGGTCCAGCTGAGCACCCAGACTTATCGTGTAATATTGTTCCACCTGGTGTTCACTGGACACTGACTAGGCACTGTATAAAGCCACTACTAAAGCCACCTGACCATTGGTCAATGGTCCAGATGAGCAGTGACTTGAGTGAGTTTTCAATTTTTTATTTGTTTTATGTTTAATTATTTCTAAATTTGTAATTCTTTTTTATAAAATATTAATAGAAAGCTATTCCTTTTTATAAAATATTAAAAGAGTACAACCACCAAATAATACTAGTCTATTTTTTTTCGTTTGTTTTATGTTTAGGTCAAACCACTTTTCTTTTGATAAGTGATGTCTAACAAATGCCACACGTCTGGTTAGACATTTGTCACAAATCATTTGTTTTTGTTTTTGGTCATGCGATACTTATGATACTTGGTTTCGCCCAAACAGATAAGTAAAGAAAAGCCAAAGAAAGAACACAAAGATAGTGAATGGTGTGAGCCAATTACAATGTACTAAAACCTAAACGAGAGACATGTAGAAAGCATTCTTACTTTGGTTGCGTTATAGTGTGCTTCATCCCATCCCATTTTGACCGATTCATGCCGGGTCATTCTCATTTCGATCAAACACGAGAAAAATGTCTTGACAACCAGCACGTGTTTATCCTATTTGCTTATGATCGATATATATACATACTTGTGTATGATATCTATGATTATAGATATGGTGACTTTTACCTTCTTGAGACCTGTAGTTTATTTGTAAACATAAGCATTTGGGATTTTATTTGAAACCGTTTATTATTTTGATATTGGTTTTTAAATTTTTAGATAAATAGGATACATAATTAAAAAAAATGAAAGAATCACCACCTATCACTATAATAACCAATCATCATGAAATGATTATAATTAAACCCATATTACAAAGAAAGAAAACTAGGAATACCAGAAACATCTTAGTTACAAAGAACAAATGATCCTCCCTCTGGGTAAACAAAGGCAGCCGGAGGAGTTGCTCATCCGAAATGAGCGAGATATGCGTCGGCTAACATGTGTCCAAGCTGAACTTGAGCCGTTGTCGTTAAGTGGAGGTGATCTTCCTTCAGCTCCAACCCCTTTGCATCCACAACACACCACCTTTTGCGCTTCTCTTACTACCTTAATGTATTTCCCTTCGCCAGATGCAATCGCAACCTAATTATCCCACAAAACTCCAATCAATTTTCTGAATGAATTGATACGTATAACGGTGTAAGTAGGGATGTAAACGAGACAAGTTATTCATAAGCGACTAAAGATTGACTCACTAAAAACTCGAATCAAGTGAAGCTTATAAGAGCTTGAGGATGAGCCAAGCATAAAAATAAACTTGTTTAATAGACGAACTCAAGCCCGAGCTGAACTTATCAAGGTCAAGTAGGCTTGCAAGCATAAACGAGCCTATTATTTTGAATGATTTTTATTTGGCATATTAATTATAATTAGTATTTATATATAAAACTATGATAAAAATAATAAATAATAATATCTATTATTGTATTGTACATTTCCATTTACAATATCTACAAAATATATGGCCGGCGGAATAGTGCTGGCCCTTTACTGGGTCATATGGGCTGCAAAAAGAATAGTGTTAGGCAGCTGCCTGACACTCCCCTATTGGCCCAATTCATTTACGATTTTATCCCCGCTTTAAAATTATGATTTTGCCATTTGTTCAAAAATACGTATTTGCCTCAGTTAAAAATAAAATTACGCTTTTGTTCCAAGGTAAAATTTTCAATTTTGCCTCGTTTAAATTTACAGTTTTGCCATTAGTTTTGTTTTTTTTCTTCCAGCCAAATTAGGATTTTACCCTCAACCTAAATTTATATTTTCTCCATCGTTTTTGTTTGTTTTCCTAGTTAAATTACGCTTTTACCCTCAGTGTAAAATTACACTTATGTCATTATTTTATCAACTCTAAATAAAAAACCAGCCGACCCGAGACTGAAAACTACACATGAGCTAGTCGAGCTTAAGCTCAAACTCAAGCTCTGAAAAATTATGCGACACGGAGCTTAAGCATAGACGAGCGTAGGCTCGGTCCAGCTTGTCTACACCCCTATATATAATATAAGATCAGTGAAAACTAATATAATAATTGACCAGAATAACTGGCAGTGCCGGTAATCCTAGATCTGCACGAACATTCCGGATCAAATTCTCCATGTTAGATTTATAAGATTCAGCAGCGGTTTTTGATGACGTGTCACTCTCACCTTGGTACCAAAGCAATGCTTTAATCTCTCCACCATTACTCACAGCCGATCTGGCTCTCTTCACCATATCCTCATACAACTTCTCACCTTTGGCCCACTTCTTAATGACGGTGCCGCCAATGGCGCATGGCACCAGACCAATTACTCCGGCAATGTAATCTTTCACGGCGTTGGCAAACGACATCCCCGGGCCCACACCGCATGTTTTGTTTTTGTCTATGTCTGCGTGGAGTGGTTCCTGGGCGGTTTCCCACGTTAGGTTGGCGGTGAGGCGGTGGATGGTGGTGGGGTCAGGTTTGCAGTCGTCGGGGACTATGTGGTCCCAGTGGTGGTTTTTAACGCCGCCGCGACCGGCCATGTTGCTCTGGCCGGATAAGATGAAGATTTGCCTTTTGTTTTGGGTTGAACTAGAAAGTCCCATTGTTTGGAGACAACAGAATTCTGGATTTGGTTAAAATAAGAAGGGCTTACTTGTAGATTTGCAATAATGGGGCCATGTGCTACACGTCACCGTTATCTTGGCGTTAACTTTAAATAACCGGCAGACTCAAATGGTGTCAATTATTGACATATCGATCACGGCTCGAACACAACACGAAATGAAACAGGTTTTGTGTTGACTCACGTAACCCGTTTAAAAAACTGGTCGTATTCGGATTGACTTGTTTTAAATGCAGCGCAGGTTCGGGTTAACCGGTATAAAAACAATTTGACTTTGTTAACATGTTTGAGTATTTAGAAAAAAAAAAAGCCTTTTTGTAATTTTGTTTTTATTCTTTTTGGTTTTCCATATTATATGGTTAGTCATAACAATGCTAGTTTGTTACACCATGTTATTTACTTGTCACACTCATCTCAGTATTAAATACATTACCAATAACCCGCTATAACTCGTCAACATGTATAACTCATTTAAATAATAGGTTAAACTAGTCGTGCTCGATAGACCCGGATTTATGTGTATGCGGCTTAGGGTTAAAATCTTTGACACGAATAATAATATGGATCAGTGGAGGTTAGATCTCAACCCACCAAACTAAAACACGTGACACCCTAGTTTCATTCACAATTTGTCTATATAAATTTGATACCTCGAGTAACTTTAAAGGGGTATAAGCTACATTTCCAGTAGACCATCTTCCTATGTCACAACATATGCAATTACCTCTTTTATATCAGATCATTTTGGTCGGTGAAAGTCGTTGGAAGATTTGTATATGTATCACCAGTTGGGGCTTTATAACATTTGGTATTTTTTTTATTTTTGAACGGCAAATTTGGATCACTAACGGACCACTGGAGTATCATCGTGCCACCAGCGGAACCACCCGATCATATCCATCTCCATTAGGCATAATGCCTCTACACCAATTCAGGAGGAAACCATAACATTTGGTATTATATCACTTGAATATCATTTTCAACTAAAATCGCTCAAACAACATTTACGTTTTTAACAAAGTTTCCCAGTTTCTTCGAAGATCTGTTGGTTGGTCAAGCGTACTCTTCCGGTACCTTAAGGGTATTGTTTCTTATGGTTCATCTGTTAGACACTAATTTGATCCGTTGGATGGATATCGTTTGTTTCTTAGACCTACATTGTGGTGTGATAATAATGGAACCACACAAATCTTGTTGCCGATTTGTTCTATAATTGCAGTACAAAACAACTGAAGGTCGATATGCATTTTAGAATGCATAAGGGGAGATAGTTATGTCAGTTACAAAAATTTGCTTATGTTATATAGCTGCTATTTCTTTTTCTTGTATGCGCTTTATATAGACCTTCCGACAGTATGCATCTAACCACCCAATACAAGAGTCTAGACAGTCTTGAGCGATGTGACTTTCTTATTTCAAACAAAAGATCATATGTATTCACTACAGATATCTGACCCATGAGAAGAAAACACTAGAACCCTAGCTCACTTTTGAAATTAAAAAATAAATTATAATTACCATCAACTGGCATCAAGCAACAAACACGGCTTGTTCAGCCAAACGTGAACCTAAATCAAACCTTATTTCATCTGCAAATGGAGATGCTTATGCTGCCTTAGGAACCGTGATAACATCTGAAGGTGGTACTGTGACCGAGCGTAGCAGCTCCAAGGAGAAAATAAGTCCCAAGAAATGTGACAGAATCGTGTTTGCACTTGCCTGCAATTATCAAAATTAAAAAAATTCAACATAATTTTTGACACAAGTTCGTGGTAGATCCAAAGACGTTACAAAATGACAATTACAGATCCCAAACACACAACTTTTTAGAGTTAGACCCCAAAAATGTTACTTTTCACTAGGAGTGTGCTGGAAAACCGAAAAAACCGAACTGAAACCGAAAAAACAGATTTAACCGAACTGTGAAAAACCGAACCGCACAAAAAACCGAACTGAAATTTAAGGTTCGTTTTGATTTTGCATTTTACGAAAACTGAAAAAAACCTGAACCGAACTGAATAACCCAGAAAATCTTTTTTTTTATTGTCTGTTATATATTGGCTTAGGAATTATTAATTTTATACTTGAATGTTAAGTATTTGTAATAAGAACATTAACTATAATTGAATCTGAATTCCTTGATTTCTATTGATGAAGAAGAGAACAATATATAATACAAGAACCTAACTAATTCCTAACTAATTCAGGGATAATTCCTAACTAATTCAGGGATAAAATATAAACCGGATATACATAAGAAATACATAGATATACATAAACTATAAAACGGATATACATCCGCTAATACGCCCCCGCAGTCGTAGCAGTAGGTCTTCCGATGCATAGACTGGACCGAAATCGTTGAAACAACTGGCGTGGAAGACCCTTGGTGAATATGTCAGCGTATTATGAAGAACTTTGACAGAACCCATACGAACCTTCTCGCGAACAAAATGTATGTCAATCTCGATATGCTTGGATCGTTGATGTTGGACCGGATTCTGAGATAAGTAGACAGCAGAGATATTGTCACAGTAGACAATTGTGGCCCGGGTAATTGGAAGATGGAGTTCGAGAAGCAGGTTTCTGAGCCATGTTGTTTCTGCAACGGTGTTGGCCACACCTCTGTATTCAGCCTCGGCACTGGAACGTGAGATAATCGCTTGAAGTTTTGAGGACCAAGAAACCAGATTATCACCGAGGAAGACACAGTAACCTGAAGTAGACCGTCGTGAATTAGGGCAGCCTCCCCAATCCGCATCAGAATAGGCTGTGATATGAGCTGATTTGGATGGTAAAATAGAGATTCCATAGTCTAGTGTACCCTTGAGGTATCGAAGGAGCCGTTTCATGAACCGGAAATGAGGATCTCGAGGGGAGTGCATAAATAAACATAGTTGTTGCACTGCATATGATATATCAGGTCGTGTGAAGGTTAAATACTGCAGTGCACCAGCAAGGCTACGATATAAGGCACCATCTGAGAAGGGTTCTCCAGCAGTTGCACTTAGTTTAGAATTGGTGTCAGTAGGTGTGGCACATGGTTTACAATTTTCCATTTTAGCACGAGCTAAGATCTCTGTTGCATATGTGGTCTGAGATAAGAACAGGCCACCATTTCGTCGGGATACCGCAATCCCGATAAAGTGATGTAGTGGTCCGAGATCAGACATGGCAAATTCCATGGAAAGAGTGGCAATGAAGTGCTGCAAAAGTGTCGGATTGGAGGCTGTCAAGATGATGTCGTCTACATAGAGAAGTAAATATGCCATTTGATCACCCTGTTTGTAGACGAACAAAGAAGTATCACTCGTGGTAGATCGAAAACCACACTTTTGTATATAGGAAGCAAATCTGAGGTACCACGCACGTGGAGCTTGTTTTAGCCCATATAAAGACTTTTGAAGTCGACAAACATGCTTTGGATTTTTACTGTCAACAAACCCAGGTGGCTGAAACATGTAAACAGTTTCATTAAGGTCCCCGTGTAGGAAAGCGTTCTTGACATCCAGTTGATGAATGGGCCAAGAACGTGAAGTTGCTAAGCTGAGGACGGTACGAATCGTAGTGGGCTTAACCACTGGGCTGAATGTCTCGTCACAATCAACACCCACCTGTTGAGATTTGCCATTTACAACCAAACGCGCTTTCACAATCGTAGTGGGCTTAACCACTGGGCGATCTTCTGTGACTGGTTGTTCAACAGCTTTCAGTTGGTCAGCCAGATACTTGAGACGCTGACAGTAGTCTTGGAGGTTGGGCATGGAGCGCAAGGTAAGATTGACAAACTCTGTTTCAAGGGCTGCTGCACGGGCGCCCTTGTTGTTCAGAAAGATTTTCCGAATCCGGGTCCATGCGCCATAAGCTGTTGTTTCCTCATCAAGAATACGTGCCAGCAGGTCATCTGAAAGTGTCCCATAGATCCACTGAAGCACAAGAGAGTCAATTTTGGCCCAGTTGGCGTAGTCCGGATCTGTTTTGGCAGGCGGTTCAGTGCCATCAATGTGGTGTAACACCTCGTAACCGCGTGCATGCAGGGTGAACAGCTTGACCCATGATGCATAGGTGACTTTGGAACCATCCAAAACACGAACTTTGTGCTGGATGTTAGTCACCGAATAAGCAGGGTGAAGGCTGTCAGTGTGCTTGGAGGATTCTGGTTTGTCTGACATCGAGATGAACAAAAGAAGGAAAAAGAATCGGCTGCAGGGTCCGTGGACAGGGGCTGCTGCGAATTTGTTTTAGGTCAGAGCAGTAGGCTCTGATACTATATAATTGAATCTGAATTCCTTGATTTCTATTGATGAAGAAGAGAACAATATATAATACAAGAACCTAACTAATTCCTAACTAATTCAGGGATAATTCCTAACTAATTCAAGGATAAAATATAAACCGGATATACATAAGAAATACATAGATATACATAAACTATAAAACGGATATACATCCGCTAATATTAACATGTTTGTTTATGTTTGAAATGATTTATCCTTTGCTTACAAGAAATAACAAAATTTAACATACAAATTAAATGATTTTCAGAATATTATAAAAGAAAATGTCTAAATGAAAAATGGAGAAACGTAAAAATGGATTAGAAGGTTAGGTTTACGTGAACAATATTAATTAAAAGGTTAAATATATTAACTTAAATGTAAACATCTAAGAAAGATTATTAAATCTTGTATTATACTTTTTTGTTTTTGAATCTTACGTAACTTTGTTCCAAAAACCGAAAAACCAAACCATTGCTAAAAGTGAAAAAACTGAAACCGAACATTTCGGTTTCGGTTTTGCTATAAAACCGATACGAACCGAACCATGCACACCTCTACTTTTGACATACCAAGAAGGCTATTTATGTAATTTTCTTTATTGAAACCAAGGCAAATAACCAGCATATGATTGTTATACATTTAATATATATACTGTAATAATCAATGGTAAGGTTTAGATATGCAAAAGCTTGAACGAAACGTTAAGGAATACCTGGACCAAGAAGACGTCCAATGCAAGGACAGGGCTAGTCCCAGGAGAGATACCCTGGTAATATGGGTTAGACGAAGTGGTGAGGGCCTTAGCCACCAGCAGTCCTACAGTCGCTTGCATCCCAAGGATGGCAGCACCCATACCCAAAAGGTTCACCGCTATCCCATTTTTTAAGCTCTTTACAACATCAGCACGTGGAGGAGCCTGAAAAAGATAGGCGCGTTCTATAATGTGTTAGATGATAGAAAAACTGTCTTTAACTTTCTCTAGTTCACAACAATAGAAAAAGAATCATCGAACTCACATTGCCCTTGAAAGTACCATATGCCGGTTTTAGAAAGTGTGGCATTCAAATTGTGATTTGGTGCGGAACGTATGCATGAGTTGGAACTAAGTTTGGAGAAAAGGAACCTAAATTATGGCCAGTCAATCCTATTGTCCTGAAATCTATGTAACTAGTTGTTTCTTGTTTAGCCAGAGACCATCTATGATAATGGTTATAACTCCCCGGTATCAACAAACATTATTCAGATAATGGAATGCCCACCCGCATTCCTAATGTTAAACGAAGTGCCCCTCTATATTACTTACACAAAACCACAAACCAACTCACTTCTCAATTTCAAGATCACTTGCTACAAAACCCCCCACATGAGAACCCTCAAGTGAAATGACTTGTGGTACAAACATCACCAGTATGATACCAGAGATAAGGGTCTTGGTGCAAGCCTGACTACAGTGTTGGAACCCTAACCCACGGTATCCATCAGTCATATTAGTCTCACTGAGTACTTGTTAAATTTACCTATTTTGATGAGCTTTAGTACTTGCTCAGCACTATCAACAGACAACAATCTCCTCTTGCAACAAATGATATTGTTGAACTAGTCAACATGAAATTATACATATAACGTTTTGAAAATATTCTGTTAAAATTTTGCATGGATTGTGAATCCTTAAAAGATGTCTAAATGAAGAAACACAAAAAAAGAACTAATTATTTTAATACATACGAGAGGCAGGCCGAAAACACAAAAACTATTGGAATAAAGGTAACCTTCTAATCTTTAACACTATCCAAATGAAGTCAGTGAGAACAAATCTGGCCAATTTAAGCATTACACCCGATGCCACGGTAATTATTTTATGAGATAATCCATAAACAGACCACCCAAGTATATATAATGTTACATTAAAGCCACCCAAATATCATCACATCATTACAGGCCACCCAAGTAATCAATTTGATTTCGGTTATGTCAATTCTAGCCATAAACTTCCAAAATAACAAAATAAATCCCCCAACTTAAAAGCTTTCCACGTCTAGTGTTGTAAAACGAAATAAATGCCTTCAAAACTATTAAAAAATTGTACAATCCATCTACAGTTGATTATTTTGAGTCGATTCATGGGTATATTTGATATTTTACACCTCTAGATGTGACAAAAGCTTTAAAATTATGGGCCTTCTGTCCTATTACCTTTCTGGCAACTGTATGGTTACACACATCAGCATTTCAATCATAGTTATTAAAGCGATCGCCCAGGAGCGCCTAGGCGCAAATAAAGCCCCGGGCCCAACAAATCGCTCTGAGTGCGCCTCGCGCCTTTAATCTTTAGGTTAGTTCATGTATGCCAATAATGTTATTAAAGCGATCGCCCAGGCGCCCATAGACACAAAGAAAGCCCCGGGCCCAACAAATCGCTCTGAGTGCGCCTCGCGCCTTTAATCTTTAGGTTAGTTCATGTATGCCAATAATGTTATTAAAGCGATCGCCCAGGCGCACCTAGGCACAAATAAACCCCGGGCCCAACAAATCGCTCTGAGTGCGCCTCGCGCCTTTAATCTTTAGGTTAGTTCATGTATGCCAGTAATGTTATTAAAGCAATCGCCCAAGCGCCCTAGGTGCAAATAAAGCCCCGGGCCCAACAAATCGCCCTGAGTGCGCCTCGCGCCTTTAGTAACTATGATTTCAATACCTACAATATGAAGAGTTATTTGTTCTACTCCTGTGAAGTCTTCTAGCCTTCTATGATTTACTAGATTCATATTTACTTTAGTATAAACTCATTTGATAAAAGTTGAAAATCAACGAATAACCAGCGACAGTGTCAGTGAGTAACCCCCTCTTAACTGGGAGTACCAACATCTTTTACCAATTTGTGAGACACACACAGACGGTCATTTCATAAAACGTACATTAGTAGTTAAATTGCTAAAAGATACCTTTGAAGGGTCATTGGCGGTTTTCTTAAGCCTGTCAGAAAGACGAATATAACCAAACGACCAGAACACCGAGAGGAAAGCAGCTACAATACCACCAGCCGTAGCATAGAACGTAGCCGGTGATGTGATTTTTCCAGTGATCACAACAGAAAACGAAAGAATAACTGCAGCTACAATTGTACAAACAAGTTGTCCCCAAAATCCTAAGCTACCCAATCTCTTGAAATACCTTGAAGTAGCCTCTAATCTCTTTGCAACCTACACACCATTTCAAACCGCAATCATATCATTTCCGCATAACTTGCGTTCACAACATAAAGCAGTAATGTTCTTATCAGTGAGCATAATCATCCTAATGTTGCTATTCAATTCTTTTGGAATAAAGAATTTGATTACACAAATTCAGGAATACATGAGTCAATGCTTTTAAGAGTTTGCCGCTTCAATGAAAGATCATAACATTAACTAGAGAGTTCCATGAACTCAGTAGAGGCGTAAACGAGCTAAGCCAGCCGCTCGTGAGCTACTCGAAAGCAGCTTGCTGAAAGTTCAAATAACGAGCCGAGCCTAAAAATAAGCCCTAACCCGAGCTTCACTTGTTCGAGGAGCTTGAGCTTGCTCGCGAGCCTATAATTTATATACATTTCATTTAATCCATTAAATGTATATTTATATAATAATAATAATATATAATATAATATAATAATAATAATAGTAATAGTAATATAATAATAATATAATAAATAATAATAATAATGGCGATATATAAATTATGCTAAAAATAACTAAATCGTATATATTGTGTTATATATATATATAATTAAAAATTGAGAATAATAAAAACTGCAAACTAGCACTAGAATTCAGATATGAATACACAATGTATCAACTTGTACATCTAGAGCTTAAAAAAGCTAAACCCTAAAAATTCCTCAATAATTTGAAGTTTGAAGAAAATTGTTGGGTGCAAATACCTGGGCGAGTTTTGCTTTTTCAGAATCGTCAGTGGGGGAATTGTTGGCGGTAGCAATGGGAGCTGCGCCTGCGGAGAGTTTAGGGAATTTGATTGGAATTCGAGAATTGTGTAGCGAAAAGGGGGATGATGATGATGATGTGCAGGGAAGAATAGATGATGAGAGTGAATTAGGGGTGGAGAGAGGGCGGCGGGTAGGGGTTTGATTGCTGCCAGCAACGGCGGTGCAGTGCCGGAACGAGCTGCCGGCAGAAGAAAGGTTAGCATTTTGGAATATAGAGATTGGTATTGTGATGTTGTTCAGTAGACCGGAGGAGGAGATAGAGCGGTCGGTCTTCTTGCTTTCTAAACAGATTTTTTTCTTTCTTTTCTTTTCTTTTCTTTTTTAGACATTTTTCTTTATTTTTAGAGTAAGCTACAATTTAAGTCCCTAATGGTTAACATTAAATGACATGTTGAGTTCCCTTTGATAAAATTGAACAATCAAGTCTATGTGGTTGTCGATCTGGATCAGTCACGTCCCTTCAAACATTTTATGTTAGTCAATCGTTAGTTTACCGGGGCATATTGGCCTTTTTATGTTGATTATGAAAGGTTTATTGTCTTTTCACTACTACTATTATTATTGTTATTAAACATCTTAATCTTATCTCTAATACATTAACACCAAACAAACACACACCCCTTCAAGAACAAATCCTCTTATCTTCATCTCTCACACCTGCAACTCCTCAATGGAACTCTTGACCACCTCGTCGGAACCATACGTATGTGGGTGGGTTGTTGAGTCCGGTGAAATTGGAATGTTCGAGAAACACCGCCCTTGCCGGGACAGATCTGTGGATCAGTTTGTTCAGGTATATTCCAACAAACCATGTGCGTATTTCGGTGCAATATTTAACACTGAAGTGGAATAACCCCCTCAAAGTAATTAACAGCAAATCTAAGATCAAGAATTCGGGTGGAGTTAACACGTAAACCAGATAGAAGCGAATCATTAAAAATGTTAGATCTGAGTTTGATACTCGTAAACAAATATTGATTAATAACAATACAATTCATAAGTAGAAAATCATCATTAGCGATTGCTTTTCAATTATAATTCAATGATTGCAATATATATTTTACAAAAGCTGACTCTACAGACTCCCCCTAGTCGATCACGTAACAAATCTTTTCTACCACAGAAAAGGTGAAGTGTGTGATATATAGATCACAAACATGTGTGATCTATTTATACTAAGTACGAAGCACTGTTTTATCATTGATTGACATCTAACATTCATAACAAAAAAAGATTCCATAGATGTTTGCAACATCTGTGCAAATCCTAACATTTGTTCTAACCAGTCTAAACACCAATACAAGATAAATGTTGTTACATTGGGAAACCATTGTCTAGAATATCCTCTATTGCACGGAGAAGCTGATTGCGTACTTGGTTAGCGATAAAAGTGCACGGGAATGGTTCGGCGATTGGAATAGCGAAGCGGTAAGAATGAGAGATGCGATAAGCGTTAAAGCGTCACGAGGTGAAAACGATAAGCGAAAAGATGGCGTTCGAGCGTCGGGGGGGGGGGGGAGAGAAAGCGATAAGCGAAGCAATAGCGTTTGAGCGTCGAGATGAGAAAGCGATAAGCAAAACGATTACGTTAAAACGTCGAGAGGGGAAAGCGATAAGCGAAGCGATAGCAGTAAGCGTCAAGAGGGGAAAGCGATAAGCGATGCAAGGTAGCTTCCAGCGAAAGTATGATTGCATTGCTGTAGATTTGCGGGATATCTAGCGTTTGCGCGATCGAGAAGTGATGAGATGTTACGCCTTGCGAAGGGGTTTAGCATGTGAAAATAGTCACCATAATATTAACGGTATAATAACGTTCAACTAGGCATGGCATTTCTTCACGAGAGTTTGTTAGCCTGGCAAAAGCACTTATATATAGAAAGTACCAGCGGCGTATCCACCATGCTTCGACCACGCCGTCTCCGTCTCGTGAATAGATGTCACACTTTGTCGACATGGTTAAGACGCTTATATATAGGAAGTATCAACGACATATCCACCACGCTTTTAACGTTAGGGCGCCTTTAAACTCACTACGATCCCCATGCAGACACCAAGATAATCTCGTGTGACCCGTAACTAACTTGTTGTTTGCTTGTTATCGTAACTTATTTTAAAGGCGCATAGTGGGGTAAAAACATATTATATCGTGATATACTATATAGCGTTAGTAATAAGACTTAGTGTGTAGCCTAGACTAAGTGTGTTGACTCGAGGGAGAGAGAGAGAGACGTCGGATGTTGAAGCAACATCAAACAATAGAACATTTATAAGGAGTAGGAACTAACGTAGAGGATCGTACCTTTAACGATGTCGTTCTGCCCCTGGTTGGTGTTGATGTTGGCGGCTTCCGCTGCGGGGGCTACGGCTGCTGGTGCTACTGGTGCAGCGGTTGCTAGGGCGGCGAGTTGAGTCGGCGGTGCTGGAAGTGCTAGCATACCTTGTTGTCGTGGCCCTGTGCGGCAGTTACTGGTGAAGTGACCGAAACAATTGCACTTGATGCAATAGCGGCAGCTGGCTCCGGCCTGGTGGTGATACGTACATTTCGGACACTGGGGATGAGTCCCTGTGTAGTTACGCCTTGGGTAAAATGGAACTGCCTGGAGAGGTTCAGGGTTGAGCGGTGTAGTGGCTGAGTAATTGAGACTCGAGCTCTTTCTCTTGCAGCTAGGCTCGGTGGTGGCTTGCGGCGTCGCGGCGTCGTCGTCGTCAGATAACTTGATAGTAGCTTGGTTCAGCTTCTTGGTGGGATTCTTGGAGAAAAATCCAGCAAAGACTCGCTTGTCATTGATCTCTGCGGCCAATTGATAGGTTTCTTCGATGGTAGCCGGTCTTGCAACTTCGACAAAATCGCCCACACACTTACGCAAAGCACATAGGTACTTTTGATAGCCTTTTCGGGAGTGTCGACTTGGCTTGGGCAGATGATACTAAGTTGTTTAAACCTTGCTGTGAGGCCGACGTTGTCACGTTCGACTTGCTTGATCTTTCAGAACTCATTTTCTAGCTTTTGGACTTCGTGGGGAGGGCAATATTCTCTCTTCATGAGCTCTTTTAGTTCTTCCCATGATAACGCGTAAGCTGCATCGTTCGCACGTTTGATGCACTCGGCTGTCCACCAGTCGAGTGCTCTTGATTGAAATACTCCTGTAGCACACGTGGTATGAAGATGCTCGGGGCACCCACTCTGACGGAGGGTAACCTCGATTGCATCAAACCATTGAAGCATCTAAGATACACTTCCTTCACCTGTGAAGACCATTAGGTCACAAGCCTTGAACTGTTTGTAGGAGAAAGTAGACTTTGGTGCATCGGTCTTGGAGTTCTCCGATGTCTGAGAGTTGCTGAGGGCTTGAACTTGAGAGACGATTTGGGGAATGACCTTGGCCATTTCCCTGGCCATGAGCGAGGCGATCCTCTTATCGGCGTTTCTTCTGGCTTGACGTCGCGAGTTGGAAGCGTTCGAAGACATCTGGAAGATTTGGAATGAGATTCGATCATAATGGTTTTGAAATTGCGTTGCGATTTAGCGCGTTAAAAACTTGTTATAGTTGATATAGTAACACGTATTTTTTAAGATCACATAAGAAAACACATATTTCCTAGATTCTCACGTATTCACATAAGCACGTATAACCACATACTATATATGTATATATTTAGATACGTATATACTTGCAGGTATAGCGCGAGGACGCGGTTAAGACAGTTGTTATGATTTAGTTTTGTTGCGAGTATTAGCTCTTGTTTTGGATTGCGATGGCTGTGCGAGTTGTGCATATAACATAGTAAGATGAAAACGATAAATCGGTAAGCTAAAAGCGATAAAGCGGTAAGCGGAAAAGCGATAAATAAAAAACGTTAAAAGTTAAAATTCATTTAAATGCGCGTGTAACACGTTAAAAGTCGATGATGCGTTAAAGTTTTTTGCTAGTAAATTGTCGGAGTGTCTGGGGTTTGGAGACGTTCGACTAACCAAAGTGATTCGAAAATCCCTTTTGAGTTCAGGCGCATGCTTTGGCCTAATAGGTAGAATGCTCTCACCGCAATGCGGCTAACGACATTCACCCTTCCGGTTACTACATGTCCCGAGTCATCAGAATAATCGCGACTCTGGCGAGATTGAAAATTGTTGAGTAGGACGAGTTTTCAAGGTTCGGATTTCACCACCAGGAGGTTTCCACCGGATAGAATGGGAAATTTCCGTTAAGTTGTGGATATCACTCCTAACTTAACAGATAATTTCGTGCAAATGAGAATGCGCGGAGTGAGTGATTCGTCGAGAGTTCGCGGTTTTCACACCTAATCTCGACAAATCGACTCGTTGGTTATGTACGAGTATCTTTGCGACTCCGTGTGTTGTGTCCAAGTCTTAGGAAAGACTTCGTATAGTATTTTAAGTCCAATTATAATGTTTTAATCAGATAAGGAATGAATAAGCACATAGTTTCCTACTAAGACTAGGCAATTTACCTAATTCCCTATAGTTATGGCTCTGATACAAATTTGTCACACCCCAACCCATGGCGGAATCATCGGGGCATGACACTAAGCGAATCAGATTGCTCAAGAGAATCCATAACAATTACTATATGACAATATTTAACAAGGTTCAAGAACCCATAAAACTTAATGAGTATTCATACAATAATTGACATAAATCCAAGCT
This sequence comes from Scalesia atractyloides, assembly GCA_947069175.1. NCBI lineage: Eukaryota > Viridiplantae > Streptophyta > Magnoliopsida > Asterales > Asteraceae > Scalesia > Scalesia atractyloides. The sequence goes on along the minus strand of CAMTDV010000030.1, from coordinate 74,145,992 downwards.
TCTCAAACAATAAAATAAGGTAAACAACTTGATTAAGCGTGTATCTAGAGAGTCCTAATCTTGATTCGATATAACATGCGTTTAACCTGCAATATACGTTAAAATAATGTCAATACAAAAATGTATTGGCGAGCATACATGTTTTGATATACTAGCATAATAGAGAAAGTCGTTAATTTCCACATACATAAACATGATTCACATAACATATAAACTAAACAAGACAAATTTCACATGTTATGCTCTCGAGAAGGCTGGTAAGCGCGATGTGTCCTTCCTAGCTAGACCCTGCCGGGTGTTAGCCAAACTATAGTACCATACTAACTAAGGTGGAGTTAACGAAAAAGTGTCCTAGTGTATATGTTTCTATCATCACGTATAAATATGTATAACAGACATTCGTGTGTGATAAATCGGTTTAGTTTGTGTTGTGTACTTTTAATATGAACGTATGTTACACCCCAAAAGTGCGTTAAAGCTAAAAGGGGTCAAGTATACTCACAGTCGGTACTCAGCGAAGAAACACAAACTGCTGTGGATTGAAGGGAGCGCCGGTTCAGCCTGTAAACGCAACAGAAGTGCATTAGTCTTCCAAAGTGCTGAAATGGTCGAAACGTGAAGGGGCAATAGGCAAGTTCGGTCGAACTTGTACGGAGATTCTCTGGAATATACAAGTTCGGGCGAACTTGGTACCTTTTCCTCAGAAATAGGTACAAGTTCGGGCGAACTTGCCTGGCTTCCTTAAAGATTGTACAAGTTCGGACGAAGTTGCCTGGTTTCTTCAGAGATTGTACAAGTTCGGGCGAAGTTGGCATGTTTGTTTTACAGTTTGTACAAGTTCGGGCGAACTTGTCTGGTTTCCTTGGAAACTGTACAAGTTCGGGCGAACTTGACTGATTTTCTTGAAATTTGAACAAGTTTGGGTGAAGTTGGTCATCAATCTGATTACAACTTCAAGTGACTTGCTCTTTTTGGAGCGGACTTGACTGTTTTGGTCATCAAATCGTGCGTTTTTCACGTAGTTGCTGAGGAAATCGAGTGTCCATCCCTCCAACCTTAAGCTACTGAGCAAAACATCGGCTGGAGAGGTCTTTTGGAGCGAGTTTTAGCCATTTTACAGAAACTCGGGCGAATCCGGGCGAACTTGTCGGTTCGTACAGGTTAGTCCAGTTTGTGCAAAGTGAAGATATCGTCTTTGTGCTTCCGGATCTGAGTTTCTTGCTTGACAACCACTTCAAAGTGAACGAAACATACGTCACTTAGTCCGTATTTTGTGTAAAAATCAAAGCTTTAAAAGGTTTTACTCAGATCTAACACTTGGTGAGTCGAAATCATCAAGATTTCTAGCTTAGGAAGCCAAAGCTAAGCCCAAATACCCTCGTTTAGTGTAGATCTAAGTGAAAAGAAGAAGTTTTATGGAAAAAGATGAAGATTTTTATAAACAGAGAGGTTTTGATGAAAACGAAGGTAATCCTTGTGTAAAATCATAGTAAAAACGTTGTGGTTTGCATAAAACGAGTGGTTCTTACTTGGAAAAACAAGGAAGGTCGGTTTTCGGAGCTCTGGAGCGAAGTTAGCAGCAAGGAATGATAGAATGAGGGTGCTTGGTATTTATAGGTGAAGAGAAAGGAGCTGGCCGACATCAAGTTTGGGCGAACTTGTCACAAGTCCGGAGAACTTGTCACAAGTCCGGGCGAACTTGGCACAAGTTCGGGCAAACTTGGCCAGTTCAGCTTGAACTTGTGCAAGTTCGAGCAAACTTGCTGATTATTGGGGTTTCTGGTGGCCTGGTCAAGTTCGGGCGAAGTTGGTCATAACCAACTTCGAGCGAACTTGGGGTCATGTTTTTGTTTCCCATTCATTCGTTGACTGATTGTTCGGTGATTTGTTCGTATTAAATAGTCATGTTAAGCGTTTTGGCGAGGTGTTAGGTTTATTAGGCGTTTAAATTAAATGAAATCAGATCAATAAGCGAGATAGTATGTGTCTCAGTTCCCAAGTCTGGTGAGTGTCGCGTTGTGGTTTAAGCGATCGAGTAGTCTTGGGAACATCACAAAAATGCCATAGTATTAGTGGGTGCGTTGTAAGCGTTGTTAGGTGCGATGTAGTGTATTGAAATAAGCGATGTAGTGCGAAAATATGCGATGTAGCGTAGTAAGCGATATAGTTCACATTATGATCCGAATCTCTGGTGCTAGGCGTAACGTGAGTAACGAGCTGCGAAAAAGCGGATTGTTACATTAAACTGCTTCTCAAATCTTTCAGAAAGCATGTCACCTACATCCCTTTTGAGTGGAAGATCTAGTAGATCTAGTGGTGGCTCGAGCGAGGCATCACCCTCGTGCGAGTCATCATCCGTATGAGCGACTGCTCGTGCGAGTAACCTGTTTTCGAGTCCAAAATCGAGTGTTTTCGCGTCGTTTCTTCAGAAAATCGAGTGCCCATCCTTCCAACCTTAAGCTACTGAGCAAACCAAAAGTTGGGGAGGTCTTTAGAGCGAGTTAGTCTCTCGTGGAAACTCGGACTGGGTCGTACGATCCCAAAGTGGTTCGTGCGAGCCAACCCAGTTTGCACAAGTGACTGTTCTTTCGTCTTCGTGCAACCGAAACTGAGTTTTCTTTGAAACGGATGTAATTTCGAATCCTTTACATGGCGGTTTTGACACCGCTTCGTCCCACTATCTAGTGAACGAAACATATGTCGGTTTGTCCGTTTTGTGTAAAAAAGCGAGTTTTAAAACAGTTTTCTTAGGATTATCACTTAGTGAGTTTGAAACAACAAGGTTTCTAATCTTGAGTAGCCAAAGCTGACTAAGTCATACTCGTTTAAGTCTAAATCCTTGATAAAAACAGAAGGTTTTATGAAAAAGATGAAGGTTTTCGTAAACAAAGAAGTTTAGATGAAATTGAAGATAAACTCGTGTGAAATCGTTGTGATTCGCATGGAAAACGTAGTCTTCTTACTTGGAACCAGAGAAAGGCGTATAGAGTAGGTTTCGTGCGAGTGACAAAAAGGAGAGCACGAATGGTTAAGTGTGGTATTTATAGGAGAGGAGAGCAGGTGTGGGTTTGCACGAGTGAGTCTCTGTGCGAGTAGCCATTCGTGCGGTTGATTCTTTGTGTGACTGGATTGAGCTTCGTACGAGCCAGGCCTCGCTCGTACGAGTGGGTACTCGTGCGAGTGAGTCTGGTTTCTGTCTAGGCTGTTTTCGTTCGATGTTATCTTTTGTATCAGTTAGTTTTGGTCCTTTAATAGTTCTAGTGAGGCGTTAAGTGTTGTGTTGCGAGTTAGCGCGATGAATGAGTTGTGTGAGTGAGCGAGCGTTTAAGCGAGCCTAAAACATGTAAACAAGTAATTCATATAAAAACACAACATTACATAACCAACATAAATAACTGTGTTTGCGATTTAGTGCGATGAGGGAGGGCGAGAGCGAGTACCGAACAAACAAATACACTCGGCACATAAAGTAACATAATTAACTGCTATTCGTGTTAGCGTTGCGAGTATCAAACGTTTAAGTGTGATGAAAATGTATTTAGAATAACATAAACCACTTTTTATATCGAATCTCTGATTACAAGCGGTTATAACTGAATAAACGGTAATAACAGAACAACCAAAAAAGTCATGTTGTTACAAAACCGAGTCTTAAATATATGAAAGTATGGGGCTGCATTGCTGAAGCGAAACTTTACGATCCTTTCCTAAGGAAACTTGACCCTAAAACAGTTACCTGCTTCTTTATCGGGTATCCTGATCACTCAAAGGGTTATCGATTCTACAGTCCTTCCATGTCACCCGTATTGTTGAAACTAAGCGTGCTGCGTTCCTGGAGGATTGCAAGGTCAGTGGGAGCAGTACTAACCCGTACGAAGAATTGAAAGAAGTACAAGACGCGGGGGGGGGGGGAGAGAGACTCGTTGCTTACCATTACTACCATTATTCCGTTTACTCCTCTTGTACCCGATGCAACTACTGCACCTGAATTTACTGTTTCACACCCCTATATCCACGTATAACCTGGTTGGCCTGGTTGGGGAATATTGTGACGTAAGTTGATATCATAATTATCAAACAATACAATATAACACAACGGAAGTCTGGATAATTACTACTACAAACGTTTGAATATTCAAAGTTCAAAATAAGAGTAAATTGCCATTTTCGTCCCTGAGGTTTGGGCACATTTGTCATTTTCGTCCAAATGACACTTTGGTACTATTTTGCCCCCCACGTTTGTAATTTTTTGTCATTTTCGTCCAAATGCCTAACCTAGTTACTTTATAACGTTAGATGAGTTATTTTTGAAAGAGTAAATGCCATTTTCGTCCCTGAGGTTTGGGCATATTTGCCATTTTCATCCAAAATGACACTTGTAACTCCGGCACCGTCTACGGCACAACCTGCAACTCCGGCACCGTCTCCGGCACCACCTATAACTCCGGCACAACCTGCAACTCTGGCACCGTCTACGGCACAACCTGCAACTCCGGCACCACCTATAACTCCGGCACAACCTGCAACTCCGGCACAAACCTGCAACTCCGGCACCGTCTCAGGCACAACCTGCAACTGCCGGCGCCACCTGCAACCCGGAGATGGTGCCGGAGTTGCAGGTTGTGCCGTAGACGGTGCCGAAGTTACAAGTGTCATTTTGGATGAAAATGGCAAATGTGCCCAAACCTCAGGGACGAAAATGGCAATTTACTATTTCAAAAATAACCTATCTAACGTTATAAAGTAACTAGGTTAGGCATTTGGACGAAAATGGCAGATGTGCCCAAACCTCAGGGACGAAAATGACAATTTACTCTCAAAATAATATACAACGCTTGTAACTAGATCCACAGGTGGATCGAAATGTGATTACAAAAGGAAATTTAACAGACTAAGGCCTTCTAAGCAAGGGTTGCAATTCCTCTTAAGCTTGCCTGAGCACTTCCAGCCTAATTATGTATACTTGTCACATGCGCTTAGTCTTTTGAAAATACGTCAGTTTTCACTGGTAAATACGTTTAACCGACTCATTTTGAAAACATTTCGAAAAAATTTAGTGTACAAAATGGTACTTAGTTTAATAAATAACTTGGGATAAATAATTTTCATGTTATCAGTTTTACATGCCAACAATACATTTAGAGCCCGAAAACTATGCCGGGATCATGATTAATCGACACGCCACTTTAACACCTTTAATAGGTGCACCCCTAATGGGTTATACTTTAATTTAGCATCTGACGGGTGTATGCCTACACCTCGTGCTTAGGTCGTGGCCATTTGCAACTAAATGAGCCATGGATATCTAGGACACGGTCGTTTTAACCCCCAAATGTTTAATATTAAGCAATACGAATTAAAATGGATTATTTGAATTCCTGACTCATTGGTCTTTGATCCCATATCCAACCATACGGTATTATTATACCGTATCCCAAGCCCGTATAAGGGAAAATAAGTTAAAGTATTTACCTGACTTGCAAATTCTTTAGTAAATAAGAAAATAAGCAGAGCACAACCGTAATCAAAATAACTAGCCCGGAAAACAATCTAATGGAAGTCTCTAGTCTGGAATGGATGGTATTATTAACCGATTAGTTAGCTAGCGGGTCTTTATTTAGTCATTGACTTAGATCGGCTAACTTAAAATAATGATAACGGTACAAAATGCTAGATTAACCGGTGACCGGAAAAAATGTATTTTGGTCCCGACAAGTACTAGGACTTGTATAATATGGGTTACCATTTTACATTATGGAATTTGAGAATAATTTGATATGGTTAAACCCGTTTCGGTTAAATTACGTAAACTAGTTACGTGGGCCGAACCGTACGCATATAAGCGAAACCAGGTAACCGGATGAGTCCTATACAAGTTCCATATGCCATTATGTTTAAAATATGTCAAGATATCAGTAAGTTATTAATATGTTGACCCGTTACGGTTTTAAAATCAAACTATACATTAAAAGGGCAATTTGGTCAATTCACACATAATTCGACAACTTATTTGGGAATCTGAGTTTGGGACATGTACCTACTGTTAATATTTTGAAAATATATTTTGAAATCAGTAGGTATCAAGCTTTGATGTTCTAATATGGTTTTAAACCATAATATGCGTCGAAACGGCGATTAAGTCGCTAAATGAGGATTTAAATGGTATTTAAGCGAAACTGTTGTTGTGACTAGGTTTGTATGACCAAAATATGTTTATATACATATATTACATCAGTGGGTATAAGGTTTTGGTTCATTTAAATGTTTAAAACCCATTTAAAGTGCCGAAAGGGCAATATCGTCATTTAAGGACATAATATGCAAACTATAGTCTAAACTCAGTTTGCAATCTGAATAAATATCCCAAATAATCCTTATAATGATACTACATCAGTAGGTAATGGATCTTGATGTCAAATTTATGTTTAAACCATTTTATACGTCAAAAGAGCGTTTTAGGCATATTTAACGGATACTTGCATAATGACTCGGATTACTACATGACCATGTTCTATAACTCAGAGGGTTATAATATCTACAACATGGTCATAATGCAACTTAGGAACTTAAGCTAGAGTTGCTAAATCGGGTCAGAACTGAAAGTCAAAGCAAAAGTCGACTTTTGGCGACTTTCGGTTGCGAACCGACCTTAGACCTGGAATTGATGAGACGAACATGTTCTTATAATTATTACCAAGTTATTAGAGTGTCAAAACATATTTTATAACACCTACATTGCTAGTTTTGATTTTATTTCAAAACTGACCCGTTTGATTTTTTATTAACATAACTTTGACCCATCAATTGACCAAGCAAACGTAGTAATCAGGAGGTTCCCTCTTGAGAGATTATCACCTACCTTATTACGATCACGTAGCCATGTTCGTTACGAACATTGGCTGGACCATAATGGTCTTAGCTCAAAGTTAAAGTGTTTTTACGTCAACGCTTTGACATTGGCTTAAAACTTAATAGAATGAAAAGGAGATCTACGAACACTTACACAAGGTCCTTAGCATGAAATATGACTAATTAGGAAGTCCCCAAGGATCACGAACCTCCAGATAAGATGAGAGGAGTGTTTGAAGAAATGAGCAAGTTCTAAGCTCACTCAAAGGTGCTATTTATAGGAAAGGATGGAACATGAGGCTATGACAACTGTCCATGGCTGCTACAAGGAGTCTCCAGGTGTTTTTGGACGTGTCACAATCAGCCAAGAGGGTGGCATTCGCGAATACGTGGCAGGGCAGCAAGCTGCCTCTGGCAGTCCTTTACGGACCGTAAGGGTAAAGCCTTGCGGTTCATTTAAATGTTTAAAACCCATTTAAAGTGCCGAAAAGGCAATATCGTCATTTAAGGACATAATATGCAAACTATAGTCTAAACTCAGTTTGCAATCTGAATAAATATCCCAAATAATCCTTATAATGACATTACATCAGTAGGTAATGAATCTTGATGTCAAATTTATGTTTAAACCATTTTATACGTCAAGGGCGTTTTAGGCATATTTAACGGATACTTGCATAATGACTCGGATTACTACATGACCATATTCTATAACTACAGAGGGTTATAATATACTACAACATGGTCATAATGCAACTTAGGAACTTAAGCTAGAGTTGCTAAATCGGGTCAGAACTGAAAGTCAAAGCAAAAGTCGACTTTTGGCGACTTTCGGTTGCGAACCGACCTTAGACCTGGAATTGACGAGCCGAACATGTTCTTATAATTATTACCAAGTTATTAGAGTGTCAAAACAGATTTTATAACACCTACATTGCTAGTTTTAATTTTATTTCAAAACTGACCCGTTTGATTTTTTATTAACATAACTTTGACCCGTTAATTGACCAAGCAAACGTGGTAATCAGGAGGTTCCCTCTTGAGAGATTATCACCTACCTTATTACTATCACGTAGCCATGTTCGTTACGAACATTGGCTCGACCATAATGGTCTTAGCTCAAAGTCAAAGTGTTTTTACGTCAACGCTTTGACATTGGCTTAAAACTTAATAGAATTGAAAAGGATAGCTACGAACACTTACACAAGGTCCTTAGCATGAAATATGACTAATTAGGAAGTCCCCAAGGATCACGAACCTCCAGATAAGATGAGAGGAGTGTTTGAAGAAATGAGCAAGTTCTAAGCTCACTCAAAGGTGCTATTTATAGCAAAGGATGGAGCATGAGGCTATGACAACTGTCCATGGCTGCTACAAGGAGTCTCCAGGTGTTTTTGGACGTGTCACAAACAACCAAGAGGGTGGCATTCGCGAATAGGTGACAGGGCAGCAAGCTGCCTCTGGCAGTCCCTTACGGACCGTAAGGGTAAAGCCTTGCGGTTCATTTAAGTGTTTAAAACCCATTTAAAGTGCCGAAAGGGCAATATCATCATTTAAGGACATAATATGCAAACTATAGTCTAAACTCAGTTTGCAATCTGAATAAATATCCCAAATAATCCTTATAATGACATTACATCAGTAGGTAATGAATCTTGATGTCAAATTTATGTTTAAACCATTTTATACGTCAAAAGGGTGTTTTAGGCATATTTAACGGATACTTGCATAATGACTCGGATTACTACATGACCATGTTCTATAACTCCAGTGTAACATCCGTCGAAAAACGGGATTCCAAAAAACCGTTTCGTTTATTAATCGAATATCAAGTTATAAAATTTCGTTGCGTATTTATGATTAATTTTAATTTTAAACAATACATAATTAATAAACAATTTAGAATTTAAAAACTATAATTATTCAAAAGTAAAAATAAAGTAAAAAAAAAAATAGGTTGCCGGGTTTTGAACCCGGGTCAGCCGGAAGAACAAAGAAACACCTAACCACTCCGCCACTTGACTCGTTTGTGATATATGATAAAACAATTAATACTTATAATAAAACTCAAACTCAAATACGGTGATTCAGCGCGCCCAATTACACTCGCCGGAAATACCGACGATTTCGCCAATTATCGACGGTTTCCTTTGACTAAACGCAAGTATTAACATCGACGTCGGTTATAACCAATGTCAAACTCCGCGATCTCAGTCATAACCGCCGGAGAAAACTTTGACCATGAATCAAGACTCAATTCGGACTCAATTCATCATGATTCTTCACTATAAATACACACCCAAGTCTCTGGTAATCTTTTCGCTCAAAATCGCACAAATTCTTGAAGAAATTTTACTCGCCGGAAATATTCTGTATTGTCGGACTTTCGCCGGAAAACCGAGATATACATCAAAACGGTAAATTTCTCGATTCTTTCGTTTTCAATCCATTGTTAGACTTATACTAACTTCAATCCTTCAACCAGAATCGGTCCCAGACGACGTTGCCGGATAATCTGCACTCGCCGGAAAATCTCTGGAAATTTCTGAAATCACGTTGTGAATCGGTACAAACATCTAAACCTTTTGATAATCCTTGTTTAGTACCTTAATTGACAACTCACTGATCAAAACTGTCGATTGGTTCACTCAGTCGGAGATCGCCAATCAGAGCCGACGCCCCCTTGCCGGAAACCTGAATTAAACACGCTGTTTTGGTACACTCTGTTCTATAATCCCGTTGCTATTACATTTCAATAATTATAAATTTTGATAATCAAGTTAAATAAAACAGTCGAAATTCTCTGATCTGGGTGTTTGTAAATGAAGAAGACGAAGTTAGAAATAAGTATAAGTTTAATTTAAAACGGATTTTTAAACGGGTTAGACACACAGTCCAGTGGTGGACTGTGTGCAATTTTAAACCACACGTCCCGAGTTCGATTCGAGCACTTAACCGGTTTCCTGCGATAAATCCCATATTTTTTTGAAAGGCCCCAGAACACCTTCCAGTTAGTATATAAGGTTAATAAAAACAAGTATTTTAACCAGGTTAGACACACAGTCCAGCGGTGGACTGTGTGCAAAGTTAAACCACAGGTCACGAGTTCGAATCCTGCTTCTGCAACCGGTTCGACATGATTAAAATTCTTTTTAAAATAAATGATTCTGAATAATCTAAATAGTATATAAGTATAATTAAAAACAGAAATATTTCGGGTTAGACACGTAGCTCAGTTGGTAGAGCTGCGTGCACGCGTACGGGATGTCACGAGTTCGAACCTCACTCAGTGCACACTTAGACCACAGTCCTACGGTCAACGGTCCGGTCAACGGACCGGTCAACGGTCAACGGTCAACCAAAGTCAAACTTTTTATTTTTTTATTTTTATTTATTTATTTAATTTAAAAATCAATTAAAAATACTTAAAAATAATATTTTTAAAGTTAGAAAACGACCTTAAACTCACAAAAATAAATCTAAAAATCCTACTAAAATTGTTAATAAAATCCACTTATTTACCGAACCATTTCGTTATTATTTTAGGTTAGTTATTCCTCGTCGATCAAATCTCCAAACTCGTGCGCATTCAACATCACCAAACGAACGCACCCAATGTGAGTGAATCTCTACCAATTCCCCGTTTTAATCACATTTTAGGGTGTATCATGTGTCGCTTATTATTTATTACATTTAAACGCTTGTGCATCCATCTATCCATGATCAAATGTGTATCCAATATGTATCAATTGTTTGTGTGGTTAATGTTTAGATTAAATTTATCATTTTCAGTACATACATTATCATAGGCTCGTCCCTCTAGTTCCCCATTACCTATGAGCGGAAACTGGCGTTGCCAACATACGATCGGCTCCGTTTGATTGACCCATGATCTCACATACATCATCATAGGCTCGTCTGTTCCCCATTACCTATGAGCGGAACGTGACGTTGCCAACATATACATAACATTCATGTCATATACTCATGCAAGGTGGTTTGTTATTGTTTGATTATATACGTTTGCTCACATATGATTATTGCATAATTTTTCCATATTAAATACAATAAGAAATCAATATCAAATGTTTTTAACAAGGTTCACTCGCCAACTTTTGTTGACCCAAAATCCCCCATTTTTACACATGATACAGGTGATCCAATTGCAGCAAGAAACATATAGGACGCCTAGAAGAATAAATCAGATTAGGTTTGGATTGTTTACTTAGTTACTTTTTCCTTGTAATTGTATGAACTTGTTTGGAATATTGAAGTTGTAATTTGAATTTAATAAATATGAAACATTTTAGTAAACATCATGAGCTTTGGTGATAACCCAACCCCGACTCTTATTCCGCTGCGGGTCGGGGTGTGACATCCAGAGGGTTATAATATACTACAACATGGTCATAATGCAACTTAGGAACTTAAGCTAGAGTTGCTAAAACGTGTCAGAACTGAAATTCAAAGCAAAAGTTGACTTTTGCGACTTTCGGTTGCGAAACCCACCTTAGACATGGAATTGACGAGCCGAACATGTTCTTATAATTATTACCAAGTTATTAGAGTGTCAAAACAGATTTTATAACACCTACATTGCTAGTTTTGATTTTATTTCAAAACAGACCCGTTTGATTTTTTATTAACATAGCTTTGACCCGTCAATTGACCAAGCAAACGTGGTAATCAGGAGGTTCCCTCTTGAGAGATTAGCACCTACCTTATTACGATCACGTAGCCATGTTTGTTACGAACATTGGCTGGACCATAATAGTCTTAGCTCAAAGTCAAAGTGTTTTTACTCAACGCTTTGACATTGGCTTAAAACTTGATAGAACTGAAAAGGAGAGCTACTGAACACTTACACAAGGTCCTTAGCATGAAATAATATTAAGAAGTCCCCAAGGAACACGAACCTCCAGATAAGATGAGAGGAGTGTTTGAAGAAATGAGCAAGTTCTAAGCTCACTCAAAGGTGCTATTTATAGCAAAGGATGGACATGAGGCTATGACAACTGTCCATGGCTACTACAAGGAGTCTCCAGTGTTTTTGGACGTGTCACAACCAGCCAAGAGGGTGGCATTCGCGAATAGGTGGCAGGGCAGCAAGCTGCCTCTGGCAATCCCTTACGGACCGTAAGGGTAAAGCCTTGCGGTTTCATTTAAATGTTTAAAACCCATTTAAAGTGCCAAAGGGCAATATCGTATTTAAGGACATAATATGCAAACTATAGTCTAAACTCAGTTTGCAATCTGAATAAATATCCCAAATAATCCTTATAATGACATTACATCAGTAGGTAATGAATCTTATGTCAAATTTATGTTTAAACCATTTTATACGTCAAAAGGGCGTTTTAGGCATATTTAACGGATACTTGCATAATGACTCGGATTACTACATGACCATGTTCTATAACTCCAGAGGGTTAATATACTACAACATGGTCATAATGCAACTTAGGAACTTAAGCTAGAGTTGCTAAATCGGGTCAGAACTGAAAATCAAAGCAAAAGTCGACTTTTGGCAGACTTTCGGTTGCGAACCGACCTTAGACCTGGAATTGACGAGCCGAACATGTTCTTATAATTATTACCAAGTTATTAGAGTGTTAAAACAGATTTTATAACACCTACATTGCTAATTTTGATTTTATTTCAAAACTGACCCGTTTGATTTTTTATTAACATAATTTGACCCGTCATTGACCAAGCAAACGTAGTAATGAGGAGGTTCCCTCTTGAAGATTATCACCTACCTTATTACGATCACGTAGCCATGTTCGTTACGAACATTGGCTGGACCATAATGGTCTTAGCTCAAACGTTAAAGTGTTTTTACGTCAACGCTTTGACATTGGCTTAAAACTTAATAGAACTGAAAAGGAGAGCTACGAACACTTACAAAGGTCCTTAGCATGAAATATGACTAATTAGGAATTCCCCAAGGATCACGAACCTCCAGATAAGATGAGAGGAGTGTTTGAAGAAATGAGCAAGTTCTAAGCTCACTCAAAGGTGCTATTTATAGCAAAGGATGGAACATGAGGCTATGACAACTGTCCATGGCTGCTACAAGGAGTCTCCAGGTGTTTTTGGACGTGTCACAACCAGCCAAGAGGGTGGCATTCACGAATAGTGGCAGGCCAGCAAGCTGCCTCTGGCAGTCCTTACGGACCGTAAGGGTAAAGCCTTGCGGTTTCATTTAAATGTTTAAAACCCATTTAAAGTGCCAAAGGGCAATATCGTCATTTAAGGACATAATATGCAAACTATAGTCTAAACTCAGATTGCAATCTGAAATAAATATCCCAAATAATCCTTATAATGACATTACATCAGTAGGTAATGAATCTTGATGTCAAATTATGTTTAAACCATTTTATACGTCAAAGGGCGTTTTAGGCATATTTAACGGATACTTGCATAATGACTCGGATTACTACATGACCATGTTCTATAACTACAGAGGGTTATAATATACTACAACATGGTCATAATGCAACTTAGGAACTTAAGCTAGAGTTGCTAAATCGGGTCAGAACAGAAAGTCAAAGCAAAAGTCGACTTTTGGCGACTTTCGGTTGCAAACCGACCTTAGACCTGGAATTGACGAGCCGAACATGTTCTTATAATTATTACCAAGTTATTAGAGTGTCAAAACAGATTTTATAACACCTACATTGCTAGTTTTAATTTTATTTCAAAACTGACCCGTTTGATTTTTTATTAACATAACTTTGACCCGTCAATTGACCAAGCAAACGTAGTAATGAGGAGGTTCCCTCTTGAGAGATTATCACCTACCTTATTACGATCACGTAGCCATGTTCGTTACGAACATTGGCTGGACCATAATGGTCTTAGCTCAAAGTTAAAGTGTTTTTTACGTCAACGCTTTGACATTGGCTTAAAACTTGATAGAACTGAAAAGGAGAGCTACGAACACTTACACAAGGTCCTTAGCATGAAATATGACTAATTAGGAATTCCCAAGGATCACGAACCTCCAGATAAGATGAGAGGAGTGTTTGAAGAAATGAGCAAGTTATAAGCTCACTCAAAGGTGCTATTTATAGCAAAGGATGGAACATGAGGCTATGACAACTGTCCATGGCTGCTACAAGGAGTCTCCAGGTGTTTTTGGACATGTCACAACCAGCCAAGAGGGTGGCATTCGCGAATAGGTGGCAGGCAGCAAGCTGCCTCTGGCAGTCCCTTACGGACCGTAAGGGTAAAGCCTTGGGGTTCATTTAAATGTTTAAAACCCATTTAAAGTGCCGAAGGGCAATATCGTCATTTAAGGACATAATATGCAAACTATAGTCTAAACTCAGTTTGCAATGTGAATAAATATCCCAAATAATCCTTATAATGATATTACATCAGTAGGTAATGAATCTTGATGTCAAATTTATGTTTAAACCATTTTATACGTCAAAAGGGCGTTTTAGGCATATTTAACGGATACTTGCATAATGACTCGGAGTACTACATGACCATTTCTATAACTCCAAGGGTTATAATATACTACAACATGGTCATAATGCAACTTAGGAACTTAAGCTAGAGTTGCTAAATCGGGTCAGAACTGAAATCAAAGCAAAAGTCGACTTTTGGCGACTTTCGGTTGCGAACCGACCTTAGACCTGGAATTGACGAGCCGAACATGTTCTTATAATTATTACCAAGTTATTAGAGTGTCAAAACAGATTTTATAACACCTACATTGCTAGTTTTGATTTTATTTCAAAACTGACCCGTTTGATTTTTTATTAACATAACTTTGACCCGTCAATTGACCAAGCAAACGTAGTAATCCAGGAGGTTCCCTCTTGAGAGATTATCACCTACCTTATTACGATCACGTAGCCATGTTGTTACGAACATTGGCTGGACCATAATGGTCTTAGCTCAAAGTTAAAGTGTTTTTACGTCAACGCTTTGACATTGGCTTAAAACTTAATAGAACTGAAAAGGAGAGCTACGAACACTTACACAAGTTCCTTAGCATGAAATATGACTAATTAGGAATTCCCCAAGGATCACGAACCTCCAATAAGATGAGAGGAGTGTTTGAAGAAATGAGCAAGTTCTAAGCTCACTCAAAGGTGCTATTTATAGCAAAGGATGGAACATGAGGCTATGACAACTGTCCATGGCTACTACAAGAGTCTCCAGGTGTTTTTGGACGTGTCACAACCAGCCAAGAGGGTGGCATTCGCGAATAGGTGGCAGGGCAAGCAAGCTGCCTCTGGCAGTCCCTTACGGACCGTAAGGGTAAAGCCTTGCGTTTCATTTAAATGTTTAAAACCCATTTAAAGTGCCAAAGGGCAATATCGTCATTTAAGGACATAATATGCAAACTATAGTCTAAACTCAGATTGCAATCTAAATAAATATCCCAAATAATCCTTATAATGACATTACATCAGTAGGTAATGAATCTTGATGTCAAATTTATGTTTAAACCATTTTATACGTCAAAAGGGCGTTTTAGGCATATTTAACGGATACTTGCATAATGACTCGGATACTACATGACCATGTTCTATAACTCCAGAGGGTTATAATATACTACAACATGGTCATAATGCAACTTAGGAACTTAAGCTAGAGTTGCTAAATCGGGTCAGAACTGAAAATCAAAGCAAAAGTCGACTTTTGGCGACTTTCGGTTGCGAACCGACCTTAGACCTGGAATTGACGAGCCGAACATGTTCTTATAATTATTACCAAGTTATTAGAGTGTCAAAACAGATTTTAAACACCTACATTGCTAGTTTTGATTTTATTTCAAAACTGACCCGTTTGATTTTTTATTAACATAACTTTGACCCGTCAATTGACCAAGCAAACGTAGTAATCAGGAGGTTCCCTCTTGAGAGATTATCACCTACCTTATTACGATCACGTAGCCATGTTCGTTACGAACATTGGCTGGACCATAATGGTCTTAGCTCAAAGTTAAAGTGTTTTTACGTCAACGCTTTGACATTGGCTTAAAACTTAATAGAACTGAAAAGGAGAGCTACGAACACTTACACAAGGTCCTTAGCATGAAATATGACTAATTAGGAATTCCCCAAGGATCACGAACCTCCAGATAAGATGAGAGGAGTGTTTTGAAGAAATGAGCAAGTTCTAAGCTCACTCAAAGGTGCTATTTATAGCAAAGGATGGAACATGAGGCTATGACAACTGTCCATGGCTGCTACAAGGAGTCTCCAGGTGTTTTTGGACGTGTCACAACAGCCAAGAGGGTGGCATTCACGAATACGTGCAGGGCAGCAAGCTGCCTCTGGCAGTCCTTACGGACCGTAAGGGTAAAGCCTTGCGGTTCATTTAAATGTTTAAAACCCATTTAAAGTGCCGAAGGGCAATATCGTCATTTAAGGACATAATATGCAAACTATAGTCTAAACTCAGTTTGCAATCTGAATAAATATCCCAAATAATCCTTATAATGACATTACATCAGTAGGTAATGAATCTTGATGTCAAATTTATGTTTAAACCATTTTATACGTCAAAGGGCGTTTTAGGCATATTTAACGGATACTTGCATAATGACTCGGATTACTACATGACCATGTTCTATAACTCCAGAGGGTTATAATATACTACAACATGGTCATAATGCAACTTAGGAACTTAAGTAGAGTTGCTAAATCGGGTCAGAACTGAAAGTCAAAGCAAAAGTCGACTTTTGGCGACTTTCGGTTGCGAACCGACCTTAGACCTGGAATTGACGAGCCGAACATGTTCTTATAATTATTACCAAGTTATTAGAGTGCAAAACAGATTTTATAACACCTACATTGCTAGTTTTAATTTTATTTCAAAACTGACCCGTTTGATTTTTTATTAACATAACTTTGACCCGCAATTGACCAAGCAAACTAGTAATCAGGAGTTCCCTCTTGAGAGATTACACCTACCTTATTACGATCACGTAGCCATGTTCGTTAGAACATTGGCTGGACCATAATGGTCTTAGCTCAAAGTTAAAGTGTTTTTACGTCAAGCTTTGACATTGGCTTAAAACTTAATAGAACTGAAAAGGAGAGCTACGAACACTTACACAAGGTCCTTAGCATGAAATATGACTAATTAGGAATTCCCAAGGATCACGAACCTCCAGATAAGATGAGAGGAGTGTTTGAAGAAATGAGCAAGTTAAGCTCACCAAAGGTGCTATTTATAGCAAAGGATGGAACATGAGGCTATGACAACTGTCCATGGCTGCTACAAGGAGTCTCCAGGTGTTTTGGACGTGTCACAACCAGCCAAGAGGGTGGCATTCGCGAATAGGTGGCAGGGCAGCAAGCTGCCTCTGGAGTCCCTTACGAACCGTAAGGGTAAAGCCTTGCGGTCCGTAAGACCCTTGGGCCCAACAGATTTGAATTGTTACGGACCGTAACCATAAAGGCTTGCGGTCCGTAACCGCCTTACAGAAACCATATTATGATTGCCTTATGGTCCGTAAGGACCTTTCAGATCATGAAATTTTGGCATTTCCCACTTTTGTTCTTCCGATAGTTCCGATGCACATTCAGAGGTTATTAGTTTAACATGACGGCGTCTTTAGTCCCTCTCGGATACACGTGTCAACCAAAAAGTTTAGGGACACATGTCGGAATTTAATTAGATGAAATTTTCGAGGTTTTACATATTCAACCCTTAATAAAAATCTCGACCTCGAGATTTATTCAAATAGATAAGGGTACTTTGGTCGCATATTGGACACGACCTCCAAGTATATTCAGGACTCCGACGGGCATCCCATTTGACTTGCACAATAGGTACGTGCTTCCTACGAAGTTTCTTAACTTGCCGATCTTCGATCGCAATTGGTTTCTCTATGAAACGCAAGTTTTCATCAATTTGAATATTTTCATGAGGCATTGCTAGCGACTCATCCACTAGACATTTCTTCAAGTGGCTGACATGGAAAACATCATGGATTCCACTGTGCTTCTCAGGTAGCTAAAGCCTATAAGCTACAGATCCGACACATTCGGTTATCTCGAATGGTCCGATGTACCTCGGGCTTAACTTGCCCTTTTTCCCAAAGCGCATTACACCTTTCCAAGGTGATACTTTTAACATAGCCTTGTCCCCAACTTGGAACTGTAAAGGTTTACGCCTTTTGTCGGCATAGCTCTTTTGTCTATCACGAGCTGCCTTAAGTCGATCATGGATATGCACAATCTTTTCCGTGGTTTCAAGAACAATTTCGGGTCCGGATAGTTGGGCTTCTCCAACTTCAGCCCAACACACAATCGTCCTACATTTTCTTCCGTATAAGGCTTCAAAAGGAGCAACCTTAATACTTGTGTGATAACTATTATTATAAGAGAATTCGATTAGGGGTAAGTGATCATTCCAACTTCCACCTAAGTCGATCACACAAGCTCGAAGCATGTCCTCTAAGGTTTGAATGGTACGCTCACTTTGTCCGTCCGTCTGCGGACGGTAAGCCGTACTGAAGTTTAATCTCGTGCCTAGAGATTGTTGGAAGCTCTTCCAGAAGTGAGATGTGTATCTTGTATCTCTATCAGATACTGTCACACCCCAACCGATGGCGGAAACATCGCGGTTAGTGGCACTAGGCGACCAGATTGTCTCGTGAGAATTCCATAACAATTATGTAACAATATCATTCAAACATACCATTAACATAACATTTTAAACAATCATTACATAATCTAAGTTCTCCCACAAAAACAATAAGGTTCGATATCCCCTAGATTTTATTACAACCATTCTAAATAAAACAAAACTAAACTGAACTACGCAAAACCACATCCAAAGCATCCAAGCTATAAATCCTCAACCTGTTACATACGTTAAAATACAAGTCAATACAATTAAGTAAAGGTGAGCATACAGGTTTAAGTACTACTAGCATAATCAAGAAAGCGTTTGCGAAACAATCTAATTACATATCATGATACACCAAAACACTTAACATAACATAGGCTCATTTCTCATGCTAACTACCGTGAGAAGGCTTGCACGTCCATCCTAACTAGACCCCGTCGGGTGTAAGCCACACTATAGTACCATACTAGCTAAGGAGGCAAGTTAACGAAAATAAGTCCTAGTCATATGTTTCTAGTATCACGTATTAAGCATACATAATCAGATTATTCGCGTGTGTTAAACAGTTTGATTTGTGAAGTGATTTTGATATAGGAACGTATGTAACACCCAAAAAGTGCGTTAAACGAAAATGGGTCAAGTATACTCACAGTGGGTGCGTTTAGATACGATTAGAGATCTGAGTAGAGTCGACAAGAGCGCCGGATCAGCCTGCATACGCGAACGAAAGTGCATCAGTCTCCGAAAAGCTGAAACGGTTAAGTCTTGGTTGGGCAGCAGACAAGTTCGGGCGAACTTGTAACATTTGTAAAAATCGGGTCTCCAAAACCCGCTCCGTTTTGTAATCAAGTACCAAGTTATGAAAGTGCATTAATTATTTATGGTTATTTTGAGTTAAAACGATACATAATTAATAAATAAACTAAACTATAAAAATTATATTTGATAAAAAGTTAAAATAAAATAAATAAAAAATATTTGAAGCTGCCGGGACTCGAACCCGGGTCAGCTGAGTCGCCCAACGACTTAACGTCCATCCCCTAAACCACTCCGCCACAAAGTGTTTTCTGTTAACTCTAGGAAAACAAATGGAACTTATACACAAACTCGATTTAACCGGTGATGCCATCTGAAAACCGATAATCGGCAAACCAATCGTCAAATCGATTGTTTACCTCACAATTTCAGTTATAACCGATGCACGACGGTTTCTAATTAAGTCAGAATTGATTGAACTTAAAGCTTCATCATTTTCGGTATTTGAAACCGAAAGTTCATCAAATCCCTGGATAACTCAAGTTTCAGTCCATTCTCGCGATTCAGAACTATCACAACAATCCTCCAATTCCTTTTCGTCGCATTTGCAAATCATCTGAGCACCTAAAACAGTTCGCCGGAATTCTCTGCAAAAGTCGCCGGAAAACCGTATTCAACACAAACCGATAAAATACTCCTCCTTTACGATTTCAATCTATTGTTAGAACTTTACTAACATTAACCCATCACTCAAAATCAACCATAGACGACTTTGCTGGATTTTCTGTGTTCGCCGGAAAATTTCTGGAATTGCCGGAAACTCGCTAGTTATCGGTATGCACATTCAAACGTACTGATAATCAATACACACTTGTTCAATTTCATATCTAATCCCTTAAATCTGTTGATAGATCCTCTCAGCCGAAGGTTCAAAAACAGAGCCGACAAGTTCTCGCCGGACTCTCTGAGGAAGACAACCTGTTCGGTATCTTCTTTCCCCAAACTGTTCGGTTTAGTACATTCAAGCTAGACATCATGTTTATTAACTAGATTAATCACGAATCGGATGTTTGAGTAAGGTCTGTGTTCGTAATGAAGAAGATGAATTCAATAATGACATAAGGGTAATTAAAATCCGGATTATAAACGGGTTAGACACACAGTCCAGTGGTGGACTGTGTGCAAACAACGACTATACACGTCCCAAGTTCGATCCTTGCTACGCGCACGCTTTGTGTAATAACATTCCTTTTTGATCCAGAACTAAACCGGGTTTAAATCAGATAGTTGTTAAGTATAATAAAAACCAAGAATATAACCGGGTTAGACACACAGTCCAGCGGTGGACTGTGTGCAACATGAACTTCACGTCGCGCGTTCGAATCTTGTCACGAGCACCGGTCCAATTGAATTAAAACGTTTTTGCAAATAAAGAAATTTTCGGTTAATACAAATAAGTATATAAATATAATTAAAACCGAGTTTATAACGGGTTAGTCACGTAGCTCAGTTGGTAGAGCTACGTGCACGCGAACGGAAGGTCGCCGGTTCGAATCCCACCCGGCGCAGAATTAACCGCTGACCGAACCGGTCAACGGTCAACACTAAAAAAATAATATTTTTATATATATTTAATTATTTAATTTAATTTAAAAATCAATTAAAAATACTTAAAAATAACATTTTTAAAGATAGAAAATAGCCACAAACTCATAAAAATATATCTAAAAATTTCATTAAAATCCTTAATAACATCCATCCATTTATTATATTTTTCCATTATTATTTAGGTTAGTATTCCTCGTCGACTCGCTCATCTAAATCGTGCGCATCTCACCGTCTCCAATTCAACGCACTCAATGTGAGTGAACCTTTCAAATTCCCGTTTTAATCACGTTTTTGGGGTGTATCATGTGTCTTTGTTTATATACATATTATAACTAAACTATTGTGCATACATCATATCATGACATGTGTATTTAGTTTGTTGCTGTTAAGTAGTTATTATTGGATGCAAATTATTATTTCAGTACATGCAATTGCCGAGGCCGCCGCTCCCCATTTTATTATGAGGTTTGAGCCTGTTCCCCATTTTATTATGCGGTTGAACCTGGCGTGCCCGCAACGATCGGCTCCGTTTGATTGAGCCTTGATCGGTCATTTCAATTTACATTTCAGTTCATGCAATACGATCGGCTCCGTTTGATTGAGCCTTGATCGGTCATTTCAATTTACATTTCAGTTCATGCAATACGATCGGCTCCGTTTGATTGAGCCTTGATCGCACAGTTCAATTTACATTTCCAGTTCATGCAATACGATCGGCTCCGTTTGATTGAGCCTTGATCGCACAGTTCATTTATGTTAGTTATCGTATGATATTGGTATGTTGATGTATGCTATCAAGTGTTATAATTGTAACTGCTATTTGCCAATGCTTGACTACTTACATTGCTCTTTTATGATTATGCACAATATTTCATTGATAAACTAACCATAAAATCGTTATCAAATGTTTATCTAATAAGGTTCACTCGCCAACTTATGTTGACCCAAAAACTCCCATTTTACACATGATACAGGTGAACCAGCAGTAGCTAGGAACACATAGGACCTGGATTAGAAGAATAAAACGATTTAGTATTGGGATTGCTATGTTTGGTTATTTTCCTTTGTATTGAATGAACATGTTTGGATGTTTGAAAATGTAACTTTGACTTCATTAATTATGAAACATAATAGTAAATGTCATGTGCTTTGGTGATAACCCAATTATGCCCCGACTCTTATTTCCGCTGCGGGTCGGGGTGTGACAGATTGGTATCAGAGCCATGACTATAGGGATATAGGATAGGTTATTAGACCCTTAGAGCCTATACTATAGTTGATTAGAAACTTATAAGAATTTTGTGTGTTATATGCCAAATTTCATGATGTTTATATGTTTTATGTTAAATGTTACATTTGATATTGTGCAAGCATGTTCATAAGTATGTATTATCAAATAATGCCTATCATGAAATCGTATGATCATAACATATCACATCCATGAAAGCACACACCACATCATGATTGATTTTACAATGATTTTCGTGTTTTCAAATCTCATCAAAGTGAGTTCTCCTGACGGGCATGTAGTAACTGGAAGGGTACTAGTACCGGTAGTCGGAACGTCCTGTCTAGGCTGGCATTCGTATAAATCCAAAATAAAGGACCAGTTTGCCTACCTGGGGACTAACGATGAGAGTACGAAGTACCTATTAGGCCAAAGCATGCTATACCAAACGTCGTGTGAGCTAATCCCACTTTGAGTTGTCATTGTGTCTACACCTGGACACGTTCCGACCAAACATCTCATGAACATATTTTGTGGTTTGCATTCGGGGGATGCGAGTGTTAAATTGCCAATACTAATGTGAATCCTACCAAGCCAATAGCCATGGGGGCCCACATGACTATGTAGGTGAAGGTATGGGGGACATTTGAGGCCCAACATGAGCGAACCCAAGACATCCTATGGATGTAGTTGCATTATTGATATTTATGTTATTTTCATTTTCTTAAAGACACATGACACCTAAAAAGACACCATAAACTCACAATCTTCTCATTTTATGATCCTGTAGATGTCATCTAGACAGCATCGAAGGGGAAAAAAATCGGGAAAGACTCAGGAACGTTTGGCCACGCATATCGCGAATCAATGGCCACGATATTGCCTGACATCATGGTACAAGTACAACAAGCCCTTGCTGCAAATCCTACTAACCCTCCTCAACAACAGGACCAGAACATCGACAACCCTCCTACCATCAAATGCTCTTACAAACATTTTAAGTCCTGTGATCCTCCAAAATTCGAAGGGACTGAGGGAGTCACTGCTCTCCTACATTGGTTCGAGGAGATGGAAAACGTTTTCTTAAACTGCGATTGTCCTGAGGATCGCAAAGTTCGTTACGCCACCGGGAGATTACTTGGTGTAGCTCTCAGTTGGTGGAATACTGAGAAAGGAAAGAGGGGAACTGAAGATGCGATGGCCTTAACTTGGGAGGAGTTAAGGGAAATCATGACTAGGCGTTTCTGCCTAGGAGTGAAATTAAGAAGTTGGAGGATGATTTCATGCCTTAAAGCAAAAGGAGGGTGATCACTCTACTTACAACAAGAGGTTCTTGGAGTTGAACCAAATGGTTCCAAACTTATTCACTCCAACCTATCGTCTGATCGAACATTATATTCGAGGACTTCCCTCGAAAATTCAAGATTCGGTTCTCAGCGTTTCACCGGTAACACTCGAAGCTGCCATGGAGTTGGCAATTGAACTGACCGAAAACCGAATTCGCAATGGGAAGTTCAAAGAAGAGAAGAAGAAAGCCCCTGTTGAGGGACAAACCTCAAACCACCCCATTCCTTCCTCTAAGTTTGCTAACAAGAGGAAGCGTAACACCAGAAATTTTGCAGTCACCCAAACCAACGCCCCTATTCCTGCTGCACCCATCACTCAAGCCACTCCTCCACCCGCGCCATACAGAAGACCCTACACAGGCCCATTACCAAAATGTAACCGTTGTCAGTATCACCACTCCCCTGATCATCCTTGCCAATACTGCACCGGCTGCGGTCGCGCAGGACATACTGTTCAAAACTGCCGCACGCTTCAACGAACAAACCGCCACCAACCTATAACCCAAACCCACCAACAATTAATGGGTCAAGCACAACAACAACTACCATTTCCACCCACCCAACATTTAGCCCAAACATACTCAACCCAATTACCCTATGGGCCAACCTATGCGGGCTTGTTTCAATTGCGGCGACCCAAGTCATTTCAGAAACACATGTCCAAGGCTGGTCAATATTATTCATGCTCAGGCCCAAGCCAACCCTGTGAATCAAGCGAACCAAGCTCCTCCACCTGCTAGAGGAAGAGCTTTCAATATTAACGCGAACCAGGCCAGAGCTGACGACAATGTGGTCAACGGTACGTTTCTTATAAATGGTAGATATGCCTCTATGTTATTTGATACTGGTGCGGATAGAAGTTTCGTGTCATTAGAATTTGAACCTATCTTAAGCAAAAATCGGGATAAGCTCGTGGAATCCATAACGGTGGAAGTCGCGGACGGAAAACCAGTTTCATTAGACTCTATTTTACGCAACTGTACACTCACCTTAAACGACCATGATTTCTCAGTCGACCTTATTCCTATGAAGCTGGGAAGTTTCGACATCATAATCGGTATGGATTGACTCAGTCAACATCATGCGGAAGTTGTATGTCGTGAAAAATTTATTCGTATTCCTCTTTCAAACGGTCAGACTCTTCGAATCATTGGAGAAACCTCGTCGAAAGGGCTCAACTTAATGTCTTGTCTTCAAGCTCAAAAATACCTTCGCAAGAATTATGTCGCGTTTTTAGCCCATATCATCAAGAAGGGGACCACAGAGAAGAAACTTGAAGATATTCCTGTAGTAAAAGATTTTCCACAAGTTTTTCCTGACGACATTTCAGGACTTCCTCCAATCAGAGATGTCGAATTCCGTATCGATCTTATACCTGGTGCTACACCAGTTGCAAAATCTCCATATAGGTTAGCCCCCTCTGAAATGCAAGAGCTAGCCAGTCAATTGCAAGAATTGACTGACAAGGGATTCATACGTCCCAGCTCATCGCCTTGGGGTGCACCTGTGCTTTTTGTAAAGAAGAAAGATGGATCTTTTCGTATGTGCATCGACTACAGAGAGCTCAACAAGTTAACCATCAAAATCGCTATCCTTTACCTCGCATAGATGATCTTCTTGACCAACTACAAGGTGCCAGTTGCTTTTCAAAAATCGATCTTCGATCTGGCTATCATCAGCTTAGAGTGCATGAAGAAGACGTCCCTAAGACTACTTTTCGAACTCGTTATGGCCACTATGAATTCATGGTTATGCCGTTTGGATTAACCAACGCACCAGCTGTCTTCATGGACCTAATGAACAGAGTCTGCAAACCGTACCTTGATGGATTTGTTATAGTCTTTATCGACGATATTCTTATTTATTCAAAATCTAAAGCTGATCATGAGCGTTATCTTCGACTCGTTCTTGCACTTCTAGAAAAGGAAAAGCTTTATGCCAAGTTCTCTAAATGTGAATTCTGGTTAAAAGAGGTGCAATTCCTCGGGCATGTAGTCAATGACAAAGGAATACATGTTGACCCTTCAAAGATCAAAGCAGTTCAAGAATGGCAAGCTCCACGTACACCAACTGAAGTAAGATCTTTTCTTGGACTAGCTGGCTAATATCGTCGATTCATTTCAAACTTCTCTCGCATTGCGGTGCCACTCACGGCTTTAACCCATAAGGGAAAACCATTCGTATGGGGACCCAAGCAAGAAGAAGCTTTTCAAACTCTTAAACAAAAACTTTGTGATGCACCAATCCTCACTCTTCCTGAAGGTTGTGATGATTTTGTAGTCTATTGCGACGCGTCAGGGCAAGGATTAGGTTGCGTTCTCATGCAAAGAGGAAAAGTCATAGCTTATGCCTCGAGGCAACTCAAGACACATGAAAAGAACTACACCACTCATGACCTAGAACTTGGAGCCGTGGTATTCGCTCTTAAGATATGGAGACATTATCTCTATGGTACTAAGTGTGAAATATACACTGACCACAAGAGTCTTCAACATATCTTCAATAAAAAGAGTTAAATATGAGGCAACGAAGATGGGTCGAACTCCTAAATGATTACGACTGTGAAATTAGATACCACCCTGGTAAAGCAAATGTGGTGGCTGATGCACTTAGTCGAAAGGGTTATGGAACTCCATTCATCTTCTATGTTCGCAAATTATAACCGATATTAAAGATCAAACTCGAGAAGCTCAACACGTTTCGATAACAGAAGAAGATGTGCGAAAAGAGATGTCCTGTGGAGCCGAGCTAAAACTCGAAACTAAATCTGATGGTATTCTGTATTACCTAGATCGTATCTGGATTCCTAACCACAACAATCTTCGTGAAACTCTCATGAATGAAGCTCATAAAACGCGATATTCTATACACCCAGGAGCCGATAAGATGTATCAAGACCTACGGTACACCTATTGGTGGCCTGGAATGAAGAAAGATATTGCCATTTTTGTTTCCAAGTGTCTCACATGTTCTAAGGTGAAGGCTGAACACCAAAGACCCTCAGGACTTCTAGTCCAACCGGAAATACCTGTATGGAAGTGGGAAAATATAACCATGGATTTCATTACCGGGTTACCTTGCACTTCTGGTGGGTATGACACTATATGGGTGATTATAGACCGACTTACAAAATCAGCTCACTTTATTCCTATTCGAGAAGATTTCAAGAACGAAAAGCTTGCTCGTATTTATATCAACGAAATCGTAAGTCGGCATGGGGTACCATTAAGTATTATTTCAGATCGTGATGGTCGTTTCACCTCACGAACATGGCAAGCAGTACAATCCGCTATGGGCACTCGATTAGATCTCAGTACCGCCTATCACCCTCAAACTGATGGACAGTCTGAGCGCACCATTCAAACTCTTGAGGATATGCTTAGAGCATGTGTCATAGACTTCAAGGGAAATTGGGACGCCCACCTACCGTTAGTTGAATTTTCGTACAACAACAGCTATCATTCGAGCATCGGCATGGCACCTTTTGAAGCCTTATATGGTCGAAAGTGTCGATCTCCTGTTTGTTGGCACGAAATTGGGGAAGCACAAATTACTGGTCCAGAATTGATCCAAGAAACCACAGATAAGATTCATCAAATTCGAAACAATCTTTTAGCAGCTCAAAGTCATCAAAAGAGTTACGCAGATAAACGACGGAAGCCATTGGAGTTTAACATTGGTGATCATGTGCTTTTAAAAGTATCACCGTGGAAGGGAGTAGTTCGTTTTGGTCAAAAGGGAAAGCTAGCACCACGTTACGTAGGACCTTTCAAGATACTCGAAAGAGTAGGTCCTGTAGCATACAAGCTTGACCTACCGGAAGAACTCGACAGGATTCATCCCACATTTCACGTGTCGAACTTGAAGAAGTGCCTCGCTGATGAGAACCTCCATATTCCGCTAGAAGATATTCAGATCGATGAATCCATGCATTTTATTGAAAGACCAGTGGAGATCATGGAACTTTGGAGAAAAGCGTCTTCGACGGAGTCGCATTCCAATTGTTAGGGTACGTGGGAGTCGAAACGGGGACCTGAGTTTACTTGGGAACGAGAAGACTCAATGCGTGAAAAATACCCGCATCTTTGTCCTACTACTTCAACTATTTAAATTTCGGGACGAAATTCCTAAAAGTAGGGGATACTGTAACATTTGTAAAAATCGGGTCTCCAAAACCCGCTCCGTTTTGTAATCAAGTACTAAGTTATGAAAGTGCATTAATTATTTATGGTTATTTTGAGTTAAAACGATACATAATTAATAAATAAACTAAACTATAAAAATTATATTTGATAAAAAGTTAAAATAAAATAAATAAAAAATATTTGAAGCTGCCGGGACTCGAACCCGGGTCAGCTGAGTCGCCCAACGACTTAAGTCCATCCCCTTAAACCACTCCGCCACAAAGTGTTTTCTGTTAACTCTAGGAAAACAAATGGAACTTATACACAAACTCGATTTAACCGGTGATGCCATCTGAAAACCGATAATCGGCAAACCAATCGTCAAATCGATTGTTTACCTCACAATTTCAGTTATAACCGATGCACGACGGTTTCTGATTAAATCAGAATTGATTGAACTTAAAGATTCATCATTTTCGGTATTTGAAACCGAAAGTTCATCAAATCCCTGGATAACTCAAGTTTCAGTCCATTCTCGCGATTCAGAACTATCACAACAATCCTCCAATTCCTTTTCGTCGCATTTCAAATCATCTGAGCGCCTAAACCCGTTCGCCGGAATTCTCTGCAAAAGTCGCGGAAAACCGTATTCAACACAAACCGTAAAATACTCCTCCTTTACGATTTCAATCTATTGTTAGAACTTTACTAACATTAACCCATCACTCAAAATCAACCACAGACGACTTTGCTGGATTTTCTGTGTTCGCCGGAAAATTTCTGGAATTGCCGGAAACTCGCTAGTTATCGGTATGCACATTCAAACGTACTGATAATCAATACACACTTGTTCAATTTCATATCTAATCCCTTAAATCTGTTGATAGATCCTCTCAGCCGAAGGTTCAAAAACAGAGCCGACAAGTTCTCGCCGGACTCTCTGAGGAAGACAACCTGTTCGGTATCTTCTTTCCCCAAACTGTTCGGTTTAGTACATTCAAGCTAGACATCATGTTTATTAACTAGATTAATCACGAATCGGATGTTTGAGTAAGGTCTGTGTTCGTAATGAAGAAGATGAATTCAATAATGACATAAGGGTAATTAAAATCCGGATTATAAACGGTTAGACACACAGTCCAGTGGTGGACTGTGTGCAAACAACGACTATACACGTCCCGAGTTCGATCCTTGCTACACGCACACTTTGTGTAATAACATTCCTTTTTGATCCAGAACTAAACCGGGTTTAAATCATATAGTTGTTAAGTATAATAAAAACCAAGAATATAACCGGGTTAGACACACAGTCCAGCGGTGGACTGTGTGCAACATGAACTTCACGTCGCGCGTTCGAATCTTGTCACGAGCACCGGTCCAATTGAATTAAAACGTTTTTGCAAATAAAGGAATTTTCGGTTAATTCAAATAAGTATATAAATATAATTAAAACCGAGTTTATAACGGGTTAGTCACGTAGCTCAGTTGGTAGAGCTACGTGCACGCGAACGGAAGGTCGCCGGTTCGAATCCCACCTGGTGCAGAATTAACCGCTGACCGAACCGGTCAACGGTCAACGGTCAACGGTCAACACTAAAAAAATAATATTTTTTTTTATATTTAATTATTTAATTTAATTTAAAAATCAATTAAAAATACTTAAAAATAACATTTTTAAAGATAGAAAATAGCCATAAACTCATAAAATATATCTAAAAATTTCATTAAAATCCTTAATAACATCCATCCATTTATTATATTTTTCCATTATTATTTAGGTTAGTATTCCTCGTCGACTCGCTCATCTAAATCGTGCGCATCTCACCGTCTCCAATTCAACGCACCCAATGTGAGTGAACCTTTCAAATTCCCCGTTTTAATCACGTTTTTGGGGTGTATCATGTGTCTTTGTTTATATACATATTATAACTAAACTATTGTGCATACATCATATCATGACATGTGTATTTAGTTTGTTGCTGTTAAGTAGTTATTATTGGATGCAAATTATTATTTCAGTACATGCAATTGCCGAGGCCGCCGTTCCCCATTTTATTATGAGGTTTGAGCCTGTTCCCCATTTTATTATGCGGTTGAACCTGGCGTGCCCTCAACGATCGTCTCCGTTTGATTGAGCCTTGATCGGTCATTTCAATTTACATTTCAGTTCATGCAATACGATCGGCTCCGTTTGATTGAGCCTTGATCGGTCATTTCAATTTACATTTCAGTTCATGCAATACGATCGGCTCCGTTTGATTGAGCCTTGATCGCACAGTTCAATTTACATTTCCAGTTCATGCAATACGATCGGCTCCGTTTGATTGAGCCTTGATCGCACAGTTCATTTATGTTAGTTATCGTATGATATTGGTGTGTTCATGTATGCTATCAAGTGTTATAATTGTAACTGCTATTTGCCAATGCTTGACTACTTACATTGCTCTTTTATGATTATGCACAATATTTCATTGATAAACTAACCATAAAATCGTTATCAAATGTTTATCTAATAAGGTTCACTCGCCAACTTATGTTGACCCAAAAACTCCCATTTTACACATGATACAGGTGAACCAGCAACAGCTAGGAACACATAGGACCTGGATTAGAAGAATAAAACGATTTAGTATTGGGATTGCTATGTTTGGTTATTTTCCTTTGTATTGAATGAACATGTTTGGATGTTTGAAAATGTAACTTTGACTTCATTAATTATGAAACATAATAGTAAATGTCATGTGCTTTGGTGATAACCCAATTATGCCCCGACTCTTATTTCCGCTGCGGGTCGGGGTGTGACAGAACTTGTGTGCAGACACACAAGTTCGAGCGAACTTGCTGGGTTTTGGTGGGTTTAGAGTCAAGTTCAATCGAACTTGATGAGTTTCCTAAGAAACTTGTCAAGTTCGGGCGAACTTGTAGGAAAACCTTACTGATTTGGCAAGTTCGGTCAAACTTGTATGGTTTCCTAAGAAACCAGGCAAGTTCGGGCGACCTTACAAGAAACTTGGTGAAGAAACACTCAAGTTCGGTCGAACTTGACCCAAATGGGTACAAGTTTGGTCGAACTTGACTTGTTGAGCTAGTGATTCTCGAGCGAACTTGATGTTTTCGGGTCCAAAATCTTGCGTTTTCGCGTCGTTTGCTGAGGAAAATCGAGTGTTCATCCCTCCAACCATGTGCTACTGAGCAAATTTAGGTCGGAGAGGTCTTTTAGAGCTGTTTTAGCCGTTTTACAAAAGCGTGGGCTAATCCGGGCGAACTCGGGGTTCGGTCGGATTAGTCCGGCTTGTGTAAACCAACATAAACGTCTTTGTGCTTCCAGATCTGGGATCTTGAATGATAGATGCTTCGTTTCATATCATGAAATGAACAAAACACCATCAAAGTCCATATCTTGTGTAGAAATCAATTGTTTCCAAAGGTTTTTCTCAGATCTATCACTTACAAGCCGAGATCTTGCAGATCTCGTGTTTGGGAAGTCTCTACTATCGCCAAACGAACTCGTATTGTGTAGATCTAAGCTTAAAACAGAAGTTTTTAAAGAAAAAGATGAAGATTCTCGTAAAAGAATGAGTTTTGATGAAAACGAAGGCTATGCCTTGTGCCAAAATTGTTGTAAACCTTTGTAGATCGTTGATAAACGTTGTTGCAGTGAAATCAGGTTGATTCTTACTTAGAAAATGAAAGTTTTGGGTTTTGAGAGCTCTGGGCGAACTTGCAGCAAGTTCGAATGAGTGAACAGAGCTTGGTATTTATAGGAGAAGGCAAAATGAGAGCTGATGGAGACCAAGTTCGGTCGAACTTGCATGAGATTTATGCAAGTTCGGGCGAACTTGCTAGATTTTCAAGAGAATACAGTCAAGTTCGGCCGAACTTGCTGAATCTCTAAGGATTCAGACAAGTTGAGTGAACTTGAGTTTAAAAAGGAGAATTTGTTTTGGCCAGTCAAGTTCGGCCGAACTTGGGGTCACCAAGTTCGAGCGAACTTGACCCAATGTTGGGTTTTCTTCGTTTGTTTCGCGTTAAGAGTTCGTTTGGTTATTCGGTTCGCATTAGATAGTTATATTAAGCGTTAAATTAAAGCGTTAAGCGTTATAGCTGATATGATAGTGCGATTTAGCGATTCGAGAGTGCGAGAGCGATGTGTAGCGAGCAGTAATCATAACCACAAACACACATAACACATAAGTAACATAAAACCACATAAATAACTGCGATTTGCGATGCGATGAGATTAGCGACGCGATTTAATAAGCGATCAATGTGACATAACATACAATACCATAATTAATTAACATAAACTTTATTATCAACCGAATCTCGGATTTACAAAGGAAGTACAGCGATAAATCAAAGAAAAAGATAACAACGAATTTCCGAGTTGTTACAGTCTCCCCTACTTTAGGGAATTTCGTCCCGAAATTAGGCGGTAGCTGTAACAAATAGATGCGGGTACTTGGCCTTCATATCACTTTCCAATTCCCAAGTAAACTCGGCGCCGCGTTTGCCCTCCCATCAGACCTTCACGATAGGATGCGAGAGCGTCGGAGTTTCTTGGTCTCTCGGTCCATGATTTCCACAGGCTTTTCCACGAAATGGAGAGTGTTGTTAATTTGCAGATCTTCGAGAGGTACATGGAGATTTTCTTCGGCGAGGCATTTCTTGAGGTAGACACGTGGAAAGTCGGATGTACATTATTGAGTTCCTCCAGTAATTCGAGACGATAGGCTACTTTACCGATCCTTTCCAGGATCTTAAAGGGACCAACGTATTGAGGCGCTAGCTTTCCTTTCTTGCCGAAGCAGACCACTCCCTTCCAAGGTGCAACCTTTAGGAGAACGTGATCTCCCACTTCGAACTGTAGGGGCTTGTGGCGTTTATCGGCATAACTCTTTTGACGACTCCGAGCATTCAAAAGATTGTCTCTATTCTGGAGGATCTTGTCGGTTGTTCTTGAATTAACTGGGGCCGGTGATTTGTGCTTCTTCGATCTCGTGCCATGCAATAGGCGATCGACATTTTCTTCCATACAGTGCCTCAAAAGGAGCCATTTGAATGCTGGTATGATAACTATTATTGTACGAGAATTCGATTAAAGGTAAATGCGTATCCAATTACCACCGAAATCTATGATGCACGCACGAAGCATGTCTTCGAGGGTGCGGATCGTGCGCTCAGTCTGACCATCGGTTTGAGGGTGAAAAGCGGTACTGAGATTGAGAGTAGTACCGAGAGCGGATTGAAAAGTCTCCCAGAGACGCGAGGTAAAACGACCGTCCCGCTTACATTTTAAAACCTTTTCGAATTCTAACGATATAAAACAATTATCGGCACCAGTATCAAATAAACATGAAGCATAAATACATTAACAAGGAACGTACCATTGACAACATTTTGTCATTCTAAGCCTGGCGTGATTGAGATTGAAGGCTTTTCCACGCGCAGCTTGTTGTTGCTGCTGAGTCTGCGGTGGTGGCTGTTGCTGCTGCTGCGGCTCTTGTTTCACGGTGCGGTTTGGGCAAACGTTAGCAAAGTGGTTCGGATCACCACACACGAAGCACACTATTGCCTTTGGAGCTTGCTGCTGGTTGGCTTGAGGAGGAGCAGGTAAAGCTGGAGCTGTTGGAGCCTGAGGAGCTGCTGACGAGTACCGCTATGGCAGCTGACTGTAAAGTGGTCGTAGATGTTGCAGTTCATGCAAAAATGGAATTGCCTCCAACGGCATGATGATATGTGCACTTAGGGCACATAGGGCACTAGGGTGCGGACCAGTGTACGCACGCTTTGCTGGCGGTGCATTTGGTGCTCTGACTGAGTGCTGAGGGTTCACTGGAGCAGTAAGAGCAAAGTTCTTGCTCAGGTTTTGCCTTTTGCGACCACGTCGACTGTTCTTTGGCTCTCGGGACTGTTCGGTAGTAGGAGCTGCTGATTCGGTCATTGCCTGATTTGCGACCTTGCTGCTCTTAAAGTAACCAGACTGAACTCGTTTGTCATTAATCTCGGCGGCTAGCTGGTATGTCTCCCCGATAGTAGCAGGGCATGTGCTTGAACAAAGTCACGAGCAATCGGTAGACGTGAGGTATTCTTGATGTTCTGCATATCACTTGAAAGAGATGTGCTATGTTGTAAGCGAGAGTGAGACAGCGTTATGGGACATTTCTGATATTCAAATTCGTTCTCATTTCTTGATCTCGTAGAGGTCAAAATTCTATCTAAACCTTAGTCCAAGTGAGTCCGAAGCTTGTGTTCCCGCTGAATGCGCTGTGTCCACTCGAAGCCTTGATTAGACAGCGTACATGACTGCGCAGAGCTCGGATCCATCTGGGATGACCTCGAGAGCAACCGGACATGGCACTCGGCCTTGGTGCTGAGAATAAGCGTCTACATCAGAATTCGTTCTCCATTTTCTGGATCTCGTAGGGAGGACAAAATTCCTTGATCATAATTTCCTTAAGTTCCTCCCAAGTGAGTCCGTAAGCTTCGTCGTTCCCACGCCTGTTGCGCTCGGCTGTCCACCAGTCGAGAGCCCTTGATTGAGACACGCCGGTAGCGTTGACAGTGCGCAGAGCCTCGGGACATCCACTCTGGCGGAATGTGACCTCGATAGAGTCAAACCAGTGGAACATGGCACTCGGCCCTTTGGTTGCCTGAGAAAGTAAGCGGTCACATGCTTTGAACTGTTTAAAGCTGAAGTGGGGTTTCGGGGCATCACCCTTGGAATCCACAGATGAGTTGCTGCTTACGGCATGGATTTCTGAGACAATTTGCGGGATGACTTTAGCTATCTCCTTAGCTACCATTATAGCGATACGCTTGTCGGTGTTGCTGCGCTAGAGATTCCTTCGGGTGTGCGATCCCATAGAAGACATCTACACGAAGGATTTAGATTAGATGAGATTCGATTATAATAGAGTTATGTTTAAATATTTATTATAATTATTCATACAAAGCACAAAAACATATAAGCACGTATCCACATAGACACATAAGCACGTAAGCACATAAGCACGTAAGCACATAAGCACATATTTGCACGTATTCACCTTCTAATAATAACAATGCGTAGCGCGATACGAGATGCGAGATATAAGCGAGATATACAAGTGATATATAATAGCGAGATAAGCGAGATAATACCGCGTATGAGGCACACATCCTCATAGGCGTAAGTGAGTTAAGCGATTAGTTTGGTTGGTGTATTAATTAGCGTTTTAGGTTACGAGAGCTGTGCGAGTTGTGCATACATTTGATGGAGCGTAAATGCAATAAATCGAGAAAACGATGATATGATAAATCATCAAAGCGAGACACCGAATAA
Organism: Scalesia atractyloides; assembly: GCA_947069175.1. Lineage (NCBI taxonomy): Eukaryota > Viridiplantae > Streptophyta > Magnoliopsida > Asterales > Asteraceae > Scalesia > Scalesia atractyloides. Next base: position 74,111,150 of record CAMTDV010000030.1, on the reverse strand, counting down.
AGAGAAAATTCTCAAAATTTGAAACACATAAATAATAATAAACTCGATGATGCGTAAATCGACGATATAGGCTTAAATCAATTGGGAGTGTCCGGGGTTTTGAGACATCTGACACACCAAAGTGATTCGACTACCCTTTGCATTTGGACCCACGTTTTGGCCTAATAGATAAACGTTCTCACCGCAAGCGGCTAACAACGTTTACCCTTCTAGTTAATATGTGTTCCAAACCATCGGCATATCCGAGACTTTGGTGAAATTGAAAGTCGAATTTGCGGATTTAGTTATTAAGATGCGGGTTTCACCCCTAACTTAACAACATGATTCCTAAATAGAAATGGAGATTTTCGTCAAGGTTTGGATGTCACTCCTAACTCAACGAAGATATCTCATGCGAGAGAATGCGCGGAGTGAATGATCTCATCGAGATTTCTCGGTTTTCACACCTATTCTCGACTTGATCACTCGTTTGGTGTGATGCGAGCGTTTCCAAGCGTGTATTATTGTATTAGCCTTAGGAAAGGCACATTTAAGCATTTATGGCAAGTAGTTTAACATTTAAGTCAAAGATAGGTCAATCGGGTACTTAAACATGCTACTAGGTCGAATCATGGCAATTCTACCTATTATCCTAAGTTATGGTGCTCTGATACCAATCTGTCACACCCCAACCGATGACGGAAACATCGGGGTTAGTGGCACTAGGCGACCAGATTGTCTCATGAGAATTCCATAACAATTATTTAACAATATCATTCAAACATTAACGTCCCATACCATTAACATAACATTTTAAACAATCATTACAGAATCTAAGTTCTCCCACAAAAACAATAAGGTTCGATATCCCCTAGATTTTATTACAACCGTTCTAAACAAAACAAAACAAAACAAAACTAAACTACGCAAAACCACATCCAAAGCATCCAAGCTATAAATCCTCAACTTGTTACATACGTTAAAATACAAGTTAATACAATAAGTAAAGGTGAGCATACAGGTTTAAGTACTACTAGCATAATCGAGAAAGCGTTTGCGAAACAATCTAATTACATATCATGATACACCAAAACACTTAACATAACATAGGCTCATTTCTCATGCTAACTACCGTGAGAAGGCTTGCACGTCCATCCTAACTAGACCCCGTCGGGTGTAAGCCACACTATAGTACCATACTAGCTAAGGAGGCAAGTTAACGAAAATAAGTCCTAGTCATATGTTTCTAGTATCACGTATTGAGCATACACAATCAGATTATTCGCGTGTGTTAAACAATTTGATTTGTGAAGTGATTTTGATATATGAATGTATGTAACACCCAAAAAGTGCGTTAAAGCGAAAATGGGTCAAGTATACTCATTGTGGGTGCGTTTAGGTAGGATTAGAGATCTGAGAAGAGTCGAGAAGAGCACCAGATCAGCCTGCATACGCGAACGGAAGTGCATCAGTCTCCGAAAAGCTGAAATGGTTAAGTCTTGGTTGGGCAGTAGACAAGTTTTGGGCGAACTTGTGTGTAAACACACAAGTTCGAGCGAACTTGCTGGGTTTTGGTGGGTTTAGAGTCAAGTTCAGTCGAACTTGATGAGTTTCCTAAGAACTTGTCAAGTTCGGGCGAACTTGTAGGAAAACCTTACTGATTTGGCAAGTTCGGTCGAACTTGTATGGTTTCCTAAGAAACCAGGCAAGTTCGGGTGAACTTGCAAGAAACTTGGTGAAGAAACACTCAAGTTCGGTCGAACTTGACCCAAATGGGTACAAGTTCGGTCGAACTTGACTTGTTGAGCTGGTTATTCTCGAGCGAACTTGATGTTTTCGGGTCCAAAATCTTACGTTTTCGCGTCGTTTGCTGAGGAAAATCCAGTGTTCATCCCTTCAACCCTGTGCTACTGAGCAAAACTTAGGTCGGAGAGGTCTTTTAGAGCTGTTTTAGTCGTTTTACAAAAGCGTGGGCTAATCCGGGCGAACTCGGGGTTCGTTCGGATTAGTCCGGCTTGTGTAAACCAACATAAACGTCTTTGTGCTTCCAGATCTAGGATCTAGAATGATAGATGCTTCGTTTTATATCGGAAAATGAACAAAACACCATCAAAGTCCGTATCTTGTGTAGAAATCAATGGTTTCCAAAGGTTTTTCTCAGATCTATCACTTACAAGCCAGATCTTGCAGATCTCGTGTTTGGGAAGTCTCTAGTATCGCCAAACGAACTCGTATTGTGTAGATCTAAGCTTAAAACAGAAGTTTTTGAAGAAAAAGATGAAGATTTTCATAAAAGAATGAGTTTTGATGAAAACGAAGGCTATGCCTTGTGCCAAAATCGTTGTAAACCTTTGTAGATCGTTGATAAACGTTGTTGCAGTGAAACCGGGTTGATTCTTACTTAGAACACGAAGGTTTTGGGTTTTGAGAGCTCTGGGGGAACTTACAGCAAGTTCAAATGAGTGAACAGAGCTCGGTATTTATAGGAGAAGGCAAAATGAGAGCTGATGGCGACCAAGTTCGGTCGAACTTGCATGAGATTTATGCAAGTTCGGGCGAACTTGCTAGATTTTCAAGAGAATACAGTCAAGTTCGGCCGAACTTGCTGAATCTCTAAGGATTCAGACAAGTTCGAGCGAACTTGAGTTTAAAAAGGAGAATTTGTTTTGGCCAGTCAAGTTCGGCCGAACTTGGGGTCACCAAGTTCGAGCGAACTTGACCCAATGTTGGGTTTTCTTCGTTTGTTTCGTGTTAAGAGTTTGTTTGGTTATTCGGTTCGCATTAGATAGTTATATTAAGCGTTAAATTAAAGCGTTAAGCTTTATAGCTGATATAATAGTGCGATTTAGCGATTCGAGAGTGCGAGAGCGATGTGATAGCGAACGTAATCATAACCACAAACACACATAACACATAAGTAACATAAAACCACATAAATAACTGTGATTTGCGATGCGATGAGATTAGCAACGCGATTTAATAAGCGATTAGATGCGACATAACATACAATACCATGATTAATTTACATAAACTTTATTATCAACCGAATCTCGGATTTACAAAAGAAGTACAAAGATAAAACAAAGAAAAAGATAACAACGAATTTTCGAGTTGTTACAGATACAATGGATATCGGCACGCCAAGGACACAATCTCATCGACGTAAAGCGTAGCCAGCTTATCAGAATCGTATGTTTCCTTAATTGGTAAGAAATGAGCGGATTTGGTTAATCTATCTACGATAACCCAAATCGTGTCATTGCCACGCTTTGTCTTAGGTAACTTAGTGATGAAGTCCATAGTTACCATTTCCTATTTCCACACTGGGATTTCAAGCTGTTGTAGAAGTCCTGACGATTTCTGGTGTTCTGCCTTAATTTGAGAACACGTCAAGCACTTTGCTACATGATTGGCTATATCTTTCTTCATACCCATCCACCAATAACTGGGCTTTAAGATCTTGATACATCTTGTCGCTTCCTGGGCGAACCGAATATTTAGAACTATGTGCTTCTTGGAGGATTACATCTCTAAGTCCTCCAAAGATCAGAACCCAGATCTGATTATTAAGCCTAAACATTCCGTCCTTCCTAGATGCTAACTGATCAATGGTTTCACCTAGTCCTTCCTTTGCGACGTTATTCTCTAACATGGCTTCCTTTTGTGTAACTAGTAGCTTCTCATTCAAGCTATTCTTCAGTTCAATGCTTTTAGCGTTGATCCTTAGAGGTTTGACTCTTTCCTTGCGACTAAGCGCATCAGTGAGTACATTCGCCTTTCCTGGATGATATCGAATCTCACAATCGTAGTCGTTAAGTGTTTCCATCCAACGACGTTACCTCATGTTTAAATCCTTTTGATTGAACAAGTGTTGAAGACTTTTATGGTCAGTGTAGATGGTACATTTCGTTCCATATAGATAAATCTCCCAAGTTTAAGGGCAAATACCACCGCACCCAGTTCCAAATCATCAGTGGTGTAGTTTCTCTCGTGCACTTTTAATTGTCATGATGCATAGGCAATCACTTTGCCTCTTTGCATAAGCACACATCCCATGCCAGTGTGCGAAGCATCACAACAAACCACGAACTCTTCAACACCTTCTGGCAGATTTAACACCGGGGCATTGCTTAACTTATGCTTTAACGTCTCAAAGGATTCTTGTTGCTTTGGACCCTAGTTGAATTTAGCATCCTTACGAGTTAAGATTGTCAAAGGAGTGACTATTCGTGAGAAGTTCTCAATGAACCTTCGATAATAACCAGCCAGTCCTAAGAAACTACGTATCTCAGAAGGTGTCTTTGGTGCTTCTCAATTCATTATCGCTTCTATCTTTGCTGGATCTACTTGGATACCACGTTCAGTTACTACATGACCAAGGAACTGGACCTCACGTAGCCAGAATTCGCATTTGGAAAACTTTGCATACAGCTTTTCTTGACGTATTATATCGAGAATACACCTTAAATGTTTCTCGTGATCAGATTGATTACGAGAATAGATAAGTATGTCGTCTATGAAGACAATGACAAACTTATCTAAGTATGGCTTGCAAACTCTATTCATGAGGTCCATGAATTCTGCGGGTGCATTAGTGAGCCCAAAAGGCATCACTAGGAACTCGTAATGTCCATATTTCGTTCTGAAAGCAGTTTTCGGAACATCCTCGTTTCTAACCTTAAGTTGGTGGTATCCCGACCTTAAATTGATCTTCGAGAAGTAACTTGCGCCTTGTAATTGATCAAACAAATCATCGATCCTGGGCAAAGGATAACGATTCTTGGTCGTTATCTTATTAAGTTCAGGGTAATCAATGCACATCCGCATTGATCCGTCCTTCTTTTTGACGAATAGAATAGGAGCTCTCCATGGCGAAGAGCTAGGTTGAATAAAACCCTTTTCTATAAGTTCGTCCAATTGGGTTCTCAATTCTTTCATCTCGGTGGGTGCTAAACGGTATGGAGCTTTAGCTATGGGAGCTGCTCCACGTATGATGTCGATTCGAAACTCTACCTGTCTATCAGGAGGTAGGCCAGGTAATTCATCTGGGAACACGTCTGGGTATTCAGAGATGATGGGAATATCTTCAATTTTAATTTGGGTTCATCAACGGTGACTTGTGTCACACCCCGACCCGCATCGGAAAAAGAGTCGGGGCATAATTGGGTTATCACCAAAGCTCATGATATATACTAATATGTTTCATATTTATTAAAGTCAAAGTTACATTTCCAAATATCCAAACATGTCCATACAATACAAAGAAAATAAACCAAACATAACGATTCCAAACTCTAAATCATTTTATTCTTCTTGTCCAATCCTATGTGTTTCTGGCTGCTGCTGGTTCACCTGTATCATGTGTAAAAATCGGGGTTTTTGGGTCAACATAAGTTGGCGAGTGAACCTTATTAGATAAACATTTATTAATGATTTACTTGTTAGTTTATCAATGAAAAATTGTGCATAATCATAAATGAGTAAATGTAAATAATCAAGCAGTGGCAAATAGCAATCACAACTATAACATACATTAACATATGATAGCATACATGAACATACCAACATCATACGATAATTAACATAAATGAAACTATGCGATCAAGGCTCAATCAAACGGAGCCGATCGTATTGCATGTACTGAAAATGAAAATGTCTGTGCGATCAAGGCTCAATCAAACGGAGCCGATCGTATGTGGGCACGCCAGGTTCACGCTCATAATGAAATGGGGAACATGCTCAACGCTCATAATGTAATGGGGAGCGGCGGCCTATGAAATTGCATGTACTGAAAATAATAAATTGCATCCGACAATAACTACACAACAGCTGAAACAAACTGAATACACATGTTCATGATATGATGTATGCACAATGGTTTAAATATAATATATATATAACAAGACACATGATACACCCCAAAACGTGATTAAAACGGGGAATTTGTAAAGATTCACTCACATTGGGTGCGTTTGAATGGAGATGATAAGATGCGCACGAGTCGGGAGAGATGAACAACGAGAATTTCTAACCTAAATAATGGCGAAAAAATATAGTAAATGAGTGGATTTTATTAAGGATTTTAACGGAATTTTTAGATATATTATTGTGAGTTTAAGGCTATTTTCTATCTTTAAAAATGTTATTTTTAAGTATTTTTAATTGATTTTTAAATTAAATTAAATAAATAAAAATATAAAAAAATTGTTTATTTTGCGTTGACCGTTGACCTGTTGACCGGTTCGGTCAGTGTGCAAGAATGCGCTGGGTGAGACTCGAACCCGAGACCTCCCGTACGCGTGCACGCAGCTCTACCAACTGAGCTACGTGTCTAACCCGAAACAATCTTGTTTTTAATTATATTTATATACTAATTCGATTTAACCAAAATTCTTTTAATTTCAAAAACATTTTAATTCAAAAACCCGGTGCCAGTAACAGGTTTCGAACGCGTGACGTGCGACTTAGCGTTGCACACAGTCCACCGCTGGACTGTGTGTCTAACCTGGTTAATATCTCGGTTTTTATTATACTTAACAACTAACAAAGATTAACCCGGTTCAGTTTTAAACAAAAAGGCATTTTATTACATAGAGAGTAAGGCTGGGACAGGATTCGAACTCGTGCCGTATGCGTATATGTTTGCACACAGTCCACCGCTGGACTGTGTGTCTAACCCGTTCATTATATCGATTTTTATTATACTTATGTTATACTGCGTCTTCGTCTTCTTCGTTAATTTTACCCAGAAAACCAAGTCTAACTGCTTTTAACTGATTCATGTCATTTTCGATTTTTAAACATTATAAGTAATTTAAAGGTAAAGAATTGAGAGAGTTTGGGGAGAAGGATGTACCGATTAATGTTGTTAACAGAATTCCGGCAGAGGTTCGTCGGTTCTGAGAGTGAACTCTGGCTGTTAAAATCAATTAGCAGGTTTGTTCGATTATTTGAGAAGTTGAGGCACTTAATCAACGTTTAACAGAAGTTTGAAAGGTCATACCAGTTCTCGGTGGGTTTCCGGAAGTTTCAGAAGTTTTCCGGCGAAGGTAGGATTTTCGACAAACGTTGACTAGGATTGATTCTGATGGTGGAGTTGTGTTAGTGACCGATTAATCACATGATTGAAACAGAAAGAGTCGAAGGAATTACCGTGTGGATGTGAGTCTCGGTTTTCCGGCGACTTGCAGAATTTTTCCGGCGAGTTGATTTAAGCTTCTCCGGTGGACTGTAAGGTTGCGGAAATGTAATTGAAAGTCTTGCAAAGTGTTTTGAGTCGCAGGAGGGGTCTAAGATTGAAGTAATCCGAGAATTGAAAACTTTCGGTTATTAAACCGATCCAATTCCGAATTCAAGTTCCATTCACGGCAGCATTGATTGGAATCATCAGTTTATCGGTTATACTAGTTGAATCGCGAGTATCCAGATCGACTTTGGGTGTTTGATAACCGATTTCAGTTACAATTGGTGAAATCGATTGATTTACCTTAGTCCATAAAATCTATTTGTTTCCTAAAGATGACAGAAAACAAACAAGTGGCAGAGTGGTGATGTGTGTGCGTGTTAAGTCTTTGAAGTTGTAAACCGGCTGACCCGGGTTCGAGTCCCGGCAGCAACTTTTTATTTTTATTTATTTTGTTTTCACTTTTTATCAAATATAATTTTTATAGTTTAGTTTGTTTATTAGTTATGTATCATTAAAAATCAAAATAACCATAAATATACAACGTGACATTTATAACTTGATATTCGATTACAAAATGGAGCGGGTTTTGGAAACCCGTTTTTGACAAATGTTACAGTATCCCCTACTTTTAGGAATTTCGTCCCGAAATTTTTAAGTAGTAGAAGTAGTAGGAAAAAGATGCGGCTATTTTTCGCGCATTGAGTCTTCACGTTCCCAAGTAAACTCAGGTCCCCGTTTCGACTCCCAGCGTACCCTAACAATTGGAATGCGACTTTGTCGTAAACGTTTCTCCCCGAAGTCCATGATTTCTACTGGTCTTTCAATAAAATGCATAGATTCATCAATCTGAATATCTTCCAGAGGAATGTGGAGGTTTTCATCAGCGAGGTACTTCTTCAAGTTCGACACGTGGAATGTGGGATGAATCCTGTTGAGTTCTTCTGGTAGATCAAGCTTGTATGCTACAGGTCCTACTCTTTCGAGTATCTTGAAAGATCCTACGTAGCGTGGTGCTAGCTTGCCTTTTTGACCAAAACGAACTACTCCCTTCCACGGTGACACTTTTAGAAGTACATGATCACCAATGTTAAACTCTAAAGGCTTCTGTCGTTTATCTGCATAACTCTTTTGACGACTCTGAGCCGCTAGAAGATTGTTTCGAATTTGATGGATCTTGTCTGTGGTTTCTTGGATCAATTCTGGACCAGTGATTTGAGCTTCCCCAATTTCGTGCCAACATACAGGAGATCGGCACTTACGACCATATAAAGCTTCAAAAGGTGCCATGCCGATACTTGAATGATAGCTGTTGTTGTACGAAAATTCAACTAATGGTAGGTGGGCGTCCCAATTTCCCTTGAAGTCTATGACGCATGCTCGAAGCATATCTTCAAGAGTTTGAATGGTGCGCTCAGATTGTCCATCAGTTTGAGGATGATAGGCGGTACTGAGATCTAATCGCGTACCCATAGCGGATTGTACTGCTTGCTATGTTCGTGAAGTGAAACGACCATCACGATCAGAAATAATGCTTAACGGTACCCCATGTCGGCTTACGATTTCGCTGATATAAATACGAGCAAGCTTTTCGTTCTTGAAATCTTCGCGGATAGGAATAAAGTGAGCTGATTTTGTAAGTCGGTCTATAATTACCCATATAGTGTCATACCCACCAGAAGTGCGAGGTAACCCGGTAATGAAATCCATGGTTATATTTTCCCACTTCCATACGGGTATTTCAGGTTGAACCAGAAGTCCTGAGGGTCTTTGGTGTTCAGCTTTCACCTTGGAACATGTAAGGCACTTGGAAACAAAAACAGCAATATCCTTTTTCATTCCAGGCCACCAATAGGTATATCGTAGGTCTTGATACATCTTATCGGCTCCTGGGTGTATAGAATATCGCGTTTTGTGAGCTTCATTCATAAGAATTTCACGAAGATTGTTGTGGTTAGGAATCCAGATACGATCTAGGTAGTACAGAATACCGTCAGATTTAGTTTCAATTTTTAGCTCAGCTCCACAGGACATCTCCTTTCGTACATCATCTTCCGTTAGTGAAACGGGTTGGGCTTCTCGAATTTGATCTTTAATGTCGGTTATAATTTGCGAACATAGAAGACGAATGGAGTTCGCATAACCCTTTCGACTAAGTGCATCAGCCACCACATTTGCTTTACCAGGGTGGTATCTAATTTCACAGTCGTAATCATTTAAAAGTTCGACCCATCTTCGTTGCCTCATGTTTAACTCCTTTAGATTGAAGATATGTTGAAGACTCTTGTGGTCAGTGTATATTTCACACTTAGTACCATAGAGATAATGCCTCCATATCTTAAGAGCGAACACAACGGCTCCAAGTTCTAGGTCATGAGTGGTGTAGTTCTTCTCATGCGTCTTGAGTTGTCTCGAAGCATAAGCTATAACTTTTCCTCTTTGCATTAGAACGCAACCTAATCCTTGCCCTGACGCGTCGCAATAGACCACAAAATCATCACAACCTTTAGGAAGAGTGAGGATTGGTGCATCCCAAAGTTTTTGTTTAAGGGTTTGGAAGGCTTCTTCTTGCTTGGGTCCCCATATGAAAGGTTTTCCCTTATTAGTTAAAGCCGGGAGTGGTACAGCAATGCGAGAGAAGTTTGAAATGAAATGACGATAATAACCAGCCAAACCAAGAAAAGATCTTACTTCAGTTGGTGTACGTGGAGCTTGCCATTCTTGTACCGCTTTGATCTTTGAGGGGTCGACATGTATTCCCTTGTCATTGACTACATGTCTGAGGAATTGCACCTCTTTTAACCAAAATTCGCATTTGGAGAATTTGGCGTAAAGCTTTTCATTCTCTAGAAGTGTAAGGATGAGTCGAAGATGACGCTCATGATCAGATTTAGACTTTGAATAAATAAGAATGTCGTCGATGAAGACTATAACAAATCGATCAAGATAAGGTTTGCAGACTCTGTTCATTAGGTCCATGAAGACAGCTGGTGCGTTGGTTAAACAAAATGGCATGACCATGAATTCATAATGGCCATAACGAGTTCGGAAAGCAGTCTTTGGGACGTCTTCTTCATGTACTCTAAGTTGATAATAGACAGATCGAAGGTTGATTTTTGAAAAGCAGTTGGCACCTTGAAGTTGGTCAAGAAGATCATCAATGCGAGGTAAAGGATAGCGATTCTTGATTGTTAACTTGTTGAGCTCTCTGTAGTCGATGCACATACGAAACGATCCATCTTTCTTCTTTACGAAAAGAACAGGTGCACCCCAAGACGATGAACTAGGACGTATGAGTCCCTTGTCAGTCAACTCTTGTAATTGACTGGCTAGCTCTTGCATTTCAGAGGGGGCTAACCTATAAGGAGACTTTGCAACTGGTGTAGCACCAGGTATAAGATCAATACGGAATTCGACTTCTCTAACTGGAGGAAGTCCTGAAATGTCGTCAGGAAAAACTCGCGGGAAATCTTTTACTACTGGAATGTCTTCAAGTTTCTTCTCCATGGTTCCCTTTTTGATGACATGAGCTAAAAACGCGACATAATTTTTGCGAAGATATTTTTGGGCTTGAAGACAAGACATTAAGCTGAGCCCCTTTGACGAGGTTTCACCAAAGATTCGAAGAGTCTGACCGTTTGAAAGAGGAATACGTATAAATTTTTCGCGACATACAACTTCTGCCTGATGTTGACTGAGCCAGTCCATACCAATTATGATATCAAAACTTCCCAGCTTCATAGGAATAAGGTCGACTGAGAAATCGTGGTCGTTTAAGGTGAGTGTACAGTTGCGTATAATAGAGTTTAATGAAACTGGTTTCCCGTCAGCAACTTCTACCGTTATGGATTCCGTGAGTTTATCCCGATTTTGGTTTAAGATAGGTTCAAATTCTAAAGACACAAAACTTCTATCCGCACCAGTATCAAATAACATAGATGCATATCTACCATTTATAAGGAACGTACCGTTAACCACATTGCCGTCGGCCCTAGCCTGATTAGCGTTGATATTGAAAGCTCTTCCTCTTGCAGGTGGAGGAGCTTGGTTTGCTTGATTCACCGGGTTGGCTTGGGCCTGAGCATGAATAATGTTTACCAACCTTGGACAAGTGTTTCTGAAATGGCTTGGGTCTCCGCAATTGTAGCAAGCCCGCATAGGTTGGCCCATAGGATAATTGGGTTGGTAATATGTTTGGGCTAGGTGTTGGGTGGGTGGTAATGGTAGGGGTTGTTGGGCTTGACCCATTATATGTTGGTGAGTTTGGGTGGAAGGTTGGTGGCGGTTCGTTCGTTGAGGCATGCGGCAGGTTTGAACAGTATGACCTGCGCGACCACAACCGGTGCAATATTGGCAAGGATGATCAGGGGAATGGTGATATTGGCAACGGTTGCATTTTGGTAACGGGCCAGTGTAAGGTCTTCTGTATGGTGCGTGTGAAGGAGTGACTTGAGTAATGGGTGCAGCAGGAATTGGGAGGTTGGTTTGAGTAACAGCGAAATTTCTGGTGTTGCGCTTCCTCTTGTTGGCAAACTCAGAGGAAGAAATGGGATGGTTTGAAGTTTGACCCTCAACAGGGGCTTTCTTTTTCTCTTCTTTGAACTTCCCGTTGCGAATTCGGTTCTCGGTCAGTTCAGTTGCTAGCTCCATAGCAGCTTCAAGTGTTACTGGTGAAACGCTGAGAACTGAATCTTGGATTTTCGAGGGAAGTCCTCGAATATAATGCTCGATCAGACGATAAGTTGGGGTGAACAAATTTGGAACCATTTGGTTCAACTCCAAGAACCTCTTGTTATAGGTGGTGTGATCCCCCTCCTTCTGTTTTAAAGAATGAAATTCGTCTTCCAACTTTTTAATTTCACTCCTAGGACAGAAACGCCTAGTCATGATTTCCCTTAACTCCTCCCAAGTTAAGGCCATTGCATCTTCAGTTCCCCTCTTCCCTTTCTCAGTATTCCACCAAGTGAGGGCTACCCCAAATAGTCTCCCGGTGGCGTATCGAACCTTGCGATCCTCAGGACAATCGCAGTTGAGGAAGGTGTTTTCCATCTCCTCGAACCAATGTAGGAGAGCAGTGACACCTTCGGTCCCCTCAAATTTAGGAGGATCACAAGATTTGAAATGTTTGTATGAACACTTGCTGGTAGGAGGGTTGTCGATGTTCTGGTCATGTTGTTGGGGAGGGTTAGTAGGATTTGTAGCGAGGGCTTGTTGCACCATGTCAGGCAGTATCGTGGCCATTTGTTTCGCGATTTGGGTGGCCAAGCGTTCCTGAGACCTTCCTGATCTTTTACCCCTTCGTTGTTGTCTGGACGACATCTACAGGAACATACATGAGAAGATTGTGAGTTTATGGTGTCTTTTTAGGTGTCATGTGTCTTTAAGAAAATGAAAATAACATAAATATCAATAATGCAACTACATCCATAGGATGTCTTGGGTTTGCTCATGTTGGGCCTCAAATGTCCCCCATACCTTCACCTATATAGTCATGTGGGCCTCCATGGCTATTGGCTTGGTAGGATTCACATTAGTATTGGCAATTTAACACTCGCATCACTCGAATGCAAACCACAAAATATGTTCATGAGATGTTTGGTCAGAACGTGTCCAGGTGTAGACACAATGACAACTCAAAGTGGGGTTAGCTCACACGACGTTTGGTATAGCATGCTTTGGCCTAATGGGAACTTCGTACTCTCATCGTTAGTCCCCAGGTAGGCAAACTGGTCCTTTATTTTGGATTTACACGAATGCCAGCCTAGACAGGACGTTCCGACTACCGGTACTGGTACCCTTCCAGTTACTACATGCCCGTCATGCGAACTCACTTTGATGAGATTTGAAAACACAAAAATCATTGTAAAAGCAATCATGATGTGGTGTGTGCTTTCATGGATGTGATATGTTATGAGTATATGATTCATGATAGGCATTATATGATAATACATACTTATGAACATGCTTGCATAATATTGAATGTAACATTTAACATAGAACATATAAACATCATGAAATTTGGCATGTAACACACAAAAATCTTATAAGTTTCTAATCAACTATAGTATAGGCTCTAAGGGTCTAATAACCTATCCTATATCCCTATAGTCATGGCTCTGATACCAAGCTGTCACACCCCGACCCGCAACGGAATAAGAGTCGGGGCATAATTGGGTTATCACCAAAGCTCATGATATTTACTAATATGTTTCATATTTATTAAAGTCAAAGTTACATTTCCAAATATCCAAACATGTCCATACAATACAAAGAAAATAAACCAAACATAACGATTCCAAACTCTAAATCATTTTATTCTTCTTGTCCAATCCTATGTGTTTCTGGCTGCTGCTGGTTCACCTGTATCATGTGTAAAAATGGGGGTTTTTGGGTCAACATAAGTTGGCAAGTGAACCTTATTAGATAAACATTTATTAATGATTTACTTGTTAGTTTATCAATGAAAAATTGTGCATAATCATAAATGAGCAAATGTAAATAATCAAGCAGTGGCAAATAGCAATCACAACTATAACATACAATAACATATGATAGCATACATGAACATACCAACATCATACGATAATTAACATAGATGAAACTGTGCGATCAAGGCTCAATCAAACGGAGCCGATCGTATTGCATGTACTGAAAATGAAAATGTCTGTGCGATCAAGGCTCAATCAAACGGAGCCGATCGTATGTGGGCACGCCAGGTTCACGCTCATAATGAAATGGGGAACATGCTCAACGCTCATAATGTAATGGGGAGCGGCGGCCTATGAAATTGCATGTACTGAAAATAATAAATTGCATCCAACAATAACTACACAACAGTTGAAACAAACTGAATACACATGTTCATGATATGATGTATGCACAATGGTTTAAATGTAATATATATATAACAAGACACATGATACACCCCAAAAAACGTGATTAAAACGGGGAATTTGTAAAGATTCACTCACATTGGGTGCGTTTGAATGGAGATGATAAGATGCGCACGAGTCGGGAGAGATGAACAACGAGAATTTCTAACCTAAATAATGGCGAAAAAATATAGTAAATGAGTGGATTTTATTAAGGATTTTAACGGAATTTTTAGATATATTATTGTGAGTTTAAGGCTATTTTCTATCTTTAAAAATGTTATTTTTAAGTATTTTTAATTTATTTTTAAATTAAATTAAATAAATAAAAATATAAAAAAATTGTTTATTTTGCGTTGACCGTTGACCGTTGACCTGTTGACCGGTTCGGTCAGTGTGCAAGAATGCGCTGGGTGAGACTCGAACCCGAGACCTCCCGTACGCGTGCACGCAGCTCTACCAACTGAGCTACGTGTCTAACCCGAAACAATCTTGTTTTTAATTATATTTATATACTAATTCGATTTAACCAAAATTCTTTTAATTTCAAAAACATTTTAATTCAAAAACCCGGTGCCAGTAACAGGTTTCGAACGCGTGACGTGCGACTTAGCGTTGCACACAGTCCACCGCTGGACTGTGTGTCTAACCTGGTTAATATCTCGGTTTTTATTATACTTAACAACTAACAAAGATTAACCCGGTTCAGTTTTAAACAAAAAGGCATTTTATTACATAGAGAGTAAGGCTGGGACAGGATTCGAACTCGTGCCGTATGCGTATATGTTTGCACACAGTCCACCGCTGGACTGTGTGTCTAACCCGTTCATTATATCGATTTTTATTATACTTATGTTATACTGCGTCTTCGTCTTCTTCGTTAATTTTACCCAGAAAACCAAGTCTAACTGCTTTTAACTGATTCATGTCATTTTCGATTTTTAAACATTATAAGTAATTTAAAGGTAAAGAATTGAGAGAGTTTGGGGAGAAGGATGTACCGATTAATGTTGTTAACAGAATTCCGGCAGAGGTTCGTCGGTTCTGAGAGTGAACTCTGGCTGTTAAAATCAATTAGCAGGTTTGTTCGATTATTTGAGAAGTTGAGGCACTTAATCAACGTTTAACAGAAGTTTGAAAGGTCATACCAGTTCTCGGTGGGTTTCCGGAAGTTTCAGAAGTTTTCCGGCGAAGGTAGGATTTTCGACAAACGTTGACTAGGATTGATTCTGATGGTGGAGTTGTGTTAGTGACCGATTAATCACATGATTGAAACAGAAAGAGTCGAAGGAATTACCGTGTGGATGTGAGTCTCGGTTTTCCGGCGACTTGCAGAATTTTTCCGGCGAGTTGATTTAAGCTTCTCCGGTGGACTGTAAGGTTGCGGAAATGTAATTGAAAGTCTTGCAAAGTGTTTTGAGTCGCAGGAGGGGTCTAAGATTGAAGTAATCCGAGAATTGAAAACTTTCGGTTATTAAACCGATCCAATTCCGAATTCAAGTTCCATTCACGGCAGCATTGATTGGAATCATCAGTTTATCGGTTATACTAGTTGAATCGCGAGTATCCAGATCGACTTTGGGTGTTTGATAACCGATTTCAGTTACAATTGGTGAAATCGATTGATTTACCTTAGTCCATAAAATCTATTTGTTTCCTAAAGATGACAGAAAACAAACAAGTGGCAGAGTGGTGATGTGTGTGCGTGTTAAGTCTTTGAAGTTGTAAACCGGCTGACCCGGGTTCGAGTCCCGGCAGCAACTTTTTATTTTTATTTATTTTGTTTTCACTTTTTATCAAATATAATTTTTATAGTTTAGTTTGTTTATTAGTTATGTATCATTAAAAATCAAAATAACCATAAATATACAACGTGACATTTATAACTTGATATTCGATTACAAAATGGAGCGGGTTTTGGAAACCCGTTTTTGACAAATGTTACAGTATCCCCTACTTTTAGGAATTTCGTCCCGAAATTTTTAAGTAGTAGAAGTAGTAGGAAAAAGATGCGGCTATTTTTCGCGCATTGAGTCTTCACGTTCCCAAGTAAACTCAGGTCCCCGTTTCGACTCCCAGCGTACCCTAACAATTGGAATGCGACTTTGTCGTAAACGTTTCTCCCCGAAGTCCATGATTTCTACTGGTCTTTCAATAAAATGCATAGATTCATCAATCTGAATATCTTCCAGAGGAATGTGGAGGTTTTCATCAGCGAGGTACTTCTTCAAGTTCGACACGTGGAATGTGGGATGAATCCTGTTGAGTTCTTCTGGTAGATCAAGCTTGTATGCTACAGGTCCTACTCTTTCGAGTATCTTGAAAGATCCTACGTAGCGTGGTGCTAGCTTGCCTTTTTGACCAAAACGAACTACTCCCTTCCACGGTGACACTTTTAGAAGTACATGATCACCAATGTTAAACTCTAAAGGCTTCTGTCGTTTATCTGC
Organism: Scalesia atractyloides; assembly: GCA_947069175.1. Lineage (NCBI taxonomy): Eukaryota > Viridiplantae > Streptophyta > Magnoliopsida > Asterales > Asteraceae > Scalesia > Scalesia atractyloides. The sequence continues at coordinate 74,094,666 of CAMTDV010000030.1, read as the reverse complement.
ATAACTCTTTTGACGACTCTGAGCCGCTAGAAGATTGTTTCGAATTTGATGGATCTTGTCTGTGGTTTCTTGGATCAATTCTGGACCAGTGATTTGAGCTTCCCCAATTTCGTGCCAACATACAGGAGATCGGCACTTACGACCATATAAAGCTTCAAAAGGTGCCATGCCGATACTTGAATGATAGCTGTTGTTGTACGAAAATTCAACTAATGGTAGGTGGGCGTCCCAATTTCCCTTGAAGTCTATGACGCATGCTCGAAGCATATCTTCAAGAGTTTGAATGGTGCGCTCAGATTGTCCATCAGTTTGAGGATGATAGGCGGTACTGAGATCTAATCGCGTACCCATAGCGGATTGTACTGCTTGCTATGTTCGTGAAGTGAAACGACCATCACGATCAGAAATAATGCTTAACGGTACCCCATGTCGGCTTACGATTTCGCTGATATAAATACGAGCAAGCTTTTCGTTCTTGAAATCTTCGCGGATAGGAATAAAGTGAGCTGATTTTGTAAGTCGGTCTATAATTACCCATATAGTGTCATACCCACCAGAAGTGCGAGGTAACCCGGTAATGAAATCCATGGTTATATTTTCCCACTTCCATACGGGTATTTCAGGTTGAACCAGAAGTCCTGAGGGTCTTTGGTGTTCAGCTTTCACCTTGGAACATGTAAGGCACTTGGAAACAAAAACAGCAATATCCTTTTTCATTCCAGGCCACCAATAGGTATATCGTAGGTCTTGATACATCTTATCGGCTCCTGGGTGTATAGAATATCGCGTTTTGTGAGCTTCATTCATAAGAATTTCACGAAGATTGTTGTGGTTAGGAATCCAGATACGATCTAGGTAGTACAGAATACCGTCAGATTTAGTTTCAATTTTTAGCTCAGCTCCACAGGACATCTCCTTTCGTACATCATCTTCCGTTAGTGAAACGGGTTGGGCTTCTCGAATTTGATCTTTAATGTCGGTTATAATTTGCGAACATAGAAGACGAATGGAGTTCGCATAACCCTTTCGACTAAGTGCATCAGCCACCACATTTGCTTTACCAGGGTGGTATCTAATTTCACAGTCGTAATCATTTAAAAGTTCGACCCATCTTCGTTGCCTCATGTTTAACTCCTTTAGATTGAAGATATGTTGAAGACTCTTGTGGTCAGTGTATATTTCACACTTAGTACCATAGAGATAATGCCTCCATATCTTAAGAGCGAACACAACGGCTCCAAGTTCTAGGTCATGAGTGGTGTAGTTCTTCTCATGCGTCTTGAGTTGTCTCGAAGCATAAGCTATAACTTTTCCTCTTTGCATTAGAACGCAACCTAATCCTTGCCCTGACGCGTCGCAATAGACCACAAAATCATCACAACCTTTAGGAAGAGTGAGGATTGGTGCATCCCAAAGTTTTTGTTTAAGGGTTTGGAAGGCTTCTTCTTGCTTGGGTCCCCATATGAAAGGTTTTCCCTTATTAGTTAAAGCCGGGAGTGGTACAGCAATGCGAGAGAAGTTTGAAATGAAATGACGATAATAACCAGCCAAACCAAGAAAAGATCTTACTTCAGTTGGTGTACGTGGAGCTTGCCATTCTTGTACCGCTTTGATCTTTGAGGGGTCGACATGTATTCCCTTGTCATTGACTACATGTCTGAGGAATTGCACCTCTTTTAACCAAAATTCGCATTTGGAGAATTTGGCGTAAAGCTTTTCATTCTCTAGAAGTGTAAGGATGAGTCGAAGATGACGCTCATGATCAGATTTAGACTTTGAATAAATAAGAATGTCGTCGATGAAGACTATAACAAATCGATCAAGATAAGGTTTGCAGACTCTGTTCATTAGGTCCATGAAGACAGCTGGTGCGTTGGTTAAACAAAATGGCATGACCATGAATTCATAATGGCCATAACGAGTTCGGAAAGCAGTCTTTGGGACGTCTTCTTCATGTACTCTAAGTTGATAATAGACAGATCGAAGGTTGATTTTTGAAAAGCAGTTGGCACCTTGAAGTTGGTCAAGAAGATCATCAATGCGAGGTAAAGGATAGCGATTCTTGATTGTTAACTTGTTGAGCTCTCTGTAGTCGATGCACATACGAAACGATCCATCTTTCTTCTTTACGAAAAGAACAGGTGCACCCCAAGACGATGAACTAGGACGTATGAGTCCCTTGTCAGTCAACTCTTGTAATTGACTGGCTAGCTCTTGCATTTCAGAGGGGGCTAACCTATAAGGAGACTTTGCAACTGGTGTAGCACCAGGTATAAGATCAATACGGAATTCGACTTCTCTAACTGGAGGAAGTCCTGAAATGTCGTCAGGAAAAACTCGCGGGAAATCTTTTACTACTGGAATGTCTTCAAGTTTCTTCTCCATGGTTCCCTTTTTGATGACATGAGCTAAAAACGCGACATAATTTTTGCGAAGATATTTTTGGGCTTGAAGACAAGACATTAAGCTGAGCCCCTTTGACGAGGTTTCACCAAAGATTCGAAGAGTCTGACCGTTTGAAAGAGGAATACGTATAAATTTTTCGCGACATACAACTTCTGCCTGATGTTGACTGAGCCAGTCCATACCAATTATGATATCAAAACTTCCCAGCTTCATAGGAATAAGGTCGACTGAGAAATCGTGGTCGTTTAAGGTGAGTGTACAGTTGCGTATAATAGAGTTTAATGAAACTGGTTTCCCGTCAGCAACTTCTACCGTTATGGATTCCGTGAGTTTATCCCGATTTTGGTTTAAGATAGGTTCAAATTCTAAAGACACAAAACTTCTATCCGCACCAGTATCAAATAACATAGATGCATATCTACCATTTATAAGGAACGTACCGTTAACCACATTGCCGTCGGCCCTAGCCTGATTAGCGTTGATATTGAAAGCTCTTCCTCTTGCAGGTGGAGGAGCTTGGTTTGCTTGATTCACCGGGTTGGCTTGGGCCTGAGCATGAATAATGTTTACCAACCTTGGACAAGTGTTTCTGAAATGGCTTGGGTCTCCGCAATTGTAGCAAGCCCGCATAGGTTGGCCCATAGGATAATTGGGTTGGTAATATGTTTGGGCTAGGTGTTGGGTGGGTGGTAATGGTAGGGGTTGTTGGGCTTGACCCATTATATGTTGGTGAGTTTGGGTGGAAGGTTGGTGGCGGTTCGTTCGTTGAGGCATGCGGCAGGTTTGAACAGTATGACCTGCGCGACCACAACCGGTGCAATATTGGCAAGGATGATCAGGGGAATGGTGATATTGGCAACGGTTGCATTTTGGTAACGGGCCAGTGTAAGGTCTTCTGTATGGTGCGTGTGAAGGAGTGACTTGAGTAATGGGTGCAGCAGGAATTGGGAGGTTGGTTTGAGTAACAGCGAAATTTCTGGTGTTGCGCTTCCTCTTGTTGGCAAACTCAGAGGAAGAAATGGGATGGTTTGAAGTTTGACCCTCAACAGGGGCTTTCTTTTTCTCTTCTTTGAACTTCCCGTTGCGAATTCGGTTCTCGGTCAGTTCAGTTGCTAGCTCCATAGCAGCTTCAAGTGTTACTGGTGAAACGCTGAGAACTGAATCTTGGATTTTCGAGGGAAGTCCTCGAATATAATGCTCGATCAGACGATAAGTTGGGGTGAACAAATTTGGAACCATTTGGTTCAACTCCAAGAACCTCTTGTTATAGGTGGTGTGATCCCCCTCCTTCTGTTTTAAAGAATGAAATTCGTCTTCCAACTTTTTAATTTCACTCCTAGGACAGAAACGCCTAGTCATGATTTCCCTTAACTCCTCCCAAGTTAAGGCCATTGCATCTTCAGTTCCCCTCTTCCCTTTCTCAGTATTCCACCAAGTGAGGGCTACCCCAAATAGTCTCCCGGTGGCGTATCGAACCTTGCGATCCTCAGGACAATCGCAGTTGAGGAAGGTGTTTTCCATCTCCTCGAACCAATGTAGGAGAGCAGTGACACCTTCGGTCCCCTCAAATTTAGGAGGATCACAAGATTTGAAATGTTTGTATGAACACTTGCTGGTAGGAGGGTTGTCGATGTTCTGGTCATGTTGTTGGGGAGGGTTAGTAGGATTTGTAGCGAGGGCTTGTTGCACCATGTCAGGCAGTATCGTGGCCATTTGTTTCGCGATTTGGGTGGCCAAGCGTTCCTGAGACCTTCCTGATCTTTTACCCCTTCGTTGTTGTCTGGACGACATCTACAGGAACATACATGAGAAGATTGTGAGTTTATGGTGTCTTTTTAGGTGTCATGTGTCTTTAAGAAAATGAAAATAACATAAATATCAATAATGCAACTACATCCATAGGATGTCTTGGGTTTGCTCATGTTGGGCCTCAAATGTCCCCCATACCTTCACCTATATAGTCATGTGGGCCTCCATGGCTATTGGCTTGGTAGGATTCACATTAGTATTGGCAATTTAACACTCGCATCACCCGAATGCAAACCACAAAATATGTTCATGAGATGTTTGGTCGGAACGTGTCCAGGTGTAGACACAATGACAACTCAAAGTGGGGTTAGCTCACACGACGTTTGGTATAGCATGCTTTGGCCTAATAGGTACTTCGTACTCTCATCGTTAGTCCACAGGTAGGAAAACTGGTCCTTTATTTTGGATTTATACGAATGCCAGCCTAGACAGGACGTTTTGAAATCATGTATGCAAATAATGTATAAGTGGATGAAAAGGTTTAATACGAATTGCGTAAAAACCTTAAAATAAATTAGAAATTTGAAAGAGAGGGTAACAAGTATATAAAAAGTCATGTATAAATTGAAATGGTATAAAAGAGAGTCTCAGAAAACATTAGACTGTTTCGGGTAGAGAAACGTCGACTATTCCAAAGTGAATCGAAGATCCTTTCGAATTAGAGAAACGTGCTTTGGCCTATAGGTAAAACGCTCTCGTCGAGAAGCGATTAACGGCATTTTACCTTTCCAGTGTGCGGGTTTCACCCCTAACTCGACGATTTGTACCCTAAGTGTGGTTGGCACTCTTCGGGTCAAAATTAATTTTGACACTTTGACGAGAGTCCACCAGAGTTTGAATGGGAAGTTTTCCATCAAGGTGTGGATGTCACTCCTAACTTGATGGTGTAACTTCGTGAAAAAAAATAAAGAATAAGTGTAATGAGAATCGTTCACCAAATTGTGGATATCACGCCTATTTTGGTGAAGTCGTCTCACTTGTGTAATACGTGTGTTTTCGAGTTTAGTATAATCGAGTAAAATGCATTAGGGAAGGCGTATGATTGAAATAATGTAACGAGTATGAACACGTAAAGCATTTCATAAATTTAACATATAAGAGACGTTTTAAGAAATTAGCATGTGAATCACGTATGGTCAAGTATGGTACTTAACTATAGACTAGGTCAAAAGCGTAGCAATCTACCTAATTCCCTATAGTTATGGCTCTGATACCAATCTGTAACACCCCAACCGATGGCGGAAACATCGGGATGAGACGAAAACGAGATTGCTCATTGCTCACAACATTATTAAGTGACAATAATTAATTAAACCATATTTCATTTCATAAGAATTGTCAAATACATCAATGTAACAAAACAAAGAACAATCTAACATTTGCAAAGTTATAACAAAATTGATACATCGACATTAAACCTAACGTCTAATTTGTGTGTATCTAGTCCTTGCTATATTGTTTTCATAGCGTCATCCCTTCAACCTGTAACATGTTTTAAAATAAAGTCAATGCAAAAGCAAAGGCGAGTACACAAGTTTAAGCATAGCATACGTATACGAATAAAGTTTTAACAATCCTCATGGCAACTAAATCTATACAAGAGCAATATCAAGGCATGCAATGCTAATAATCAAACCAGTAACGCAATCACGATGTTTTAACATGACCTCACGTGTTAAGCAATGGAGGTGGATGCGTGAATTCCTATAGCGCTAAGCATGTCAAACAAGGCTAAAAATAGTTAATGACTAAAGCACAGCACAACGTTTATCCCCAGACAAGCAACAAGTATACGATTCAAGTAGTCATGTGTATAGGATTGTTTGTGCGTTTCATAAAGTTTAAGTGTTTGTGATTTTTGTATATGGAAACATGTTACACCCAAAAAGTGATATAAAACAAATGTGGGTCGAGTGTACTCACAGAATTGCTAAGTCTTCTTTGGAAATTCCACGACGAGTTGATGAGTGGGAGAAAAGGGGACACCGAAGTCACCTTAAAGGCAAACGAATGGGTATAAGTAAACGGAAATTATGACGGAGGATTTGATTTGAAGTTGATTGAACGTATATATGTATAACACAGTCTATACGACGATTCTAGGTTTGAATTTATTAATATATTATAGGTATGCTGTCAAAATAATAAGTAATTATATATACCTTTGAATTCAATGTGTTATCTCTAGTTGTCGACTATAAAGTATATACATATACATCTTTCATGTCGTAACGGTAGTATATATCTCGTCGTTAAATAAATATATTTTGTCGAAACATATAACTCATATGTATCTTGTCAAAAAAAAGTATTATAGATATATATATACATATATATCTATATATGTTGTAGTAGCGAAATATATTTGCCGAAAGGAAGTATTAGATATATTTATATGTTTTGTCAAAACGTGTAATGTATACTTACATATATGTTGTCGAAAAAGTCTAATAAGTAAAAATATATATCTTGTCGCTCGGTATATTTAAGTAGATACGTTTCTTCGATAAGCGTACTAAATATATACATATATTTCATGTCGAAAGATATGATTAAATAAGTATATACATTTTGTCGATAAAGTGTCATGTATAATATATTTTGTCGAATAAAGTATCGTGTATAATATATTTTGTCGAACAATATAATTAAATAAATATAATACTTTGTCAAAAATTGGGCAGAGTTTCCCCTTGTTTTTGGACGATCCCGACAATCTAGATGTCGATTAAATGTTTTCAAAACGCAATAATAACGAAACAATTTATATAATTATGTCTACAAATTTTATAAGGTTCGATTACGTGATTATAACACTAATTAAATACAAAACAATATAAATAATAACATAAAAATTTGCGGCGTTAAAAGTATACCGTGACGTGTTTTGATTGGGTTGACTAAAGCATTGACTGAACTTGGCCCCGAACACCGAACCGAACATCGACTCTGACTGGTTTGACTGGCGTTGACTGTTTGACCAGGTTTGACTTTCGTTGACCAAGTTGACCAGGTTTGACTTTCGTTGACCAAGTTGACCAGGTTTGACCGAACACCAAACGAGACCCGAAATCGAACTAAGACTTTCACTGACTCACTGCTGACCCGAACCTCTGCACCGAGACCCGAACCCGCTGAACATGAGCCGTGATCTTGACTGAACCGAGATTCGACCCGGAGCTGACCCGAGTTGACCGGCAGTTGACTGAGTTGACCGGGACGCCCAACTAAGTCGGTTGACTGTTCTTGACCGAAACCCGAGCCAAACATGAACTAAAATCCGAGCCAAGACCGAACCGAATCTGAAACAATAACCACTGAACTTGAATCGAAATATAAACAAACAAAACCTGAACCAAGAAACCGAAACCTGAACTGAGATTGAGCCGAGTGACACCAACTGAACCGAGTCTCACATGACCCGAACTAACTTGAATCTGATTATGTTAACCGGCCCACGACTGAACCGGGTTGCATCGAGTTGACTCGGTCGCAAAACCTGACTCGAATCTTACGAACAAACACTAAACCGAACTCAAACTGAACTGCAACATCGCCCAAATGGAACCAACGCTGACTCGGGTCTACCCGAACCCAAATCTGGACTGAAGGGATTCAACTCATACCTGAACCATGATGGACCTGAACCGAGTTGGTCCTGAACCGAACTCGAACCTGAAAGAGTTAACCTGAAACTGGGTCATCACCACTGCCATGACCGCCTCTGTCGTGACCACCACTTCCGAACCCGAGTCCGATCCCAACTCGAGCCAAACTCACCACCATCGTCGCCGTGAGCGGCGTTTTGGCTGACAGAACCGCCGTTGGCGGTCGACATTGTCCTCGAACACCACCATACCGCCGTCTCTCTTTCTATTCTGTCTCTGCAGCCGCATGTTACCCTTGAGATGGTACTGCCGCTGTTGTTGTCACCGCGAATCGCGGCTTCTGCCGCTGATGCCGCCGCTAAACACGGCTTTTGCTGTTGTTACGCCGCCACCCGAATGGTGGCCGGTGATTCCGTTGCGGAGGGAGGAGGGCGAGGGGGTTCATGAGGTGAGAGGTTGAGAAGGAAGGTGAGTGAGGTGTGTGTGAGCGGCTGAGTGCTCTGCTAGTGTGAGTGTGTGTATATATTAGGTTTAATTTAGGTTAGGTTTTAGATAGGTTTAGGTAGTGTGTTGGGCCAAAGCCTGTTAACCCGTTCTAACGTTTTTGAGTGGCCCGGACGCGATGAAATAGCGTATAATTTTATTTAAGTTTTTAAGCACGGGAAATAAATGTAAGACATCAAAAATATCGCGTTCGGTTGTCGTTTCGTTAAAAACACGTAAAAATGCGTTGTTTCCGTTTTTACACCGTTTTTCGATCCGATTGTAGTTGCAACTCAGGAAATAGAAGACGAGCGTGAATTTTTATAAAAATAATAAATCTTAGAAATACGAGGCGTTACACAGGGCAGCAAGCTGCCAAGCAATCTGCCTCTGGCAATCCCTTACAGACCGTAAGGGTAAAGTCTTGAGGTCCGTAAGGACCTCTGGCGCCCACAGATTTGAATTGGTTACGGACCGTAACCATAAAGGCTTGCGACCGTAACCGCCTTACAGAAACCATATTATGATTGCCTTACGGTCCGTAACCAATGATGGTTACGGTCCGTAAGGACCTTCCAGATCATGAAATTTTGGCATTTCCCACTTTTGTTCTTCCGATATTTCTGATGCATGTTCAGAGGTTATTAATTTAACATGACGGCGTCTTTAGTCCCTCTCGGCTACACGTGGCAACCAAAAAGTTTAGGGACACGTGTCGGAATTTTATTAGATGAAATTTTCGAGGTATTACAACTGCACCAACTCCAAATTCACCTCCACAATCAGAACCCATTATACCTCATAATGAAGGCACATCAAACGCTCAAAACTAAGACAACGCTGAACCTGATAATCAACTCAGGAGGTCATCCAGGCAAAGAAGGCCTACTAACTGGGATGATTATGTTACCTACCTGACTAAAATGGATGTCGGAAAGCTCAGTGATCCTATCTCTTACAATGAAGCCATCAGGAGTGATCAGTCTTCTGAATGGAATAAAGCTATAATTGATGAGCTAGAATCCATGAAGAATAATGACGTTTGGGATTTGGTAGAATTACCCAACGGTATCAAACCCGTAGGATGTAAATGTGTATTCAAAACAAAATTGGATCCGAATGGGAATGTTGAACGCTACAAAGCGAGATTGGTTGCAAAGGGCTACACTCAGAAAGAGGGAATTGATTATCAAGAGACGTTTTCACATGTCTCTCGTAAAGATTCATTAAGGATCGTTATGGCCTTAGTAGCTCATTTTGATTTAGAGCTACATCAGATGGACGTCAAAACTGCTTTCCTTAACAGAGACTTAGACGAAGATGTTTACATGAAATAACTGAAGGCTTTAAACCTGAAGGTCAGGAGCGTCTAGTCTGTAAGTTAAAGAAATCCATTTACGGGTTCAAACAAGCATCACGTCAATGGTACCTTAAGTTTGATGAAGTCATGAAGAAACAAGGTTTTGCAAAGAATCAAGTGGATCAATGAGTGGGAGCAACTTTACTATACTTGTCCTTTATATAGATGATATTCTATTGGCAAGTAATAGTTTAGACATGTTGCATGAGTCGAAGCGGTTACTCTCGCATAACTTCAACATGAAGGATCTCAGAGATGCTTCTTACGTCATTGGCATCGAAATTCACCGAGATAGACACAAAGGGATCTTAGGATTGTCTCAAAAGGCTTACATAGATTGTGTCCTTACGCGTTACAACATGCAACAGTGCAAACCCTTAGTCGCTCCAATAGTTAAGGGAGATGTTTTCGGTTCTTTCCAATGTCCGACAACAGAGGTTGAAAAGGAGCAAATGAGCCAGATACATTACGCGTCAGTAGTCGGGAGCCTGGTGTATGCTCAAGTCTGTACTCGCCCAGATATCGCTTATATTGCTGGAATGCTAGGCCGTTATCAGACTAATCCTGACCTAGATCACTGGAAAGCAGCTAAGAAAGTACTTAGATATCTGCAAGGGACGAAAGACTATAAACTGACCTATAGAAGAAGTGATCATTTAGAAGTGGCAAGCTATTCTGATTCTGACTTTGCCAAATGCAAAGATGACAAGAAATCCACTTCAGGCTATATCTTTATGTTAGCAGGGAGACCTATCTGATGGAAGAGCCATAAACAACAGTTAACTACAACTTCCACAATGATGGCAGAATAGATTGTTGTTTATAACGCACCTTGTCATGGAATGTTGCTTAGAAATCTGATCACTAGACTCAAAATCATTAATTCCATTTCTAGACCATTGAAGCTTTACTGTGATAACTCAGCTGCAAGTTTCTCGAACAGTTGCAGTTCGACTGGAATTGGTTTATATCTCGATACAAAGTATTTGTTCGTACGGGAACGAGTTGAGGAAAATAATCTTTGCATTGAGTATATTAGTACTAATATGCTTGCGGATCTAATGACTAAAGATCTCTCACCTAAAGTTTTCGAAGAACGTGTTTCGAATATGGGATTTACTAAAGACCTTATTTAATAGCATATTGTACTTACTTATGTTTTAATTAATTAAATTTCCTCAATTTGATTTTGTATGTCTCTAATATATGTTCTGTTGGTGTAATGACATATAGACAAATATAAATACAAATCAAACACTAAAGGGCTTACTTGCGTATTTTGATTATAACTATTAGGTTTTAAATTGAGGTTGTAGTATGACTAATGGGGTTCTGAGTCGAATGATGATTCAACGGCTTTATTTCTCTGCTACGGTTCTTGGTTTATAGCTAAAATGAATGTTATCTCCTGATCAGGCTTATCTAACATTCATGATAAATGATTACTCGGCTAAGTGGGAGAATGTAAGATTAAATATATTAATTATTTAATCTTTAATCTAGTAGCCATTATAATCATTTATATTATATTAGATAAAAATATAATTAATCCTATTATATATTAGTTGGTAATTGTTGATGGACCATATTATCCTTATTAACTAATTAAGGTTTCCTCTTGGGTGTATATATAAGGAGATAACTAGGGAGGTAAAGGGTTAGACAGTGATAATAACGTCATAATCATCAAAATCGTCCCATCCCTCTCTCTCCATAACCATAACCGAATTCACCTTTATTCGGTTCTTACCATCATCACTTTACACCCTAAGGAGGAACCAGATCATACTGACAAAGATGTGGAACTCCATGGCTGCGTTTCTGACTGGATTCTCTGCTGGCATGTCTGCCGCCACGGGCATTATTTATTTGTTTTCCATCATTTATGAACAGAACTGATCAAGATATGACACACTTCTTTTTCACATTTCTCCCCTCCTACCACACAAAGTATAATATATCAACCTAATTTGGCAGCCCATAAAACTATTTTACTAAACCATTCATAGATGGACTCAATTTGCAGCCCATAACTATTTTTACTAGTTTGCTTTTCAATAAGGTGTCAGCCTATCAAGCACGGTGATACCTAAACTTTACTTTTTAATAAACTGTTAATGTTAATGGATCACCCAAAGTCCCAAACCCGATTTAGCTGCCCATTTACCCAAGTCTGACTAACCCAAGAACACCATCAAGGAGGAAACCCATTGCGATAGAAAAACCCCCCTTTTAGTAAGCTTTGAACTTAAGACCTTAAATGTCCCAAGCTCTTACCATTACCACCATGGCATTGGACCATAAGGTCAATTGCTAGATGATTAGGGTGTTTCATCGAATCGAATAACGAATTATTCGAATCAAATTTTACGAATTTTTATTTTTTACATGAATTCGTATTCGATTCAGTTAGTATTTGAAACTTGAATTAGAATCAAATTCGAACCAAATTCGAATAAATTCGATTTAATTCAAGTTCACCATAAATAATAAATTATGTCTTTCATTTTTTAAAACTACTACAAATAATTATATTGAACATAAAATATAAGAATCTACAAAAGTAATTAACTATCAATATGTTAAAACACTAAAATTTAGAAGATAGGTTGGTTACCGGTAGCGATTTAAGTTAGGAAAAAAAATTGAAAATAAGTAGTATGTAAGGAGGTTTGGTAATGTTATAAATAATAAACTCCAAAAAATTGGAAATAAGTAGTATGAGCTATTTGTTAGAAGGTTTGGTAATGTTATAAATAATAAACCATCACTTATTGAGGTAGTTCATACTTTGGCAAACTTTAGAAGTTATATGTGTGTGTATATATATGTTTGTGTGTATATACATATAGGGGGAGGTTCATTTGAGAACAATCTTCTTAAAAGAAGAAACATAAATTAATCTAAATCCTAAATTTTTTTATCAATGATTGTGAATCAAGAGATTATTTTTGTCTTTATTTAATTAATATTTTAATTACTAAGGGTAGTATAGACAATTTGATGTAACATATTAATAAATATTTTAAAGAGTTACTCAACTCTCATTAATGCAACCATAGTTTTCTCCTTCACCACCATTAATGTGTTGGCTCCTACACAATTTTATTAGAAGTGACAAATTATTTAAAAATATTGTGTCATACACATATTTTATTATGAGTCAAAAAATTATTTAAAAGTGTTTGAGTCCTACACATTTTGTATCCTACACCAACATATTGTTTTAGTGGTGTAGGAAACGTTAAATATGTAAGATCATGTGCAGGATTGATTTTATTGTGTAAGGTGCACACCTATTTTATAAGATAAAACTAATTAAATGATTATAAATAGAAAAGAAAATATCAGACTCATTAAATGATTAGAGTTCATTAATTTGAATATGAAAAACAAATAATAGACTCATTAAATGAGTTGTTCAAGTTACCTTTGTATTCTTTATTCTTTTTATTCTTAATTTGTAATTTCTTCTCATTTGAACTCTCCACTATACATATATTAAAAATATATATATATATAAATTGAATTTGAATTTTGAATCGAATCGAATTGAAAATCATAAATTCGTATTCGATTCTAATTTGATTACTGGACTAGAATACGAATCAACTCGAATTCGAATATTTTTAATCGAATTCGAATCGAGTCGAATTTCTAATTTTTCGAATCCGAATCGAATTCTGAATACCCCTATACATGATACCGACTTAGCAACAAATTTACCCGAATTCCCAAACCCAGTTCCCGATCTACACCAACTACTGAATAGATGAATCTGGAACGGATCGCTATTTGATTAACATTAAATCTATTCAAACTTAAAGAACCTGAAACCCAATTACCCAACCCAAATGACACCCCTAAATCGGCTCTGTGAGGGGTTAATTTTGAACAACATTTAAAAAAATTATAGATTAAAGAAGCATGCTGCAAGGGTATGTTCAGAGAAAAAATAAGTGTTCATGATTTGTTTTATAAATCAGTAACTCGACCATGAACTCGATGACGGTGTCCCGATAGAGTTCTTCTCTGACTGTGACTGTCGACCTACAGATTATAACCGAAAAGCTAATATAGATTACTACATGAACACGCATTGCACTCGTTAACTGATTGCCCAAAAAAGTTAAAAAATATAAAAAAACTAAAAGATTATTGAACAAATATATATCTTTAAGTAATAGAGTATGATATCATCTAATACTGTACATGTAAACTAAACTTATACCTGAATACCCATCCAAATGTTTCGATTTATCCGATGTATACTCTTAGATAAAATCTCATTCTTAGCGGTCAATCCAATTATCAAATTAGTCCATTATTTTAATTGCAACCGTGCCCTTTCCAGCATATATGTGCCGGCTCAAATTGTGGCTTACAATGAATATATATGTATTTCCTTTGATACACGCAAATTCACATTTGGAGTTGTTAAGAAAAGTCGCCCACCCAAATTTAATAAATATTTTATCTGATTATAATTATTATCTGTCAAGTTTAATATACTTTTTTAAACATGGATCAATGTTTTTGTCGTCAGCACAATGTTAATTACAATGAACTTCAAATATTTAAAAAAAAAAAAACTTTAATGTATAAGTTGGATGATACACATCATGATCACCCAATTCTAACTAATCTCCCCCTCAAAAATGGATTCTTTTTTGTGAACAAAAGCAAAAAACAAATGTTCTTGTAGTTACTCTTCAAGCTCAAGGCCATATAAACCCTTTACTACAACTGGGCAAGTGCCTTGTTTCTAAAGGCCTCCATGTCACTCTCGCTATCCTCACCCATTCCCCCCCCCCCCCCCCCCCACAAACAGTTCCCCGGCCCGAAATTTCATCGGCAGTGTCCACCTAGAGTTCGTCTCCGACGGTGTAACTATGGACTACAGTACAGTCGACGGGGTGATATGGATTATTACATGGACTCATTAGGCAAATTTGCACCTGCGAACCTCTTGGCCTTTATCCGATCCCATCAGAGAAAATTTTCATGCATCATTACCTCACCTTTTTTGCCGTGGGTGGCTGACGTCGCGGAAGAGGTTTGTTAGCCGAGTTAGTTTATTATCTATTATAGTTTCAATGTTAGAAAAATGTTGGATTTGCTACGCCAAATTTCATTGGAAATACGTGGGAAACCACTGTTTCTGACACATTTATGACAAAAACAGTTTTTTTGTTAGAAATTCGTCAGGAATGTGTCAGAAGTTGGAAAAATTTTGTAGGAAAATGGGATCTTTTATAGTAATGTTTACTACAAATCATTTCAAGTTACATGTTGCTCCAAACGTCTAGTTTGAGAGTTGAGGGGACATGTTAGCCGAGTTAATTTGTCTTCTGTTACATTTAATATTAGGGAAAATCACGAGAATAGCCAAGACTTGGATCAAAGTTTCAAAAATAGCCAGTTGACACCCCTATAAAATGGGCTTTCACTGAATTCTCACGCAGCTCAAATTAAAAGTTAAGAACTTTCCTCACGACTAATCACCTTTTGCCACGTGTTTCTGTTGTCCCTCAGTCTCTCTCTCCCTCTCTCTGTCAACTCCCTATCTTCTTCTTTCTTCACCATGGGAACCGTGTACATCAAACTCGTCGTCTGTATCACCACCCAGTACCAAATTCACACACCAAGCACCACCACCACCACCACCCTCACCGAGCCACCGTAACACCACCCTGGCACCACACCCCAACCAACCACCACCCTCCACCCACCACAACCATCACCTTAAACCACCACTCAACAGCTATAGCTTTAGCAAGAGACAAAGTAGAGCACTAGCAGCAGGTTGCTTGTTGTTGAAGTTATTCACAAATTGGCCCAAGAATTCAAGAGACAAAGCATCAAACGAACTAAAGATGGAATTCATGTTTGCAGAGAATTATTTGATTTCAATTGTGACACCCCATAAAATGGTCGTGAAAGCCCATTTTATAGGGTGTCAACTGGCTATTTTTGAAACTTTAACAAGTCTGGGTATTCTTGTAATTTTCCCTTAATATTATTTAATTTATAATTTTTATTGTAAGTTTGTTTATTAAATATAATTCTATTTCTAGTTTGAATATTAAGATAGTTATTGATGCTTTGTAAGGTTAATGTTCCGAACGCCATGGTATGGATCCAAGCATGCGCCCTGTACCAGATATACCATCGTTATTACAATCAGCTCGATGAGTTCCCTACCGAATAACACAAATATGACCGTGAAGCTGCCCGGGCTGCCTATTTTTAACGCGGATGAGTTGCCATCGTTTGTTCTCCCGTCGAATAAGGTGCGCAGCTTTGATGGTATATAACCAGTGTTTCATAGCTTACACAAGGTTAAGTGGGTGCTGGGGAATTCGTTCCTAGAGCTCGAGAAAGACGTCATCATGTCGCTGAATGACGCTGGCTGCCCCTTTTGGCCCATGGGACCATTAGTTCCAACAACACTTTTGGGTAAAGAAGATGATGATCATGATGGTTATGATATCTACAAAGGTAACAATGAGAGTGATTGTATAGAGTGGCTAAATCAGCAAAAGCCCGCTTCGGTTGTTTATATATCATTCGGGACTGTACTGTCAGTGTCTGTAAAAGAAATAGAGAGTATAGCTGCTGGTCTGAAAAGAAAAAACCGGCCGTTTCTCAGGGTGATAAGGTCACTAGAAAATCAAGAATTTGGGTTTTTGGAAGAGATTAAGGAACAAGGATTGGTTGTGAGTTGGAGCCCGCAAACAAAAGTGTTGTCCCATCCGTCTGTCGGGTGTTTCTTGAGTCACTGTGGGTGGAACTCGTTGTTGGAGAGTATTGCAGCTGGTGTACCGGTTATTGGGTGTCTGCAGTGGACTGATCAGCCCACAAATGCTAAGCTTGTGACGGATGTTTGGGGCGTTGGTGTGAAGCTGAAGAAGAATTCAGAAGGTGTTATTAGTGGGGAGGAAGTGGGAAGATGCGTGGAGGAGGTTATGAGTGGGCCGAGATCCGAAGAGTTCAGGAAGAATACTTTGCAGCTGAAAACAGCGGCGTGTGAGGCCTTGGCAGACGGTGGTTCATCGGACAACAATATTAAGATGTTTGTAAATGAAGTCATTTCTTCTTGCTCATCACATTCCAAACAGATTTAGCAAGTCAAATATAATTCGTTCAAACTAACATATCAGATTAATCTCCATACATCCTATTGCCATTTTAACATTATATCTTGGCCACTACAATAAAGAACAAATACACATGGTATAATATATTTTGTTAAAAAACAAATTTGATTATTTTAACGTGTTAACAAACCTACTCTGTGTTGTGGCATAATTTAATAAATGCTTGGACTTTTTCACACATTCTAACAGGAAGAAACAAATTAAAAAAGTAGACCCGTACGGCAGTACGCTAATCTAACTCAATTGCTCACAACTGCTAATTAACTGATGGGCTGTTTGGTGGCTTAAGGTAGGGTGTGTTTATTTCACTTATAAAACACCTCTTAATGGTTCATGGGGTCTCTTAATGAGTAAGTTTTAGAAACATGTTGACTGATTCAGATGCTATTGGTGAATCATCTTAATGGGTCATCATCACAAGGTTGTGAAAGAGCCCTGAAACATTGGCCCATTGTCCAAAATGTTTTTAGTGTCATGTTAGGTTCAAGAAACACAACCCACTATCAGCTAGCTTGGCATTACATCAAACAGTTGGACTGCATTAAGTTGTATTACACATGGGACGTCCCTGCTTGCACATGAATGGTGGACGTAAAATAAAGACCCCCATATCTAACCGGACTAAATGTATACGCCAACACTTCCATTCACTTGCTGTTAATAAAAAAGGAGCAGGTGAAGACCAACCTGAAGAGAAGTCGACTCTAAAGAAACTTATCACTTTTTTTCCATATTTCTTCTTCTAATCGGATACTCCATTTATTTGGGTGTTCATATGGATAGAAAATAGGAGCTTACTTTTTGTAATATAATTGTGTTATTTACTTATTTATAAAATGTCAAAATCATCCATAATATAAAAATGACCTTTTTATGTGAGTAATTGAGATTTGAATTTATTGTCATTTTCTTCTAAACCATTAACATAGTTTATTTTGTCTAGTTAAAGTGATGGGCATTTTTGTCCTTTTAGTTAAGGTACAATATACTCAAGCTTGTTACAAGTTGTTAATGCACACGCACAATCACCACACCACCACCACCATCACACCTCAACACCACCACCATTGCATCACCACCCCACCACCACCACCAGACCCCATCACCACTCTACCACCACAACCACCAACCTCCACCACCATAATCCTCACTCTAAAAACCTTGTAGCTGAAACCCTAGGATGTTCCAACTGTCACTGTCTTCGAGTAAATCTAGTCACCATTAGGGTGTCATCGACACCAAGCCCACCAACCCACCTCCTGCTGCCTACTCTGATGTAACAATTAAAGGTCGATGGCCAGCCAGTTGTGGTTGTTTCACACGCTGTCGCTACTTGAACCTATGGTAGACACCATTGCTACTGTCTCATTGTTGGAACTTTCACCAAAAACAGAACTTCGTCGGAAAAAGGATAGTGGGTGGTGCAATGGTAGGTGAGTTCTGCGTTGGTGCATTAATGGGTAAAATTAGAGAGAGAGGAGGAAGATGCATAGAGAGAAGGAGAATGGGGTGGGTTGGGTTAAAAGTAATATATTTGTTTTTTTATTAAAGGTTAAAAATATAAAAAAGAAATTAAATAATGGAAAGAAATGAGGTAAAATGTCTAAATTATCCCTGAGTTAATGCTTAATTTAAATGGTGTTAGTGAGAGGAAATGATAATATAACGCAAACCTCAAGGACTCAAATGCATATAAAAGTCATTTTGGATGGAACTAGCAAATATGAGCAAACCTTAGGGACAATTTTGGCATTTTACTCTTTGTAAAATTATTTTTTTAAAAGTTAGAGTTAAATGCTTGGTTGGTCCCTGTGGTTTGCAAATCTTGTAGACTTAGTCCTAGTGGTTCACTAATTACACACTTGGTCCCAGTAGTTTCAAATTTTGCACTCGGGTGGTCCTTACCACTAACCTTTGTTAGATTTCTCAGTTAAGTATATGCAAAATTACTATATTACTCTTGAAATAATAAAAATAAAAAAATATAAAAAAGAGGGGCCACTACTTATCTTCTTCCTCACTCCTCTCTCTTTCAAAAACTCAGCCATCACCTCTCCTTCACAAACTTGCAACCTCCACCTCCACCTTAAACCCACCACCACCTCCACCGTCAACTGACCACCAATCACTAAATCGATATTATGATCTCTAAAATTGATCACATTTTCAAATGATCCTAATCGTTATGAATATAACAAAACTAAAGTAAGTGGAGTATACATACATTCAACAGTGGCACTGAGCAACCTATTCCCCACATAAGCCCAACCCAAATACATCCTAACAACCCCCAGCGTAACCGCAAATATCCCACTACACACCGCTCCAAGAACCCGCTGAACCGGTTCCCACCCGACACCAACCGACCCGTACCAGGAAACCGGGAGGCCCACAAACAGAGCAAACCCGGCCCCAGTAGCAACTAACCGGGAACAGTACTCCACAAAGTCGCCGGAGGCCCAGGAGAAAGGGGATTAGGTGGACAGATGTTGGTATTCGTTGATGGGCTGTTGCTCCGGTGGGACCGGGCAGTCGGTTTCCGGTGGGTTTAAGGTGGAGGTTGCAGGTTTGTGAAGGAGAGGTGGTGGATTAGTTTTTGAAAGAGAGAGATGGAGTGAGGAAGAAGATGAGTAGTGAGCCTC
Source organism: Scalesia atractyloides (assembly GCA_947069175.1). Lineage (NCBI taxonomy): Eukaryota > Viridiplantae > Streptophyta > Magnoliopsida > Asterales > Asteraceae > Scalesia > Scalesia atractyloides. Next base: position 74,075,198 of record CAMTDV010000030.1, on the reverse strand, counting down.
TCTTTTTTATATTTTTTTATTTTTATTATTTCAAGGGTAATATAGTAATTTTGCATATACTTAACTGAGAAATCTAACAAAGGTTAGTGGTAAGGACCACTCGAGTGTAAAATTTGAAACTACTGAGACCAAGTGTGTAATTAGTGAATCACTGGGACCAAGTCTGTAAGATTTGCAAACCACAGAGACCAACCAAGCATTTAACTCTAAAAGTTATGTAAAGAATTCAAAATAAGGGTTTGTTAAATTTTTGTTCTCAATTCAATTCAAATTTTAAATATTTTCTCTTTATTCTTGTAGTTTGGGTTTTTAGTGTGTTTGGGTTGGGTTGTCGTTAAAAAACAGGAGTTGCTAGCGTTTGAGAGTGCTCCGCCATATCTATTTAAGGGGCGTGTTTGTTGCAGAAAAATACATCAAATCATTCGGTTGTCCGCTGCTTTTATTCTGATATAAACAACTTCTTTCTTTTGCAAAAGGTCATTAAAACTTTCACCTTTTTGTTTATATTTGTAGAGCTATTGTTCAATAATAACCTTTTGTTTCAAAAAGCTTTCTCCAAAATTCTCGAGGGTTGAACCTTTTGTTGTAGTAAGTTTCGGATTTATAAAAAAGTGATCGTTTTTGATAATTTTTATATGGTATGAGAGCCTTGTGCTCTTGACAATTTATTTTGTTTTTAAAACGAATTGCTCCACAGTCCATTAGGGTTCCTATACGGTTGTACATTGTGTGGTTAGGTTGTTCAAAAGAAACACAAAAAAAAATCTAAGAAATGCCTTAAAGCCATGAACGTTGAGATGTAATCCATGTAAGACAACCATGTCCGGGACTTGGTTGATCTTCCTCTCGATAGTCGTACTATAAGAAATAAATGGATTTTCAAAAAAAAAAAAATAATAACATGGATGGAAATGTACAAACCTTTAAAGCAATAATAGTAGCGAATAGTTTCACTTAGACTCAGGGAATTGATTATGAGGAAACTTTCTCATCTGTATATTATGACTATGAGATATGGCAAACGGACTTCAAAATCGTGTTCCTGAATGGATATCTTAGTGAAGACGTCTATATGGTTCAACCAGGAGGTTTTGTGCATCCAAAGAATCCAAAAGGGGTATGCAAGTTAAACAAATCCATTTATGGATTAAAACAAGCATCTTGAAGCTAGAATCTTTGTTTTGACCAGAAAATCAAAGAGTTTGGTTTTGTCAAAAAACGAAGATGAGTCATCTGTTTAAATGAAGGCATCACTTTCTTAATTATGTATGTGGATGACATACTAATTATTGGAAACAATGTTCCTATTTTGTAGGACATAAAATCCTGACTTATAAAATAATTCACAGTGAAAGATCTTGGTGAAGCCACATATGTTCTAGAAATAAAGATCTACACGGGTAGATCAAAACGGCTAATAGGTTTGAGTCAAGGTACATTATAAAGTCCTTTGACATTTTTTTAATGCATGATTCCAAGAGGGAGTCATTAACCATGGCACACGAAACAATTACTTAGTAATGGTGGTGGTGGTGGACAATTCCATCAAACAGGCGAGGAAAAGTGGAAAATGGAATCAGTTCCATATCCTTTTGTTTTCGGTTCCATCATGTATGCCATGTTGTGTACTAGACAAGATGTAATGCATGCTTTGAGCATAACAAGTAGATTGTCAAGAACATTCTTAGGTACTTAAGAAGTGTCACACCCCGACCGATGGCGGAAACATCGGGGTTAGTGGCACTAGGCAACCAGATTGTCTCACGAGAAATTTTCATAACACTATTTAATCAACAATATTTTAACGTCTAATATCTCATACTATTAAACAATACGTCATCAACAATGTCACGAAATATTTTCCCATAAAACAATAAGGTTCGATTTTCCCTAGATTTATTACATTTGGAAACTAAACCAAACAAACTAAACTAAGCAAAGCTAAATCCAAGCATCCAAGCTAAATCCTCAACCTGTTACATACGTTAAAAATACAAGTCAATACAATTAAGTAAATGTGAGCATACAGGTTGTAGTAGTACTAGCATAATAGATAAAGCATTCGCGAAATAGTCTAATTACATATCACGATACACCAAAACACATCACACAGATAAACATAGGCGTATTTCGCATGCTAACTACCGTGAGAAGGCTTGCGCGTCCATCCTAACTAGACCCCGTCGGGTGTTAGCCACACTATAGTACCATACTAACTAAGGAGGCAAGTTAACGAAAATAAGTCCTAGTCACACGTTTCTAGTATCACGTATTGAGCATACATAATCAGATTATTCGCCTGTGATAAACAGTTTGAGTTGTGAAGTGATTTTGATAGAAGAACGTATGTTACCCCCAAATAGTGCATTAAAGCGAAAACGGGTCAAGTATACTCACAATCGGTGCGTTTAGGAGAGAGTAGACGACTGCCGAGAGGTGAAGAGGAGCGACGGATCAGCCTGCATACGCCAACGGAAGTGCATCATTCTCCGAAAAGCTGAAACGGTTAAGTTTGGGTTGAACAGTAGGCAATATGGTATTGTTGAGCTGAGATTCAACTTCGGTCGAACTTGTAGGGTTTTGATAGGTGGGTTGACAAGTTCGGCCGAACTTGTGAAGTTTCCTGAGAAACTTGACAAGTTCGAGCGAACTTGGGGGTTTCTGAAGAAAATTTTGTACATTTCCACTCAAGTTCGGCCGAACCTGACCCCTTGAGGGCAAGTTCGAGCGAACTTGACTACTTGTGCTGTCAAAATCAGTGTAATCTCGAGCGAACTTAATGTTTTCGGGTCCAAAATCTTGCGTTTTCGCGTCGTTTGCTGAGGAAATCGAGTGCCCATCCCTCCAACCTTAAGCCACTGAGTAAAGCTTAGGCCGAAGAGGTCTTTTGGAGCGAACTTATCCATTTTTCAGAAACTCGGGCTAATCCGGGCGAACTTGAAGGTTCGTATGGGTTAGTCCAGCTTGTGTAAAGTGACGATTTCGTCCTTGTGCTTCCGGATCTGAGATCTAGCTTCGACAACGTCTCGTTCCACTCAAAAGTGAACGAAACATGCGTCATTAGTCCGAAAATGGTGTAAAAATCAAGGATTTAAAAAGGTTTTGCCTATATCTAGTATAGATATGAGTGAAAACAGAAGTTTTGATGGAAAAAGATGAAGATTTTCGTAAACAGAGAGATTTGATGAAAACGAAGGCAATGCCTTGTGCAAAATCATTGTAAAACGTTGTAAATCGTTGATGAACATCATTGTAGTTGCAATCAGGTTGATTCTTACTTAGAAAACTGAGGGTTTCGGGTTTCGGGAGCTCTGGGCGAAGTTGCAGCAAGTTCAAATGAGAGAATGGGGCTGAGTATTTATAGGTGAAGGCAAAAATGAGAGCTGGTGGAGTCAAGTTCGGTCGAACTTGCATGAATTTCATGCAAGTTCGCACGAACTTGTGAAATTTTTGGAGACATTGAGTCAAGTTCGGCCGAACTTGACCCCTTGAGGGTAAGTTCGAGCGGACTTGAGTCAACTGAGGAGTTTAGGTTGGCCGGTCAAGTTCGGCCGAACTTGGGGTCACCAAGTTCGAGCGAACTTGACCCAATTTGTTGGGTTTTCTTTGTTTTTTCGCTCGTTTATCGATTATTTAGCGTTGTATTCGAGTTATAAGGTAACGTTAAGCGATTTAGCGATATAATAAGCTTTATATTTGATATAATAGTGTGATTTAGTGATTTGAGCGTGCGAGAGCGATGCGATAGCGAGCGTAATCATAACCACAAACATACACAACACATAAATAACATAAAACCATATAAATAATTGCGAGTTGCGATGCGATGAGATTAGCGATGCGATTTAATAAGCGATATAACATACATAATTGTAATTAATTAACATAAACTTTTCTTATAAACCGAATCTCGAGAGTACAATAGGAACAATTTGAATGAACAAAATAACAAGGAAATTTAGAATTGTTACAGTGTTCCCTACTTTAGGAAATTTCATCCCGAAATTTAAGTAGTGGCCGTAACACAGAGGTGCGGGTACTTAGCCTTCATGTCACTTTCCAATTCCCAAGTGAACTCTGCGCCGCATTTGCCTTCCCATCGGACCTTCACGATAGGGATGCGAGAGCGCCGTAGCTTCTTGGTTTCTCGGTCCATGATCTCGACAGGCTTTTCCACGAAATGGAGAGTCTCGTTGATTTGCAGATCTTCGAGAGGTACATGGAGATTCTCTTCAGTTAGGCATTTCTTGAGGTTAGACACGTGGAAAGTCGGACGAACGTTGTTGAGTTCTGCCGGTAGTTCGAGATGATAGGCTACTTTACCGATCCTTTCCAGAATCTTAAAAGGACCAACGTATCGAGGCGCTAGCTTTCCTTTCTTTCTGAAGTGGACCACTCCCTTCCAAGGTGCAACCTTTAGGAGAACGTGATCTCCCACTTCGAACTGCAGGGGCTTGCGGGGTTTATCGGCATAACTCTTTTGACGACTCCGAGCTTTCAAGAGATTGTCTCTGATTTGGAGGATCTTGTCCGTCATTTCTTGAATTAACTCGGGACCGGTGGTTTGTGCTTCGCCGATCTCGTGCCATGCAATAGGCGATCGACATTTTCTTCCATACAGTGCCTCAAAAGGAGCCATTTGAATGCTGGTATGATAACTATTATTGTACGAGAATTTGATTAAAGGTAAATGCGTATCACAGTTACCACCAAAATCTATGATGCACGCACGAAGCATGTCTTCGAGGGTGCGGATCGTGCGCTCAGTCTGACCGTCGGTTTGAGGGTGAAAAGCGGTACTGAGATTGAGAGTAGTACCGAGAGCGGATTGAAAAGTCTCCCAAGACGTGAGTGAAGCGACCACCGCGGTCAGAGATGATGTCACGAGGCGTCCTGTGTCGACAAATGACTTCGTCGGTATAGATTCGGGCTAACCGTTCGACCTTAAAGTCTTCTCGTATAGCAATAAAGTGCGCGGATTTAGTAAGACGGTCAACAATAACCCAAATGCTATCGTGACCAGAGGAAGTGCGGGGAAGTTTCGTAATAAGTCCATAGCTATACTCTCCCACTTCCACATCGGGATTTCGGGTTGTTCGAGTAAGCCAGAGGGCCTTTGATGTTCGGCTTTGACCTTTGAGCAGGTTAAGCACTTTGAGACGTATACGACGATATCCTTTTTCATGTCCGGCCACCAATACTTAGGACGAAGGTCCTGGTACATCTTGTCGACACTGGGGTGAATGGAATATCGAGATTTATGAGCTTCGGTCATTAGCAATTTGTGAAGATTATCACGACTAGGAATCCAAATACGATCAAGATAGTAGTAGATACCGTTAGGTTTAACAACACGCTGAGTTTCGGCACCACATTTCATTTCTTCCTCCAAAGTATTCTCATTAAAGCAGGCGAATTGAGCGGAGCGAATCATGATTTCGAGATCATTCAAAGCTTGAGAGTCACGAACACTATATGCATAGCTTCGTCGGCTCAGAGCATCAGCGACGGCGTTTGCTTTGTCGGGATGGTAGCGTATCTCACAATCGTAATCGTTGAGAAGTTCAACCCATCTGCGTTGGTGCATATTTAGTTCTTTTTTGATTGAAGACCGTACACTTAGTACCGTAAAGGTAGTGTCGCCACATCTTCAATGCAAAAACAACTGCACCGAGTTCGAGATCATGGGTTGTGTAGTTTTTCTCGTGGATCTTGAGTTGTCGAGACGCATACGCGATAACCTTGTCTCGTTGCATGAGAACACAACCAAGACCAAGGTTAGAGGCATCGCAATAAACAACGAAATCGTCGTTTCCGTCGGGTAAAGAGGACAGGAGCGTTGCACAGCATACGCTTGAGCATTTGAAAAGCTTCCTCTTGCTTGGAATCCCAAACAAAAGGTTTATCTTTATGAGTTAAAGCGGTAAGCGGAATGGCGATTTTCGAGAAGTCGGCGATGAATCGACGGTAATAACCCGCCAATCCAAGAAATGAACGGATTTTGGAGGCATTCTTCGGTGTAATCCAACTCTTGATGGCTTCAATCTTTGTAGGGTCGACGTGAATTCCTTGACTATTAACGCTGTGTCCGAGAAATTGGACTTCTTCAAGCCAGAATTCACATTTAGAGAACTTCGCATAAAGGCGATTACCTTGAAGAAGTTCGAGGACTAAACGGAGATGACGCGCGTGTTCGTCTCTTGACTTCGAATAGATAAGGTGTCATCGATAAACACAATGACGAAACGATCTAAGAAGGCTTTACACACACGGTTCAACAAATCCATGAAGACCGCGGGTGCATTTGTAAGACCAAAAGGCATGACCACGAATTCGAAATGGCCATAGCGAGTACGAAAGGCGGTTTTCAGAATATCTTCATCCAACACGCGTAACTGATGATAACTGGAACGTAAATCGATCTTGGAAAAACAAGTAGCACCTTGAAGCTGATCAAATAAGTCGTCGATTCGAGGAAGAGGATAATGATTCTTTATCGTGAGTTTGTTAAGTTCACGATAATCGATGCACATACGGAACGATCGATCCTTCTTTTTCACGAAAAGAACGTCTGCGCCCCAAGGTGAAGTGCTCGGGCGTATGAAACCTTTATCAAGAAGCTCTTGAAGTTGGCTTGATAGCTCGCGCATTCTGAGGGTGCGAGGGGATAAGGAGCTTTAGCAACGGGAGTAGCACCGGGAACTAAATCGATACGGAATTCAACATCGCGAGTAGGGGGTAAACCAGGTAAATCGTCGGAAAAGACTTTAGGAAATTCAAAAACAACGGGGACATCTTTATAAGTCTTCTTTTCTTTCTTCGGGTTCATGATATGAACGAGGAAAGCAACACATTGCTTTCGTAAGCATTTGTGTGCTCGGATACATGACAAAAGCATCAACTTCTTTGAGGGAGTTTCACCATAAACATGAAGTTGATCAGCGTTAGGGAGAGGGAAGCGAATCATTTTATCGAAGCATATAACTTCAGCATGGTTTTCACGAAGAAAATCCATACCTACTATGATATCGAAGCTACCAAACTGCATTGGTATGAGATTGATCGAGAAGACATGGTTGTTGAGATCGAGAGAACAACCACGTAGGACGGATGTGACGGTGACGAATTTTCCGGTGGCGACTTCGACATCGAAAATCCTTGGGAGTTTAGCGCGCTTGCATTTTAAAACTTTTTCGAATTCTAACGATACAAAACAATTATCGGCACCAGTATCAAATAAACATGAAGCATAAATACCATTAACGAGGAACGTACCATTGAGAACATTGTTGTCATTCTGGGCCTGGCGGTGATTCAGGTTGAAAGCCCTTCCACGCGCAGCTTGTTGTTGCTGCTAAGGCTGCGGTGGTGGCTGCTGCTGGGGTTGTTGTTGCTGCGGCTCTTGCTTCACGGTACGGTTTGGGCAGACATTTGCAAAGTTGTTCGGATCACCACACACGTAGCACGCACGTGCCTTTGGAGCTACTGCTTGTTGCTGCTGGTTGTTCGTGAACGAGACGTTGCCAACATATACATTGTCATTCATATCATATACTCATGTAAGGTGTTTGTGATTGTTTGTTTACATACGTTTGTTCATATATGATTATTGCATAGTTTTTCCATATCAAATACAACAGGAAACCCATAATAAATGTTTTCTAACAAGGTTCACTCGCCAACTTTTGTTGATCCAAAATTCCCCATTTTTACACATGATACAGGTGATCAAGTTGAAGCAAGAAACATGTAGGACGGCCTAGAAGAATAAACCAGTTTAGAATTTGGATTGTTTTAGTTAATCTTTCCTTTCCTTGTATTGTGTGAATTTGACTTGAACATTTGAGATGTAATTTGAATGCAATAAATATGAAACATATTAGTAAACATCATGAGCTTTGGTGATAACCCAATTATGCCCCGACTCTTATTCCGCTGCGGGTCGGGGTGTGACAGATTGGTATCAGAGCCATGACTATAGGGATATAGGATAGGTTATTAGACCCTTAGAGCCTATACTATAGTTGATTAGAATTTTTAAATTGTTTGTGTGTTACATGCAAAATTCATGATGTTTATATGCTTTATGTTTATTGTTACATTCAATGTTATGCAAGCATGTTCATAAGTATATATTATTATACAATGCCTATCATGAATCATATTCTCATAACATGTCATATCCATGGGAGCACACACTTCACAATTCATATGATTTTTACAACGATTTTTGTATTTTCAAATCACATCAAAGTGAGTTCTCATGACGGGCATGTAGTAACTGGAAGGGTACGAGTACCGGTAGTCGGAACGTCCTGTCTAGGATTGGCATTCGTGTAAATCCAAAATAAAGGACCAGTTTGCCTACCTGGGGACTAACGATGAGAGTACGAAGGACCTATTAGGTCAAAGCATGCTAAACCAAACGTCGTGTGAGCTAACACCACTTTGAGTTGTCATTGTGTCTACACCTGGACACCCTCCGACCATATATCTCGCAAACATATTTCATGGTTTTCATTCGGGTGATGCGAGTGTTAAACCGCCAATACCAATGTGAATCCTACTAAGCCAATAGTCATGGGGGCCCACATGACTATACAAGCGATGGTATGGGGGACATTGGAGGCCCAAACATGAGCAAACCCAAGACATCCTATGGATGTAGTGCATTATTGATGATTATGTTATTTTTTATTTTAAACGACACATGACCCCTAAAGACTCTTTAAACTCACCATCTTTCTATGTATATTCCTGTAGATGTCGGCTAGGCAACTACGTGGAGGACGAAAGTCAGGAAGGTCAAACGAACGCTTGGCCACTCAAATTGCAAAACAAATGGCCGCGGTGCTTCCTGATATTGTAATTCAAGTCCAACAAGCTCTCACCGCAAATCCTATCAACCCACCCAATCAAGAGGATCAAAACATCGACAACCCTTCCTCCAAGAAGTGCTCCTACAAACACTTCACGTCTTGCGATCCCCCAAAGTATGAAGGGACCGAAGGTGTCACCGCTCTCCTCCACTGGTTTGAGGAAATGGAAAACACCTTCCTAAATTGCGATTGTCCCGAGGATCGCAAGGTACGTTACGCAACCGGGAGACTATTTGGGGTAGCCCTGACCTGGTGGAACACCGAGAAGGGTAAGAGAGGAGTTGAAGACGCTATGGCCTTAACGTGGGAAGAGTTAAGGGAAATAATGACAAGACGCTTCTGCCCAAGAAGCGAACTCAAGAAGTTGGAAGATGAATTCCACTCGCTGAAGCAAAAGGAAGGAGACTATACTTCCTACAACAAAAGATTTCTTGAGCTGAACCAGATGGTTCCTAACTTCTTCACCCTAGTGTACCGCTTGGTTGAACACTACATTCGAGGCCTCCCCTCGAAAATTCAAGACTCAGTCCTCAGCACTTCGCCTGCAACTCTCGAAGCTGCTATGGAATTAGCTACCGAACTTACCGAGAATCGCATCAGAAACGGTAAATTCAAGGAGGAGAAAAAGAAAGCCCCCGTTGAGGGCCAAACTTCAAACCATTCCACCTCCTCCTCAAAGTTTCCTAACAAGAGGAAACGAAATACCAGAAACTTTGCTGTCACCCAAACAAATTTCCCTATCCCTGATGCACCCATTACTCAAGTTGCCCCCTCACCCGCACCATACAAAAGGCCATACTCCGTCCCATACCCAAAATGCACCCGTTGCCAATACCATCACTCTCCCGAACACCCTTGTCAATATTGCACCAGCTGTGGCCGTGCAGGTCACACCATCCAAACCTGCCGCTCATTACAGCGAATGAACCGCAACCAACCCACAACCCAAACCCACCATCAAATAATGGGTCAAGCCCAACAACCCCTACTACTACCACCTACACAACATACGGCCCAAACCTACTACCAACCCAACTACCCCATGATGCAACCCATGCGGGCTTGCTACAACTGTGGAGACCCAAACCACTTTAGAAACACTTGTCCACGTTTGGTGAACATCATGCATGCTCAAACTCAAGCAAATCCGGTGAATCAAGCTAACCAAGCTCCTCCACCTGCTAGAGGAAGAGCTTTTAACATCAACGCCAATCAAGCTAGGGCCGACAACAACGTGGTTAACGGTACGTTTCTCATCAATGGTAGTTATGCATCCATGTTATTTGATACTGGCGCGGATAAGAGTTTTGTGTCCTTAGAATTTGAACCCATCCTCAATCAAACCCGTGATAAACTCATGGAATCCATAACGGTGGAAGTTGCTGACGGAAAACCGGTCTCATTAAACTCCATTATCCGAAACTGTACCCTCACTCTAAACGATCACGACTTTCCGGTTGACCTCATTCCTATGAAGTTGGGAAGTTTCGACATTATAATTGGTATGGACTGGCTCAGCCAACATCATGCTGAAGTAGTATGCCGCGAAAAGTTCATTCGCATTCCTCTTGCAAACGGTCAAACACTGCGAATCTTTGGAGAAACCCCTTCGAAAGGACTCAAACTGATGTCCTGTCTTCAAGGCCGAAAATATCTTCGCAAGAATTATGTCGCATTTCTAACTCACGTTGTCAAGAAGGGAAATAAGGAGAAGAAACTCGAAGACATACCTGTAGTGAAAGAATTCCTACAAGTCTTCCCGACGACATCTCAGGACTCCCTCCCATGAGAGAAGTCGAATTCCGCATCGATCTTATACCTGGCGCTACACCCGTCGCAAAATCTCCTTATAGGTTAGCCCCATCCGAAATGCAAGAGCTGGCCAGTCAACTACAAGGATTGACCGACAAAGGATTCATATGTCCTAGCTCATCGCCTTGGGGTGCACCTGTTCTATTTGTAAACAAGAAGGATGGAACGTTTCGCATGTGTATCGATTACAGAGAACTCAACAAATTAACGGTCAAGAACCGCTATCCATTACCTCGCATCGATGATCTTCTAGACCAACTCCAGGGTGCCACCTGTTTTTCAAAGATCGACCTTCGTTCTGGCTATCATCAACTCAGAGTGCATGAAGAAGACGTCCCAAAGACCGCCTTCCGAACTCGTTATGGTCATTATGAATTCATGGTCATGCCATTTGGTCTAACCAACGCTCCAACTGTCTTCATGGATCTAATGAACAGAGTCTGCAAACCCTATCTCGATCGTTTTGTTATAGTCTTCATCAACGACATTCTCATTTACTCAAAGTCTAAGACTGATCATGAACGACACCTTCGACTCATCCTCACACTCTTAAGAACCGAAAAGCTCTACGCTAAATTCTCCAAATGCGAATTCTGGTTAAGAGAAGTACAATTCCTGAGACATGTCGTCAATGACAAGGGAATACATGGCGACCCCTCAAAGATCAAAGCAGTACAAGAATGGCAAGCGCCACGTACACCAACCAAAGTAAGATCATTCCTTGGTTTGGCTGGTTACTATCGCCGTTTCATTTCAAATTTCTCTCGTATCGTTGTACCACTCACGGCTTTGACACATAAAGGAAAACCCTTCATATGGGGACCTAAACAAGAAGAAGCCTTCCAAACCCTTAAGCAAAAGCTTTGTGACGCACCTATCCTCACACTCCCCGAAGGTTGCGATGACTTTGTAGTATATTGCGACGCATCAGGGCAAGGACTAGGCTGTGTATTAATGCAAAGGGGAAAAGTGATAGCCTATGCTTCTAGGCAACTCAAAGTGCATGAGAAGAACTATACTACCCACGACCTAGAACTTGGAGCCGTTGTGTTCGCTCTTAAGATATGGAGACATTACCTCTATGGTACCAAGTGTGAAATATACACTGACCACAAGAGCCTCCAACATATCTTTAACCAAAAGGAGTTGAACATGAGGCAACGAAGATGGGTCGAACTTCTTAATGACTACGATTGTGAAATTCGGTATCATCCTGGCAAGGCAAATGTGGTGGCCGATGCACTCAGTCGAAAGGGTTATGCGAACTCCATTCGTCTTCTATGTTCGCAAATCATAACCGATATCAAAGATCAAATCCGAGAAGCTCAACATGTTTCCATAACAGAATACGACATACGCAATGAGTTATCTTGTGGAGCAGAACTTAAACTCGAAACAAAATCTGACGGCATTCTGTATTATCTAGATCGCATATGGATTCCCGATCACAATAACCTTCGCGATTTCCTTATGAAAGAGGCGCACAAAACACGATACTCTGTACACCCAGGAGCCGACAAGATGTATCAAGACCTTCGATACACCTACTGGTGGCCTGGTATGAAAAAGGATATTGCTGTTTTTGTTTCCAAGTGCCTTACCTGTTCTAAAGTAAAAGCTGAACATCAAAGACCCTCAGGACTTCTAGTCCAACCTGAAATACCTGTATGGAAGTGGGAAAACATAACCATGGACTTTATTACCGGGTTACCTCGCACCTCCGGTGGGTATGACACTATATGGGTAATCATTGATCGTCTTACAAAATCAGCTCACTTCATTCCGATTTGCGAGGACTTCAAGAATGAAAAGTTAGCTCGTATCTACATCAGCGAAATCGTAAGCCGACATGGTGTACGGATAAGCATTATTTCAGATCGTGATGGTCGTTTCACTTCACGAACATGGCAAGCCGTACAAGCCGCTTTGGGTACACGATTAGACCTCAGTACCGCTTATCATCCTCAAACTGATGGACAATCTGAACGCACCATTCAAACCCTTGAAGACATGCTTCGAGTATGTGTCATAGACTTCAAAGGGAATTGGGACGCTCATCTACCATTAGTTGAATTTTCATACAACAACAGCTATCATTCAAGTATCGGCATGGCACCTTTCGAAGCGTTATATGGTCGTAAGTGCCGATCACCAATATGTTGGCACGAAATTGGAGAAGCTCAAATCACCGGTCCAGAATTAATACAAGAAACAACAGACAAGATTCATCAAATTCGAAACAACCTTCTAGCGGCACAAAGTCGTCAAAAGAGTTATGCAGACAAACGACGAAAGCCCTTGGAGTTTAACGTTGGTGATCAAGTACTTTTAAAAGTATCACCGTGGAAGGGTGTGGTTCGTTTTGGCCAAAAAGGCAAGCTAGCACCACGCTACGTAGGACCTTTCAAGATACTCGAAACAGTAGGACCTGTAGCATACAAGCTTGACCTACCAGAAGAACTCAACAGAATTCATCCCACATTCCACGTATCGAACTTGAAGAAGTGCCTCGCCGATGAAAATCTCCATATTCCTCTAGAAGACATTCAAGTCGATGAATCTATGCATTTCATTGAAAGACCAGTAGAAATTATGGACTTCGGAGAGAAACTTTTAAGACGAAGCCGTATTCCAATCGTCAGGGTACGTTGGGAGTCGAAACGAGGACCTGAGTTTACTTGGGAACGTGAAGACTCAATGCGCGAGAAATACCCACATCTTTTTCCGGTTACCACTACTACCTAAATTTCGGGACGATATTTCTAAAAGTAAGGGATACTGTAACATTAGTCGAAAAACGGGTTTCTAAACCCGCTTCGTTTGTAATCGAATATCAAGTTATAAAAATTTCGTTGCGTATTTATGACTTATTTTAATTTTAAACGATACAAATTAATAAACAATTTAGAATTTGTAAACTATATTTGATAAAAAGTGAAAATAAAATAAATAAAAAAAAGAAACCGGCTGCCGGGTTTTGAACCCGGGTCAGCCGGATGAAATCTCAAGTCTTAACTCACGCATATCCAACCACTCCGTCACTTGTGTTATTGGTTGATATATTGAAACAATTAATTCATATAATGAAACTCGAAATCAAAACAGTCACTCAGCGCGCCCATCTCGCAGTCGCCGGAAATTCCGACGATTTCGCCAATCATCGTCGGTTTCTTTTGACTTAACGTACGAATTAACAACGACATCGGTTATAACCGATGTCCAGTCCCGCGACATCAGTCATAACCGCCGGAGAAAGATTGACCAACGAATCAAGACGGAAATCGGACCCAATTCATCGATATTCTTTCCTATAAATACACACCCTAGCCTCTAGTAATCTTTTCGCTCAAAATCACACCAATTCTCGAAGCAATTTCACTCGCCGGAACTTTTCTGCCATCACCCGGACTTTCGCCGGAAAACCGAGACTCACATCAACACGGTAAATACCTCGACTCTTTCTGTTTCAATCCATTGTTAGACCATTACTAACATCAATCCATCACCCAGAATCAATCCCAGACGACGTTGCCGGATATTCTGTACTCGCCGGAAAATCGTTGGAATTTCCGAACTCACGCTGTTAATCGGTATGATCAACTAAACCTCCTGTTAATCATTGTTTAGGAACTCAATTTCACATCTAAGCAATCAAAACTGTTAATTGATCCGAACAGACGGAGTTCACAAAACAGAGCCGACGAATCCTTGCCGGAGTTCTGAGAAAGACACCTGTTCGGTTAGTTATTCCTCGTCGATCAATCCTCTAAACTCGTGCGCATTCAACATCATTAACCGAACGCACCCAGTGTGAGTGAACCTCTACCAATTCCCTGTTTTAATCACATTTTGGGGTGTATCGTGTGTCGCTATTTATTTATTTCAATTAAACACTTGTGCATCCATCATATTCATGATCAAATGTGTTGCCAATATATATCAATTGTTTGTGTGGTAAATGTTGAGATTAAAGTTATCATTTTCAGTACATACATTATCATAGGCCGCCGCTCCCCATTACCTATGAGCATGAGCTGTTCCCCATTACCTATGAGCGTGAACGAGGCGTGGCCAACATAAGATCGGCTCCGTTTGATTGAGACTTGATCTCACATACATCATCATAGGCCGTCCGTTCCCCATTACCTATGAGCGTGAACGAGACGTTGCCAACATATACATTGTCATTCATATCATATACTCATGCAAGGTGTTTGTGATTGTTTGTTTACATACGTTTGTTCATATATGATTATTGCACAGTTTTTCCATATCAAATACAACAGGAAACCCATAATAAATGTTTTCTAACAAGGTTCACTCGCCAACTTTTGTTGATCCAAAATTCCCCATTTTTACACATGATACAGGTGATCAAGTTGAAGCAAGAAACATGTAGGACGGCCTAGAAGAATAAACCAGTTTAGAATTTGGATTGTTTTAGTTAATCTTTCCTTTCCTTGTATTGTATGAATTTGACTTGAACATTTGAGATGTAATTTGAATGTAATAAATATGAAACATATTAGTAAACATCATGAGCTTTGGTGATAACCCAATTATGCCCCGACTCTTATTCCGCTGCGGGTCGGGGTGTGACATTCTGGGAGTACGCTGAGGAGCTGGCAGTGCTGAAGCTTGAGGAGCTGGCTAACGAGGACTAGTACGGCAACTGACAGTAAAGTGGCCGTATATGTTGCAGTTTGTGCAAAAGCGGCAGTTTCCACCCACCACATGGTGATATGTGCACTTAGGGCACAATAGGTGAGGACCGGTGTACGTACGCTTAGCTGAGGGTGCGTCCTGAGCAGGAGCCTGATAAGGCTGAGAGTTGAGCGGTGTAGCAGCGGCGTAGTTCTTGCTAGGGTTTCCTCTTTTGCGTCCCTGACGCTTTCCCTTCGGATTGCTGGAAGGTTCGATAGCAGCAGTTGGTTCGGTGACAGCTTGATTGGCAACTTACGCATGGTTCTTGAAATAACCATCTTGAACACGCTGATCATTGATCTCAGCGGCGATGTCACACCCCAACCGATGGTGGAATCATCAGGGTAGTGGCACTAGGCGAACCAGTATGTCTCAAGAGATTCCATAACAATTATTTAAAGATAACAAATCAACATTTAACATCCCATACTATTAAACTCATAATATCCTTAAACAATCATTACATTAACAAAATCCCTTTAACAGTAAAATCTGATCCGATCTCCCCTAGATTTATTACACTTGGAACTAAACAAAATAAAATAAAACTAAACTACGCAAGCCCCATCTAATTATCCAATCTACAAATCCTCATCCTGTTACATACGTTAAAATACAAGTCAATACAATTAAGTAAAGGTGAGCATACAGGTTTAAGTACTACTAGCATAATCGAGAAGGCGTTCGCGAAATAATCTAACTACACATCATGATACACCGAAACAATTCACACAGATTAACATGGGCTTATTTCTCATGCTAACTACCGTGAGAAGGCTTGCGCGTCCATCCTAACTAGACCCCGTCGGGTGTAAGCCACGCTATAGTACCATACTATCTAAGGAGGCAAGTTAACGAAAATAAGTCCTAGTCACATGTTTCTAGTATCACGTATTGAGCATATATAATCAGATTATTCGCGTGTGATAAACAGTTTGATTTGTGAAGTGATTTTGATATAGGAACGTATGTAACACCCAAAAAGTGCGTTAAAGCGAAAATGGGTCAAGTATACTCACTGTGGGTGCGTTTAGGTAAGAGTTCGGGATCCGAGGAGAGTCGAGAAGAGCGCCTGATCAGCCTGCATACGCGAACGGAAGTGCATCAGTCTCCGAAAAGCTGAAACGGTTAAGTCTTGGTTGGGTAGTAGACAAGTTCGGGCGAACTTGTATGATTTTGCTGAGTTTGGTGCCAAGTTCGGTCGAACTTGGTAAGATTCCTAGGAATCTTGTCAAGTTCGGGCGAACTTGTAAGAAACACTTACTGGGAAGACAAGTTCGGGCGAACTTGCTTGATTACTTGGGAAATGAGGCAAGTTCGAGCGAACTTGTGAGAAGGTTTGATGAAATTGGCTCAAGTTCGGTCGAACTTGACCCATTTGGGTACAAGTTCGGTCGAACTTCACCTGTTATGCTGGGGATTCTCGAGTGAACTTGATGTTTTCGGGTCCAAAATCTTACGTTTTCACGTCGTTTGCTGAGGAAAATCGAGTGTTCATCGCTCCAACCCTGTGCTACTGAGCAAACTTAGGTCGGAGAGGTCTTTTAGAGCTGTTTTAGCCGTTTTACAAAAGCGTGGGCTAATCCGGGCATACTCGGGGTTCGTTCGGATTAGTCCGGCTTGTGTAAACTAACATAAACATCCTTGTGCTTCTAGATCTGGGATCTTGAATGATAGATGCTTCGTTTCATACCAGAAAATGAACAAAACATCATCAAAAGTCCGTATCTTGTGTAGAAATCATTGGTTTTCAAAGGTTTTTCTCATGTCTATCACTTACAAGCCGAGATCTTGTAGATCTCGTGTTTGGGAAGTCTCTACTATCGCTAACTAAACTCGTATTGTGTAGATCTAAGCTAAAAATAGAAGTTTTTGAAGAAAAAGATGACGGTTTTCGTAAAAGAATGAGTTTTGATGAAAACGAAAGCTACGCCTTGTGCCAAAATCGTTGTAAACCTTTGTAGGTCGTTGATAAACGTTGTTGTAGTGAAATCGGGTTGATTCTTACTTAGAACATGAAGGTTTCGGGTTTTGAGAGCTCTGGGCGAACTTGGTCAGCAAGGGGAGCATGAATGAGGAGCATGGGTATTTATAGGTGAGGCAAGAATCTCAAGAGCTGGCAACAAGTTCGGCCGAACTTGTACAAAAGTGTACAAGTTCGCGCAAACTTGGGGAGCTTTCAAAAGGGAATGGTTAAGTTCGGCCGAACTTGCATATGTATATGCAAGTTCACGCGAACTTGATAGAAACAAAGGATTCCTGGTTATCAGGCAAGTTCGGGCGAACTTGTGGTAGGCAAGTTCGGCCGAACTTGGCCTGGTGACCAAGTTTCGTTTGCCGATTTCGCGTTAAGAGTTCGTTTGTTATTCGGTTCGCATTAGATAGTTATATTAAGCGTTATAATTGGCATAATTGTGCGATTTAGCGATTTGAGAGTGCGAGAGCGATGCGATAGCGATTGCAAACATAACCACAAACACATATAACACATAAATAATATAAAACCACATAAACAGTTGCGATTTGCGATGCGATGAGATTAGTGATGCGATTTATTAAGCGATCAGATGTGATAATAATGTAAAACACCATAAGTAGTTAACATAAACTTTATTATTAACCGAATCTCGGGGTTACAAAAGAAGATAAACAAGAAAAGAAAATGAAAGATAACAATCGACTTTCCGAGTTGTTACAGTCTCCCCTACTTTAGGGAATTTCGTCCCGAAATTAGGTAGTAGCTGTAAGAAATAGATGCGGGTATTTGGCCTTCATATCACTTTCCAATTCCCAAGTAAACTCGGTTCCTCGTTTGCCCTCCCATCGGACTTTCACGATAGGAATGCGAGAGCGTCGTAGTTTCTTAGTCTCTCGGTCCATGATTTCCACAGGCTTTTCCACGAAATGGAGTGTCTCGTTGATTTGCAGATCTTCGAGAGGGACATGCAGATTTTCTTCGGCCGGGCATTTCTTCCGGTAATTCGAGACGATAGGCTACTTTACCGATTCTTTCCAGAATCTTGAAGGGGCCAACGTATCGAGGCGCTAGCTTTCCTGTCACACCCCAACCGATGGCAGAATCATCAGGGTAGTGGCACTAGGCGAACCAGATTGTCTCAAGAGATTCCATAACAATTATTTAAAGATAATAAATCAACATTTAACATCCCATACTATTAAACTCACAATATCCTTAAACAATTACTACATTAACAAAATCCCTTAAACAGTAAAATCTTATCCGATCTCCCCTAGATTTATTACACTTGGAACTAAACAAAATAAAACAAAATTAAACTACGCAAGCCACATCCAAGAATCCAAGCTACAAAATCCTCATCTTGTTACATACTTTAAAATACAAGTCAATACAATTAAGTAAAGGTAGAGCTTACGAGTTTGAATATACTAGCATAGTCGAGAAAGTGTTTGCGAAACAATCTAATTACATATCATGATACACCAAAACACTTAACATAACATAGGCTCATTTCTCATGCTTAACTACGTGAGAAGGCTTGCGGTCCATCCTAACTAGACCCCAGTCGGGTGTCAGCCACACTATAGTATCATACTAGCTAAGGAGGCAAGTTTAACGAAAATAAGTCTAGTCACATGTTTCTAGTATCACGTATTGAGCATATATAATCAGATTATTCGCGTGTGATAAACAGTTGATCTGTGAAGTGATTTTTGATATAGGAACGTACGTAACACCCAAAGTGCGTTTAAAGCAAAAATGGGTCAAGTATACTCACTGTGGGTGCGTTAGGTAAGAGTTCGGGATCTGAGGAGAGTCGAGAGAGTGCCAGATCAGCCTGCATACTCGAACGGTAGTTGCATTAGTCTCCGAAAAGCTGAAACGGTTAAGTCTTGGTTGGGCAGTAGACAAGTTCGGGCGAACTTGTGTGTAACACACACAGTTCGAGCGAACTTGTGTAGAAATGGTGAGATTAGAGCCAAGTTCGTTGAACTTGATGAGTTTCTTTAAGAAACTTGTCAAGTTCGGTGAACTTGTAAGGATCTCTTACTGAGGAGACAAGTACGGGCGAACTTGCATAGTTTCTTAAGAAACTAGACAAGTTCGGTCGAACTTGTAGGAAATTTGGTGAGATTAGCCCAAGTTCGATCGAACTTGACCCATCTGGGTGCAAGTTCGGTCGAACTTGACTAGGGAGCTGGTGATTCTCGAGCGAACTTGATGTTTTCGGGTCCAAAATCTTGCGTTTTCACGTCGTTTGCTGAGGAAAATGGAGTGTTCATCCCTCCAACCCGGTGCTACTGAGCAAACTTAGGTCGGAGAGGTCTTTTAGAGCTGTTTTAGCCGTTTTACAAAAGCGTGGGCTAATCCGGGCGAACTCGGGGTTCGTTCGGATTAGTCCGGCTTGTGTAAACCAAAATAAACGTCCTTGTGCTTCCAGATCTGGGATCTTGAATGATAGATGCTTCGTTTCATACCAGAAAATGAACAAAACATCATCAAAAGTCCGTATCTTGTGTAGAAATCAATGGTTTTCAAAGGTTTTTCTCAGATCTATCACTTACAAGCCGAGATCTTGCAAATCTCGTGTTTGGGAAGTCTCTACTATCGCCAAACGAACTCGTATTGTGTAGATCTAAGCTTTAAACAGAAGTTTTTGAAGAAAAAATGAAGGTTTTCGTAAAAGAATGAGTTTTGATGAAAACGAGGCTATGCCTTGTGCCAAAATCGTTGTAAACCCTTTGTAGATCGTTGATAAACGTTGTTGCAGTGAAATCGGGTTGATCTTACTTAGGACACGAAGGTTTCGGGTTTTGAGAGCTCTGAGCGAACTTGGTCAGCAAGGGGAGCATGAATGAGGAGCATGGGTATTTATAGGTGAGGCATGAATCTCAAGAGTTGGCAGCAAGTTTGGCCGAACTTGTACAAGATTGTACAAGTTCGCGCGAACTTGTAGAGTTTTCAGAGAAGACTTGTGAAGTTCGGCCGAACTTGACCTTTGAGGGGCAAGTTCGAGCGGACTTGAGGTAGGTGAAGGATCTTGTGTTGCTCAGCCAAGTTCGGCCGAACTTGGGGTTACCAAGTTCGAGCGAACTTGTCCAAATATTGGATTTTCTTCGTTTGTTTCGCGTTAAGAGTTCGTTATGGTTATTCGGTTCGCATTAGATAGTTATATTAAGCGTTAAATTAAAGCATTAAGCGTTATAGTTGATATAATAGTGCGATTTAGCGATTCGAGAGTGCGAGAGCAATGCGATAGCGAGCGTAAACATAACCACAAACACACATAACACATAAATAATATAAAACCACATAAATAATTGCGATTTGCGATGCGATTTATTAAGCGATTAGATGCGATAATTGTTGGGGTTTTTTTGAACATGTTTATCAAAGTTATTTTATCCGTATAAAATAAAAACGCAGCGGAATATTTATTTAAAACATGTTACTTATGCTGATACAAAACTCATTTTGTATGTAAAAACCAAAATCCGGATCCATATATGAACATGCATGCTATCAAAACACAACCATAGGGTGTTATAAGAATACTACCTTCCCAATAGTAAGAGATATGAAGAAGATGATGTTCTTGAATGGAAATCTTCAAAGTAGAAGACCTCAAGCTTGTATACCCCAAGCTTTCCAACAAACACCACAAGATTGCTAGGATTTCTACACTTATGAACTCACTTGAAAACCCTCTTGACAACCACTCCTTGGCCGAAAATTGAGAGCTATTTTTGAGTTCTTGCACTTGAATTTTTCTTATGAAAAGTATATGAGAGAATGATCATCAAATCTCCATATATCTTCTTCAAGATCTTATCTTGGATTATGGAAGATTACATGAGATATGTAAGAAGATTGCATGACATTTCATTGGTGGAAGACCACCTTGGGAAGACCCCAAAGTGGACGGCCATATGGCCTTGTTTTGTCACCCAAGATTTCAATTTTATAAAATAAGTCTTATGTTTATATCATAACCTTTTTATAAAATTATAACATTACATGTTATAAGACTTATGCAACATATCACAATTATTTATAATGTTACTTAACCCATTAAATAACAATATAAAATATTCTCTCAAAATAAATTATCCATATAATTTATTAGTTTCTCAAGTGCCATTATTTAGAAAACCAATTTCTAAATATTCTAAGTGTTAATATTTATTTGTTTGATCATATCATAAATAAATATTATAAGTGTTTGTCTAGCTTGTTATTGGGTATGACCCGACTTGGATCAAAACGTACTAGCCACATCAATTTAATATGTGTCTTAGACATACGGATTCCAACAATCTCCCACTTGCACAAGATACATATAAGTTTGATGCAAGTAGAAAATACCGCCTAACAACGGTTTACTACCCTAATACGTATGACGAAGTGCCATTCAATAACACATCCCCTTCAAGTCCCTTACTTGAACATGATTTAGGTGAAACGATCATTTATCTTTTCGTTACAGATGTCATGTCAAATCCAGAGACATAGTATGATCATTCTCTGTTGATTTAACTTTAGCAGGCCTTAGACATCTTACTCTCAACGAATAAGAGGAACAAATCCCATCTTGACTACATACGTCTCTCACAATCACCTCGTACCACACCTGAGCTTAGCCTTATGTACTGCCATATTACTGATAGCAAAGAACCAAGTCAAAGTACAATATTTGGTGAATATCAAGACCCAATATGTATCTCAGGTCAGAGGATACAATGATATTCTCCTTTACTCAAATTTACTTATGATAAATCTCAAAGATTCCATGTAGTAATATTTGAGAGCGGGTCAGTCCAATATTTGCATCCCACAAATATCTATGAACTTTGGCAGCAACAATTTGCTCTATATTCATACCTAATGAATATCCACCAATCCGAGTTCATAATAGTCTTACCTTCATATTTGTTCCCACAAATATGATCGACTACGGACATTTAGAATAATTAACTTATTCATGGATTTAAACATGCTAAAATTGGAACATAACTTAAAATGCCATAATCATTAAATGAGTCATAATAACAATTGTTCCGATATCCAAATACTAAATAGATCAAATCCAATCACTGGAATTTCGAAGTCCTAAGGCACAAGTATGACCCCCATGCTTTGGCTGTTCAAGGAGCTTCGTGAGTGGATCTGCAATGTTTTGATCAGTGTTAACTTTGTGAATACATATCTTTCCTTTTTCAACTTCATCCCTTATGTAGTTGAATCTCCGCTCAATGTGCCTAGTCTTTTGATGTGCACAAGGTTCCTTAATTTGTGCAATTGCACCCTCGTTGTCACAAAAGATTTCTAGGGGATCCTGAATGGTAGGGACTACCCCTAGGTCGGTGATGAATTTCTTCAACCATGCAGCTTCTTGTGCTGCCAATGAAGCGGCGATGTATTCCGATTCTGTAGTGGACGATGCTACAACATCCTGCTTTGAGCTCTTCCAAGAGACTGCAGCTCCATTCAAAATGAAGACATACCCAGATTGTGATCGAGAACCATCTCGGTCAGTTTGGAAACTCGCATCCGTGTAACCCTTTACAACGAGTTCCTCTTCACCAGATCCATATATTAGAAACATATCCTTAGTCCTTCTAAGATATTTCAATATGCTTTAACAGCCATCCAATGACTGTTACCTGGATTTTGCTGGTATCTACTTGTTATGCTTAAGGCACATGACACATCCGGTCTAGTGCATATCATTTCATACATGATGGATCCTACAGCAGACGCATATGGGACTCCTTTCATTCTCTCTTGCTCATCCTCTGAGCTTGGACATTGAGACGCATTCAATATCGTTCCCTTTTGAATAGGTACCAAACCTTTCTTAGAGTTCTCCATCTTGAACCTTTTCAAGACTTTGTCAATGTATGCACTTTGGTTCAAACTTATCAAGCGCCTTGATCTATCCCTATAGATATTTATTCCCAAAATATAGGCGGCTTCACCAAGATCCTTAATGGACAAACAACTTCCAAGCCAGGTTTTAACACCTTCCATGGTTGGAATATCATTTCCAAATAGTATAATGTGATCGACATACAGTACTAGGAAGTGATGATGCTCCCACTAGCCTTCTTATACACACAAGCTTCGTCAGCGTTCTTGATGAATCCAAAATTCCTAATTTCTTCATCAAAACGATGATTCCAACTTCTAGATGCTTGTTTCAATCCATTTATTGATTTCTTTAACTTGCATACTTTGTTAGGATGTTTTGGATCGACAAAACCTTCAGGCTGAACCATATAGACATCTTCATTAAGATATCCATTGAGGAAAGCCGTTTTGACATCCATTTTCCAAATCTCATAATCGTAATATGCAGCTATGGCAAATAATATCCTAATTGACTTTAGCATCGCCACGGGCGAGAAGGTCTCATCATAATCAACCCCTTGAGTTTGAGTGAAACCTTTTGCTACAAGTCTCGCTTTATAAGTATCCAAGTTACCATGCATATAAGTTTTCTTCTTGAAAACCCACTTACTTCCAACTACTTTGGAGTTAAGAGGTGGCACAACCAATTCCCATACTTGGTTGTCATAAATGGATTGCATCTCTACGTTCATGGCTTCAAGCCACTTGTCACAATCGGATTGTGACATTGCATCATGGTATGTGGTTGGTTCATCTGAATCTACCATGTAGTATCCATCCATGAAAAATCCATATCTTTCGGGTGGATGACTAATTCTACCAGATCTGCGAACGTTTTGTGTGTATTGATCAACCATTTGATCCTCTTCAACAACCTCTTGTTGAGTGCTAGTATCAACCAAACGTGTATTGGCTTATGGTTCTTGATCCTCATCAAGTTCCACTGTTCTACTACTAGTTCCTTCCATAAGGAACTTAGCCTCCAAGAACTTACCCTTTCGAGCAACAAATACCTTTTGCTCTGTTGGATCATAAAAGTAATATCCTATATCATCTTTAGGATATCCTACAAAGATACACTTAGTGGATCGTACTTCCAATTTGTTTGGGGTGTATTGCTTCACATAAGCTTCACAACCCCATACCTTCAAATATGATAATGATGGAGCCTTTCCATGCCATATTTCAAAAGGTGTCTTATCCACTTTCTTGGTTGGGGCCATATTCAGTATACGGGCCGCGGAGAGCAAAGCGTAACCCCAAAATGATAGAGGCAATGTGCTTCTAGCCATCATAGATCGAACCATATCCAATAGAGTTCGATTCCTCCTTTTAGACACACCATTATGTTGTGGTGTTCCAGGTGGAGTAAGTTGTGAGATAATCCCACAACTCCTAAGATGATCTTGAAAAGCATCACTAAGGTATTCACCTCCTCTATTGGTACGAAGGACTTTGATTGTTTTCTTGAGTTGATTTTCTACTTCACTTTTGAAATCTTTGAACATTTCAAATGCTTCATCTTTGTGTCTTATCAAGTACACATAACCATAACGACTATAGTCATCGGTAAAACTAATGAAGTATCTTTCACCATTCCTAGTCATTGGCTTAAAAGGACCACATACATCCGAATGTATGATACCTAAAAAGTCTTTTGCTCTTTCAAAGGTGCCACTGAAGGGTGCTTTAGTCATTTTGCCTTGTAAACAAGATTCACATACAT
This sequence comes from Scalesia atractyloides, assembly GCA_947069175.1. Taxonomy (NCBI): domain Eukaryota; kingdom Viridiplantae; phylum Streptophyta; class Magnoliopsida; order Asterales; family Asteraceae; genus Scalesia; species Scalesia atractyloides. The sequence goes on along the minus strand of CAMTDV010000030.1, from coordinate 74,050,186 downwards.
CAAATGAATCATCTCCATTTGTTTCCAAAAGACCATTCTTTCGAAGTGTTTGCATGTGATTTTTGTTTATATGTCCAAGGCGACAATGCCAAAGATAGGAATCACTCAAATCTAATTTGAGTTTCTTGGTGGTTGCTTGGTACATTGAACTATCAAATGTATCATCATGAACCAATTCATAAATATCATTTGAAGGCATAGCTTTAAAGTAAAACATGTCATTCATCAAAACATAAATGTCATCGTTTACAAACTTTAAATTAAAACCATATTGTAGCAAGAGGGAAACTGAAATAATGTTCCTAGTCAAACTAGGAGCATACAAAACATTTTTCAAGATGATTTCCAAACCATTTGGAAGTTTCAAAACATAGTCTCATCAGGCTTCAACTTGAACCTTTGCTCCATTGCCCATGAAGAGACTAATGTCTCCCTTCTTGTAATGTTTATTTCTTTTGAACCCCTGCAACAAATTGCAAATATGAGTTCCACACCTAGTATCCAATACCCATGTGTTTGAAGAAATAACATTAAGGTCAATATGTATCATAAGTATTGTACCTGAGGTTTGCCCCGCATCCCTCTTGTTATTCAACTCCTTGAGATAGGTTGGACAATATCTTTTCCAATGTCCTATCTCTCCACACTCAAAGCATGGGTCAGTCGAAGCAACCTTTTGCTTCTTTTCCCTTGGTTTTGTGGGTTCCGCTTTAACCTTTCCTTTCCCTTTCCCTTTGACGTGACCCTTCCTTTTAGCAAAACTTGCCTTGGAGTCGGGGTGGGGCCTCTTCTTGTTGCCTCCCTCATTGATCGTTAGAACGGGTAAAGCCTTTTTACCCATGCCTGCCTCGGCAGTTTTGAGCATTGCATGAAGCTCACAAATGCTCTTGTCCCATCCATTCATGTTATAATTCATGACGAAAGTCTCAAACTTCTTTGTTAGAGTTGAGGATCAAATCCGTAGCCAACTCTTTAGAGATGGGATAATTAAGCCTTTCGAGGCGATCAATATGGCTTTTCATCTTCAGGACATAAGATGACACCGATTGGGTTTCCTCCATACGACATGCATGAAGCGCCCGAACCGTTTCGAAGCGTTCTACCCTTGCTTGTTGAAGGAACATTTCCTTTAATTGGGTAATCATGTCGTATGCCCCATGATGTTCAAAATCCTTTTGAATCTCGGGAATCATAGTTCCCAACATGAGGCAAGAGGCTTGCATGGAGTCCTCGGTATACTTAACCCAATCGTCATAGGCCTCCTCATCTTCCACGTTAGGTTCATCGGGAATAGGGTCGTCTAACACATAAGATATCTTTTCTTGCTTGAGAACGATTCTCAAGTTTCGATACCAATCCATGAAGTTATTATGGTTGAGACGATCCTTTTCAAGGATTAGTGATAGGTTACGGACGGTTTGGGTAATTGTGTTTGGATTGTTAGCGGCCATCTACAAAATTTTAACAAAGTTCAATTTTCGTATTTTAGATATTATTAAATTTTAATCACTAATACCCTTTTATGTCTCATAGACAATTAGTAATTAAAATTTAGAATCCAACGTTACATTTAAATATTGGTTAGGTGACCTTTATCCCATTATTTAAATTAACAAGGTAGTCAACGTTTGACGCTTGCAACTCTTTGCAATTTCTAGCCATATGGGATCGGTTAAACATCTTAATGTTTAGTTGGCATGTTTAATCCCATCAACACCTTTGTACGTCATGCTTCGGTGACCCTAAGCACATGGTTTCCAAATCAAATCGTCCTACTTACACACACATGTAAGTTTACACATACAAGTGGTTAGTGTCCTTTATCCCACAAATATTGTAAGCCTACCTCCAATTCACAAGTTCCTTCAAATGTGGTTAGGTGACCTTTATCCCACAAAGAATTCCCAAGTGATTCGAGTGTTGTATAAAAGGATGGTGTTTGACTTGTTTTATAAAAGGGATTTAATGTTTTCAAAAATTCTAGTTTTAGAAAACTTTATGTACCATACATTTGCATGCATTCAAATCCATGGTACCTTTGTGAAAACCAATTTTCAAGGTTCTTTTAATAAAACCCATTTTATTATAAAATCAATAATTTTTAATAAAACCATTTTATTAACTACTTTAATGATTTTTTAAAGAACCAATTTTAAGCTTGTTATGGATTATAAGTTGTTAAGCATGCATATCCAAATATTATCTAAACAACCATAAATAAAACAACCATACCAGCATAACAAACAAAATAGGTGCATAACCATAGCCAACTATTTTTGACAACACTTGTTAGCCGAAACAATTGTGCCAAAAGGTCCTTCCTAAAGGGTGAATAGTGACACAAAAAATGTGTCGTTGAACTCCCACTTGAACCCGCATCCAAATGCTTCAAGTCTTCCTTTTGTGTTGTGATTTCTCCACTTTTTTTGGGCTTCCAAATGAACTTTAAATTCAGCTCCAAACTTCTTTGGGCTTCAAAAATGTGTTTTGATTATTGGGCTAAAATCCCGTTAGGAACCATGAGGTTCTTTAGGCCCAAAATTGGCCAAAATCAAAAACGCATTTTGTGTCCATCTTCTTTTACAATGAAGTATCCTAATACATTTTTCTAGTAAAATAAAATGCAACTAATCTATTTATTTACATACCAAATGAAAATAAATAAATAAATTACAAGTTTACAAATGGAAGAACAAAGATAATTAATTATTACAACCCATTGAAATAATTAAATAAATCACAACACAATCATTCAACATATTTAAACACAAGGTCATGGCTAGGTCATGAACACCAAAATATATATCCACATATATATTTAAATTCAAGAGCAAAAATGGTTTCCCTTTTGTAGCCCAATTTTCGGCCTAGGGAAAAACCGAAAAGATGGGTTTTGTCCAAACAAAAAAAATCATCCAAATTATATAATTTTTCAAGATACTTTTATGCATGTATAATAAACATCTTGAAAAACAAAAGGAAAACCATGATTAAAATTTTCGGCCATAGGGTTTCCACAAACCCAAAATCCCGAAATTTTTAAATCCATTGAAGCGTGCATTCATATTAGCGGCTCTGATATTGGGGTTTTTTTGAACATGTTTATCAAAGTTATTTTATCCGTAATAAAATAAAAATGCAGCGGAATATTTATTTAAAACATGTTACTTATGCTGATACAAAACTCATTTTGTATGTAAAAACCAAAATCCGGATCCATATATGAACATGCATGCTATCAAAACACAACCATAGGGTGTTATAAGAATACTACCTTCCAAATAGTAAGAGATATGAAGAAGATGATGTTCTTGAATGGAAATCTTCAAAGTAGAAGACCTCAAGCTTGTATACCCCAAGCTTTCCAACAAACACCACAAGATTGCTAGGATTTCTACACTTATGAACTCACTTGAAAACCCTCTTGACAACCACTCCTTGGCCGAAAATTGAGAGCTATTTTTGAGTTCTTGCACTTGAATTTTTCTTATGAAAAGTATATGAGAGAATGATCATCAAATCTCCATATATCTTCTTCAAGATATTATCTTGGATTATGGAAGATTACATGAGATATGTAAGAAGATTGCATGACATTTCATTGGTGGAAGACCACCTTGGGAAGACCCCAAAGTGGACGGCCATATGGCCTTGTTTTGTCACCCAAGATTCCAATTTTTATAAAATAAGTCTTATGTTTATATCATAACCTTTTTATAAAATTATAACATTACATGTTATAAGACTTATGCAACATATCACAATTATTTATAATGTTACTTAACCCACTAAATAACAATATAAAATATTCTCTCAAAATAAATTATCCATATAATTTATTAGTTTCTCAAGTGCAATTATTTAGAAAACCAATTTCTAAATATTCTAAGTGTTAATATTTATTTGTTTGATCATATCATAAATAAATATTATAAGTGTTTGTCTAGCTTGTTATTGGGTATGACCCGACTTGGATCATAACGTACTAGCCACATCAATTTAATATGTGTTTTGGGCATACAGATTCCAACAATAATAACGTAAAACACCATAAGTAATTAACATAAACTTTATTATTAACCGAATCTCGGGAGTACAAAGGTAGATAAACAGGAAAACAAAATGAAAGATAACAATCGAATTTTCGAGTTGTTACAGTCTCCCCTACTTTAGGGAATTTCTTCCCGAAATTAGGCAGTGGCCGTAACAAATAGATGCGGATACTTGGCCTTCATATCACTTTCCAATTCCCAAGTAAACTCGGCGCCGTGTTTACCCTCCCATCGAACTTTCACGATAGGGATGCGAGAGCGTCGGAGTTTCTTGGTCTCTCGGTCCATGATTTCCACAGGCTTTTCCACGAAATGGAGAGTCTCGTTGATTTGCAGATCTTCGAGAGGGACAAGGAGATTCTCTTCAGCGAGGCATTTCTTAAGGTTAGACACGTGGAAAGTCGGATGTACATTATTAAGTTCCCCGGTAATTCGAGACGATAGTCTACTTTACCGATTCTTTCCAGAATCTTAAAGGGTCCAACGTATCGAGGCGCTAGCTTTCCTTTCTTGCCGAAGCGGACCACTCCCTTCCAAGGTGCAACCTTTAGGAGAACGTGATCTCCCACTTTGAACTGTAGGGGCTTACGGCGTTTATCAACGTAACTTTTTTTACGACTCCGAGCTTTCAAGAGATTGTCTCTGATTTGGAGGATCTTGTCCGTCGTTTCTTGAATTAGCTCGTGACCAGTGATTTGTGCTTCTCCGATCTCGTGCCATGCAATAGGCGATCGACATTTCCTTCCATACAGTGCCTCAAAAGGAGCCATTTGAATGCTGGTATGATAACTATTATTGTACGAGAATTCGATTAAAGGTAAATGCGTATCCCAGTTACCATCGAAAGCTATGATGTACGCACGAAGCATGTCTTCGAGGGTGCGAATCGTGCGCTCAATCTGGCCGTCGATCTGAGGCTGAAAAGCGGTACTGAGATTGAGAGTAGTACCGAGAGCAGATTGAAAGGTCTCCCAGAGACGCGAGGTAAAACGACCGTGTCGGTCAGAGATGATGTCACGAGGCGTCCCGTGTCGACATATAACTTCGTCGGTATAGATTCGGGCTAACCGTTCGACCTTAAAGTCTTCTCGTATAGCAATAAAGTGCGCGGATTTAGTAAGACGATTAACGATAACCCAAATGCTATCGTGACCTGAAGAAGTGCGGGGAAGTTTGGTAACGAAGTCCATAGCTATACTCTCCCACTTCCACATCGAGATTTCGGGTTGTTTGAGTAAACCAGAGGGCCTTTCATGTTCGGCTTTAACTTTCGAACAAGTTAAGCACTTTGAGACGTACACGGCGATATCCTTTTTCATGCCCGGCCACCAGTACTTAGGACGAAGGTCCTGGTACATCTTGTCGGCACCGGGTGAATAGAATATCGAGATTTATGAGCTTCGGTCATTAGCAATTCATGAAGGTTATCACGAGTAGGAATCCAAATACGATCGAGATTGTAATAAATACCATCAGTTTAGATACAAGCTGAGTTTCGGCACCACATTTCATTTCGCCTTGAAGGGTATTCTCGTTAAAGCAGGCGAATTGAGCGGCTCGGATGAGGGTTTCAAGTTTAGCACAAGCTTGAGAGTCACGAATATCATATACATAGCTTCGTCGACTTAGAGCATCGGCGACGACGTTTGCTTTGCCGGGATGGTAGCGTATCTCACAATCGTAGTAGTTGAGAAGTTCAACCCATTGACGTTGTCGCATGTTTAGTTCTTTTCGATTAAAGATATGTTGTAAGCTCTTATAGTCGGTGAAGACCGTACACTTTGTACCTTAAAGGTAGTTTCGCCATATCTTCAATGCTAAAACAACTGCACCGAGTTCGAGGTCGTGGGTAGTGTAGTTCTTCTCGTGGATCTTGAGTTGTCAAGACGCATACGCGATATCTTTGTCTCGATGCATGAGAACACAACCGAGACCAAGATTAGAGGCATCGCAGTAAACAACTAAATCGTCGTTTCCGTCAGGTAAGGCGAGAACGGGAGCGTTGTTAGCATACGCTTGTGAGTTGGAAAAGCTTCCTCTTGCTTGGAATCCCAAACGAAAGGTTTGTCTTTATGAGTCAAAGCGCTAAGCGGAACGGCGATTTTAGAAAAGTCGGAGATGAATCGACAGTAATAACCCGCCAATCCAAGAAATGAACGGATTTCGGAGGCATTCTTCGGTGTAATCCAACGCTTGACGGCTTGAATCTTTGCAGGGTCGAAGTGAATTCCTTGACTATTAACGATGTGGCCGAGAAATTGGACTTCTTCGAGCCAGAATTCACACTTAGAGAACTTAGCATAAAGGCGATTTCCTTGAAGAAGTTCGAGGACTAAACGGAAACGACGCGCGTGTTCGTCCCTCGACTTCTAATAGATAAGGATATCATCGATGAAAACAATGACGAAACGATCTAAGAAAGCTTTACACACACGGTTCATCAAATCCATAAGACCGCGGGTGCATTGGTAAGACCAAAAGGCATGACGACGAATTCGAAATTGCCATAGCGAGGACGAAAGGCGGTTTTCAGAATATCTTCTTCCAACACGCATAACTGATGATAACCGGAACGAAGATCGATCTTGGAAAAACAAGTAGCACCTTGAAGCTGATCGAATAAGTTATCGATACGAGGAAGAGGGTAACGATTCTTTATCATGAGTTTGTTAAGTTCACGATAATTGATGCACATAAGGAATGATCCATCCTTCTTTTTCACAAAAAGGACAGGAGCGCCCCATGGTGAAGTGCTCGGGCGTATGAAACCTTTATCAAGAAGCTCTTGAAGTTGGCTTGATAGCTCGCGCATTTCGGATGGTGCGAGGCGATAAGGAGCTTTAGCAACAGGAGTAGCTACGGGAACAAAATCGATACGAAATTCAACATCACGAGTAGGGGGTAAACCAGGTAGGTCGTCGGGAAAGACTTTAGGAAATTCACAAACAACGGGAACATCTTTATAAGTCATCTTTTCTTTCTTCGGGTTCACGATATGAGCGAGGAAAGCAACACATCGCTTTTGCAAGCATTTGTGTGCTCGAGTACATGACAAAAGCATCAACTTCTTTGAGGGAGTTTCACCATAAACATGAAGTTGATCACCGTTTAGGAGAGGGAAACGAATCATCTTATCGAAGCATACAACTTCAGCATGATTCTCACGAAGAAAATCCATACCTACTATGATATCAAAGCTACCTAACTGCATAGGTATGAAATTGATCGAGAAGACATGGTTGTTGAGATCGAGAGAACAACCACGTAAAATGGAGGTTACGGTAACGATTCTTCCGGTGGCGACTTCCACATCGAAAGTCTTTGGGAGTTTAGCGTGCTTACAATTTAAACCTTTTCGAATTCTAACGATACAAAACAATTATCGGCACCAGTATCAAATAAACATGAAACATAAATACCATTAACGAGAAACGTACCATTGACGACATTGTTGTCATTCTGAGCCTGGCGGTGACTGAGATTGAAGGCTCTTCCACGCGCAGCTTGTTGTTGCTGCTGAGGCTGCGGTGGTGGCTGCTGCTGAGGCTTCTGCTGTTGGGGCTCTTGTTTCACGGTGCGGTTTGGGCAAACATTAGCAAAGTGGTTCGGATCACCACACACGAAGCACACTCGTGCCTTTAGAGCTTGCTGCTGGTTGGCTTGAGGAGGAGCAGGTAAAGCTGGAGCTGTTGGAGCCTGAGGAGCTGGCTGACGAGTAGCACTTCGGCAGCTGACTGTAAAGTGGCCGTAGATGTTGCAGTTTATGCAAAAACGGCAATTGCCACCAATGGCATGATGATATGTGCACTTAGGGCACATAGGGTGCGGGCCAGTGTACGCATGCTTTGCTGGCAGTGCGTTTGGTGCTGCTGACTGGAGTGGCTGAGGGTTCGCTGGAGCAGTAGGAGCAAAGTTCTTGCTCGGATTTTCCCTTTTGCGACCATGGCGACTGTTCTTTGGTTCTCGGGGCTGTTCGGTAGTAGGAGCTGCTGATTCGGTGACTGCCTGATTTGTGACCATGTCGCTTTTAAAGTAACCGGACTGAACTCGTTTGTCATTAATCTTGGCGGCTAGCTGGTAGGTCTGCTCGATAGTAGCAGGGTGTGCTGCTTGAACAAAGTCAGCGACGCAATCGAGGAGAGCGTTGAGGTATTTCTTGATTGCCTTCTCGGTCGTATCCACTTGACCGGGACAGATGATGCTCAACTGTTTGAAAAAGTGGTGAGACCAGCGTTATCGGGACCATCTTGCTTAATATTCCAGAATTCGTTCTCTAACTTCTGGATCTCGTAGGGAGGACATAATTCCTTGATCATAATTTCCTTAAGTTCCTCCCAAGTGAGTCCGTAGGCTTCGTCGTTTCCGCGCCTGTTGCGCTCGGCGGTCCACCAGTCGAGAGCCCTTGATTGAAACACGCCGGTAGCGTTGATAGTGCACAGAGCCTCGGGACATCCACTCTAGCGGAATGTGACCTCGATAGAGTCAAACCAGTGGAACATGGCACTCGGCCCTTTGGTGCCTGAGAAAGTAAGCGGTCCACATGATTTGAACTGCTTAAAGCTGAAGTGGGGTTTTGGCACATCTCCCTTGGAGTCAACTGAAGAGTTGCTGCTTACAGCATGGATTTCTGAGACAATTTGCGGTATGACTTTAGCTATCTCCTTGGCTACCATTGTAGCGATACGCTTGTCGGCGTTGCTGTGCTGGAGATTCCTTCGGGTGTGCGATCCCATAGAAGACATCTACACTAAGGATTTAGATAAGATGAGATTCGATTATAATAGAGTTATGTTTAAATATTTATTATTATTATTATTATTATAATTCATACAAGGCACAAAATCACATAAACACGTAGGCACGTAATCACGTAAGCACATAAGCACGTAAGCACATAAGCACATATTTGCACGTATTCACCTTCTAATAATAACAATGCATAGCGCGATACGAGATGCGAGATATAGCGAGATATAAGCGATATATAATAGCGAGATAAGCGAGATAATACCGCGTATGAGGCACACGTCCTCATAGGCGTAAGCGAGTTAAGTGATTAGTTTGGTTTGTGTATTAATTTAGCGTTTTAGATTACAAGACCTGTGCGAGTTGTGCATACATTCGAAGGAGCGTAAATGCGATAAATCGAGAAATCAAAATGCGAGAAATAAATAATTAAGCGAGAAATCGAATAAAGCGAAAATTCTCAAAATTTAAACACATAAATAGTAATAAACTCGATGATGCGTAAATCAACGATATAGGCTTAAATCAATTGGGAGTGTCCGGGGTTTTGAGATATTTGACACGCCAAAGTGATTCAACTACCCTTTGCATTTGGACCCACGCTTTGGCCTAATAGATAAACGTTCTCACCGCAAGCGGCTAACAACGTTTACCCTTCCAGTTAATACGTGTTCTAAACCATTGGCATAATCGAGACTTTGGTGAGATTGAAAATCGAAGCACGGAATTAGTTATTAAGATGCGGGTTTCACCCCTAACTTAACAACTTTGTTCCTAGTTAGAAATGGAGATTTTCGTAGAGGTTTGGATATCACTCCTAACTCAACGAAAATATCTCGTGCGAGAGGATATGCGGAGTGAATGATCTCATCGAGAGTTCTCGGTTTTCACACCTATTCTCGACTTGATCACTCGTTTTGTGTGATACGAGTGTTTCCAAGCGTGTATTTCGTATTAGCCTTAGGAAAGGCACATTTAAGCATTTATGGAAAGTAGTTTAACATTTAAGTAAAAGATAGGTCAATCGGGTACTTAAACATGCTACTAGGTCGGATCATGGCAATTCTACCTATTATCCTAAGTTATGGTGCTCTGATACCAATCTGTCACACCCCAACCGATGGCGGAATCATCAGGGTAGTGGCACTAGGCGAACCAGATTGTCTCAAGAGATTCCATAACAATTATTTAAAGATAATAAATCAACATTTAACATCCCATACTATTAAACTCATAATATCCTTAAACAATCATTACATTAACAAAATCCCTTAAACAGTAAAATCTTATCCGATCTCCCCTAGATTTATTACACTTGGAACTAAACAAAATAAAACAAAACTAAACTACACAAGCCACATCCAAGCATCCAAGCTACAAAATCCTCATCCTGTTACATACATTAAAATACAAGTCAATACAATTAAGTAAAGGTGAGCTTACGAGTTTGAATAATACTAGCATAGTCGAGAAAGCGTTTGCGAAACACTCTAATTACATATCATGATACACCAAAACACTTAACATAACATAGGCTCATTTCTCATGCTAACTACCGTGAGAAGGCTTGCACGACCATCCTAACTAGACCCCGTCGGGTGTCAGCCACACTATAGTACCATACTAGCTAAGGAGGCAAGTTAATGAAAATAAGTCCAAGTCACATGTTTCTAGTAACACGTATTGAGCATATATAATCAGATTATTCGCGTGTGATAAACAGTTTGATCTGTGAAGTGATTTTTGATATAGGAACGTATGTAACACCCAAAAAGTGCGTTAAAGCAAAAATGGGTCAAGTATACTCACTGTGGGTACGTTTAGATAAGAGTTCGGGATCTGAGGAGAGTCGAGAGGAGGGCCGGATCAGTCTGCATACGTGAACGGAAGTGCGTCAGTCTCTGAAAAGCTGAAACGGTTAAGTCTTGGTTGGGCAGTAGACAAGTTCGGGCGAACTTGTGTGTAAATACACAAGTTCGAGTGAACTTGTGTAGAATTGGTGAGATTAGAGCCAAGTTCGGTTGAACTTGATGAGTTTCTTTAAGAAACTGGTCAAGTTCGGGCGAACTTGTAAGGATCTCTAACTGAGGAGACAAGTTCAGATGAACTTGCATAGTTTTTAAGAAACTAGACAAGTTCAGTCGAACTTGTAGGAAATTTGGTGAGATTAGCCAAAGTTCGGTCAAACTTGACCCATCTGGGTGCAAGTTCGGTCAAAGTTAACCCATCTGGGTGCAAGTTCGGTCAAAGTTGACCAGGGAGCTGGTGATTCTCGAGCAAACTTGATGTTTTCAGGTCCAAAATCTTGCGTTTTCGCGTCGTTTGCTGAGGAAAATGGAGTGTTCATCCCTCCAACCCTGTGCTACTGAGCAAACTTAGGTCGGATGGTCTTTTAGAGCTGGTTTAGCCGTTTTACAAAAGCGTGGGCTAATTCAGGCGAACTCGGGGTTCGTTCAGCTTTACCTGCTGCTGAGGCTGCTGCTGCTAGCGGCTCTTGTTTCACGGTGCAGTTTGGGCAAACATTAGCAAAGTGGTTCGGATCACCACACACGAAGCACACTCGTGCCTTTGGAGCTTGCTGCTGGTTGGCTTGAGGAGGAGCAGGTAAAGCTGGAGCTGCTGGAGCATGAGGAGCTGGCTGACGAGTACCACTACGGCAGCTGACTGTAAAGTGGCCGTAGATGTTGCAGTTCGTGCAAAAACGGTAATTGCCACCAACGGCATGAAGATATGTGCACTTAGGGCACATAGGGTGTGGACCAGTGTACGCACGCTTTGCTGGCGGTGCGTTTGGTGCTGCTGACTGGAGTGGCTGAGGGTTCGCTGGAGCAGTAAGAACAAAGTTCTTGCTCGGGTTTTCCCTTTTGCGACCACGGCGACTGTTCTTTGGCTCTCGGGGCTGTTCGGTAGTAGGAGCTGCTAATTTGGTGACTGCCTAATTTGCGACCTTGCTGCTTTTAAAGTAACCAGACTGAACTCGTTTGTCATTAATCTTGGCGGCTAGCTGGTAGGTCTCCTCGATAGTAGCAGGGCGTGCTGCTTGAACAAAGCGACGCAATCGGCGAGAGCATTGAGGTATTTCTTGATTGCCTTCTCGGTCGTATCCACTTGACCAGGACAGATGATGCTCAACTGTTTGAAGCGAGCGGTAAGACCAGCGTTATCGGGACCATCTTGCTTGATATTCCAAAATTCGTTCTCTAAATTCTGGATCTCGTAGGGAGGACAGTATTCCTTGATCATAATTTCCTTAAGTTCCTCCCAAGTGAGTCCGTAAGCTTCGTCGTTCCCACGCCTGTTGCGCTCGGCTGTCCACCAGTCGAGAGCCCTTGATAGAAACACGTCGGTAGCGTTGACAGTGCGTAGAGCCTCGGGACATCCACTTTGGCGGAATGTGACCTTGATAGAGTCAAACTAGTGGAACATGGCACTCGGCCCTTTGGTGCCTGAGAAAGTAAGCGGTCCACATGCTTTGAACTGCTTAAAGCTGAAGTGGGGTTTCGAGGCATCTCCCTTGGAGTCCACACATGAATTGCTGCTTACAGCATGAATTTCTGAGACAATTTGCGGGATGACTTTAGCTATCTCCTTGGCTACCATTGTAGCGATGCGCTTGTCGGCGTTGCTACGCTGGAGGTTCCTTCGGGTGTGCGATCCCATAGAAGACATCTACACGAAGGATTTAGATTAGATGAGATTCGATTATAATAGAGTTATGTTTAAATATTTATTATTATTATAATTCATACAAGGCACAAAATCACATAACACGTAGGCACGTAATCGCGTAAGCATATAAGCACGTAAGCACATAAGCACGTAAGCACATAAGCACATATTTGCACGTATTCACCTTCTAATAATAACAATGCGTAGCGCGATACGAGATGCGAGATATACGCGATATATAATAGCGAGATAAGCGAGATAATACCACGTATGAAGCACACGTCCTCATAGGCGTAAGCGAGTTAAGCGATTAGTTTGGTTGGTGTATTAATTTAGCATTTTAGATTTCGAGAGCTGTGCGAGTTGTGCATACATTCGATGGAGCGTAAATGCGATAAATCGAGAAATCGATGATATGATAAATCATCAAAGCGAGAAATCGAAGTAAAAGCGAAAATTCTCAAAATTTTTAAACACGTAAATAATAATAAACTTGATGATGCATAAATCGACGATATAGGCTTAAATCAATTTGGAGTGTCCGGGGTTTTGACACATTTGACACGCCAAAGTGATTTGACTACCCTTTGCATTTGGACCCACGCTTTGGCCTAATAGATAAATGTTCTCACCGCAAGCGGCTAACGACGTTTACCCTTCCAGTTAATACGTGTTCCAAACCATCGGCATAACCGAGACTTTGGTGAGACTGAAAATCGAATTGCGGAATTAGTTATTAAGATGCGGGTTTCACCCCTAACTTAACAACTTTGTTCCTAGTTAGAAATGGAGATTTTCGTAGAGGTTTGGATATCACTCCTAACTCAACGAAAATATCTCGTGCGAGAGGATATGCGGAGTGAATGATCTCATCGAGAGTTCTCGGTTTTCACACCTATTCTCGACTTGATCACTCGTTTTGTGTGATACGAGTGTTTCCAAGCGTGTATTTCGTATTATCCTTAGGAAAGGCACATTTAAGCATTTATGGAAAGTAGTTTAACATTTAAGTCAAAGATAGGTCAATCGGGTACTTAAACATGCTACTAGGTCGGATCATGGCAATTCTACCTATTATCCTAAGTTATGGTGCTCTGATACCAATCTGTCACACCCCAACCGATGGCGGAATCATCAGGGTAGTGGCACTAGGCGAACCAGATTGTCTCAAGAGATTCCATAACAATTATTTAAAGATAATAAATCAACATTTAACATCCCATACTATTAAACTCATAATATCCTTAAACAATCATTACATTAACAAAATCCCTTAAACAGTAAAATCTTATCCGATCTCCCCTAGATTTATTACACTTGGAACTAAACAAAATAAAACAAAACTAAAATACGCAAGCCACATCCAAGCATCCAAGCTACAAAATCCTCATCCTGTTACATACGTTAAAATACAAGTCAATACAATTAAGTAAATGTGAGCTTACGAGTTTGAATAATACTAGCATAGTCGAGAAAGCGTTTGCGAAACACTCTAATTACATATCATGATACACCAAAACACTTAACATAACATAGGATCATTTCTCATGCTAACTACTGTGAGAAGGCTTGCACGTCCATCTTAAGTAGACCCCGTCGGGTGTAAGCCACGCTATAGTACCATACTAGCTAAGGAGGCAAGTTAACGAAAATAAGTCCTAGTCACATGTTTCTAGTATCACGTATTGAGCATATATAATCAGATTATTCGCGTGTGATAAACAGTTTGATTTGTGAAGTGACTTTGATATAGGAACGTATGTAACACCTAAAAAGTGCGTTAAAGCGAAAATGGGCCAAGTATACTCACTGTGGGTGCGTTTAGGTAAGAGTTCGGGATCTGAGGAGAGTCGAGAAGAGCGCCGGATCAGCCTGCATACGCGAACGAAAGTGTATCAGTCTCCGAAAAGCTGAAATGGTTAAGTCTTGGTTGGGCAGTAGACAAGTTCGGGCGAACTTGTGTGTAATCACACAAGTTCGAGCGAACTTGTATGATTTTGCTGAGTTTGGTGCCATGTTCGGTCGAACTTGGTAAGATTCCTAGGAATCTTGTCAAGTTCGGGCGAACTTGTAAGAAACTCTTATTGGGAAGACAAGTTCGGGCGAACTTTCTTGATTTCTTGGGAATTAGGCAAGTTCGAGCGAACTTGTGAGAAGGTTTGATGAAATTGGCTCAAGTTCGGTCAAACTTGACCCATTTTGTAACGCCTCGTATTTTTATTATTTTTCTAGATAATAATAATAATAATAAACAAAATAAATTCGACGTTTTATGAAACTTGTACTTGAAATCGGATCTCGTCGGTACGTTCGGGCCACTCAAAAACGTTAGATCGGGTTAACAAGCTTTGGCCCAACACACCACCTAAACCTAACTAAACCCTAAACCTAATTTCAAATAAATAAAACCCCCCACCCTCACATTTCACCCATACGCGGCTCATCTCCCTGCTCCCCCCCCTTCTCCTCAGCCGCTCACACACACCTCACTCACCTTCCTTCTCAACCTCTCACATTCGCACACCCCCTGCAATCTCTTAAACCCGACACACACACCCCGCTTAGATGCTTCAGAGAGAGAGAGAGAGGGAGCTGTGAGGAGAGAGAGACTAGATAGAGCGGCGGCGGTGCGGCGGCGTGGCGGCGGAGCAGCGGCGCGGCTGCGACGATGCATCGGTTCAGCAACGGCGGTGCAGCAGCGGCGGCGGTTTCGATCGATGGCGGCAGCAGCCGTCACCTCCAGCGGGCGACGGTGGTGGTGGGTGATTCAAACGAAACATAGCAGCGGCGGCAGCAGGCTCGACGGCAGCAACACCAGCATCATGTTCGTCTCCAAAACCTCCGGTAAACACCTCTAAGCTTGTTCTTTCACTTTTTCTTTCAGATCTGTAAAGATCCGCGTCTCCGGCCCCGTTTGGTTTCGTTTCATGTGGTGCCGGCATGGCCTACGGCGGCGGTAGTAGTTCATCACGGCGGCAGTGATGGTGGTGGCCTTCATTTTGTGACTCGGTTCTCCGAGTCGACTCGGTTCAGGCTTGATTAGGGTTTGGGTTCAAGCTCAAGTGTTTCGGGTTTAGTCAAGTTTGGCGACTCGGCTCGGTACGACTCAGTTGTCCGAGTTTACTCGGTTAACACCGGGTCAAACCCGGTCAAGCTGGTCAACATCAGTCAACAGACAGATTTGGTTCAAGATTGGCTTTGTTTTGAGTTCCGGGACAGATTCAGGTTTTGGTTCGTTTCGGTCAACTGTGGTCAAACAGTCAACGGGTCAGCTTTGGTGTTCACTCGAGTTATAGAGACAGCGGTTCAGCTGTTCCGGTTCAGGTTCATGTTTGGTTCAGTTTAAGTCTAGTGTCGGTCAGCGGGCTCGGGTCAAAGCTCGGGTCAAAGCTGGTCAAAGCTCGGGTCTCGGTCAAACCTGGTCAACTGTGGTCAAACAGTCGCGGGTTCAAGACAACATCAGTAGACAACAGTTCCTGTTCGGGTTTCGGTTTAGACCATGTTCGTTTCGGGTCTTAGTTCGATTTCGGGTCTCGTTTGGTGTTCGGTCAAACCTGGTCAACTTGGTCAACGAAAGTCAAACCTGGTCAACTTGGTCAACGAAAGTCAAACCTGGTCCAACAGTCAACGCCAGTCAAACCAGTCAGATTCGATGTTCGGTTCGGTGTTCGGGGCCAAGTTCAGTCAATGCTTTAGTCAACCCAATCAAAACACGTCACGGTATACTTTTAACGCTACAAGTTTTTATGTTATTATTTATATTGTTTTGTATTTAATTAGTGTTATAATCACGCAACCGAACCTTATAAAATTTGTAGACATAATTATATAAATTGTTTCGTTATTATTGCGTTTTGAAAACATTTAATCGACAACTAGATTGTCGGGATCGTCCAAAAACAAGGGGAAACTCTGCCCAATTTTTGGCAAAGTATTATATTTATTTAATTATGTTGTTCGACAAAATATATTATACACGATACTTTATTCGACAAAATATATTATACATGACACTTTATCGACAAAATGCATATACTTATTTAATCATATCTTTCGACATGAAACATATATATATATTTAGTACGCTTATCGAAGAAACGTATCTACTTAAATATACCGAGCGACAAGATATATATTTTTACTTATTAGACTTTTTCGACAACATATATGTATGTATACATTACACGCTTTGACAAAACATATAAATATATCTAATACTTCCTTTCGGCAAATATATTTCGCTACTACAACATATATAGATATATATGTATATATATATCTATATTACTTTTGACAAGATACATATGAGTTATATGTTTCGACAAAATATATTTATTTAACGACAAGATATAAAAAGTATTCCTTCCGACAAAATAAATATATGTTATATACTTTTCGAAAATGATACTTCTCTAACGACAATGTATATATATAATATGTGTTTCCGACGAACAATATAAATATTTAGCTACTATTCTTTTCGTTAACATGCATATATATCTATTATCCCGTTCCGTCAAAATATACATTTATCTATTTTCTTTTAGCCAAACTATATATTTATCTAGTAATCTTTTTCGCCAAAATATATAAGTACACATCTATTATTTCCGTCGACAAACATAATAATTTAACGAAGGAATGTATTTTTCCAACTGCAAATATCTATATATCTTTTATACTTTTCGCCAAAAATATATATATTTATTGTAATATTTTGATAACACTTTTATCTTCGACGAATTTAACTTTAGAGTCGTTACATAAATTCCGTGCTAAACGTACACGTATCTTCAACTCCGATTCGATTATTCATCCATGATCGTTGTCATTTAAGGTGGCATTGGTGTCCCTTTCTCCCACTCATCAACTCGTCGTGGAATTTCCAAAGAAGACTTAGCAATTCTGTGAGTACACTCGACCCACATTTGTTTTATATCACTTTTTGGGTGTAACATGTTTCCATATACAAAAATCACAAACACTTAAACTTTATGAAACGCACAAACAATCCTATACACATGACTACTTGAATCGTATACTTGTTGCTTGTCTGGGGATAAACGTTGTGCCGTGCTTTAGTCATTAACTATTTTTAGCCTTGTTTGACATGCTTAGCGCTATAGGAATTCACGCATCCACCTCCATCGCTTTACACGTGAGGTCATGTTAAAACATCGTGATTGCGTTACTGGTTTGATTATTAGCATTGCATGCCTTGATATTGCTCTTGTATAGATTTAGTTGCCATGAGGATTGTTAAAACTTTATTCGTATACGTATGCTATGCTTAAACTTGTGTACTCGCCTTTGCTTTTGCATTGACTTTATTTTAAAACATGTTACAGGTTGAAGGAGATGACGCTATGAAAACAATATAGCAAGGACTAGATACACACAAAATTAGACGTTAGGTTTAATGTCGACGTATCAATTTTGTTATGACTTTGCAAATGTTAGATTGTTCTTTGTTTTGTTACATTGATGTATTTGACAATCCTTATGAAATGAAATATGGTTTAATTAATTATTGTCACTTAATAATGTTGTGAGCAATGAGCAATCTCGTTTTCGTCTCATCCCGATGTTTCCGCCATCGGTTGGGGTGTTACACATTTGGGTACAAGTTCGGTCGAACTTGACCTGTTGTGCTGGGGATTCTCGAGCGAACTTGATGTTTTCGGGTCCAAAATCTTGCGTCTTCACGTTGTTTGCTGAGGAAAATGGAGTGTTCATCCCTCCAACCCTGTGCTACTGAGCAAACTTAGGTCGGAGAGGTCTTTTAGAGCTGATTTAGCCGTTTCACAAAAGCGTGGGCTAATCCGGGCGAACTCGGGGTTCGTTCGGATTAGTCCGGCTTGTGTAAACCAACATAAACGTCCTTGTGCTTCCAGACCTGGGATCTTGAATGATAGATGCTTCGTTTCATACCAGAAAATGAACAAAACATCATCAAAAGTACGTATCTTGTGTAGAAATCAATGGTTTTCAAATGTTTTTCTCAGATCTATCACTTAAAAACCGAGATCTTTTGCAGATCTTGTGTTTGGGAAGTCTCTACTTTCGCCAAACGAACTCGTATTGTGCAGATCTAAGCTTAAAACAGAAGTTTTTGAAGAAAAAGATGAAGGTTTTCGTAAAAGAATGAGTTTTGATGAAAACGAAGGCTACACCTTGTGCCAAAATCGTTGTAAACCTCTGTAGGTCGTTGATAAACGTTGTTGCAGTGAAATCGGGTTGATTCTTACTTAGGACACAACGGTTTCGGGTTTTGAGAGCTCTGAGCAAACTTGGTCAGCAATGGGAGCATGAATGAGGAGCATGGGTATTTATAGGTGAGGCATGAATCTCAAGAGCTGGCAGCAAGTTCGGCCGAACTTGTACAAGATTGTACAAGTTAGCGCTAACTTGTAGAGTTTTCAGTGAAAATGGTTAAGTTCGGCCGAACTTGCATATGTATATGTAAGTTCGCGCGAACTTGATAGAAACAAAGGATTCCTGGTTATCAGGCAAGTTCGGGCGAACTTGTGGTAGGCAAGTTCGCCGAACTTGGCCTGGTGACCAAGTTTCGTTTGCCGATTTCGCGTTAAGAGTTCGTTTGGTTATTCGGTTCGCATTAGATAGTTATAATAAGCGTTATAATTGGTATAATAGTGCGATTTAGCGATTTGAGAGTGCGAGAGCGATGCGATAGCGATTGCAAACATAACCACAAACACACATAACACATAAATAATATAAAACCACATAAACAGTTGCGATTTGCGATGCGATGAGATTAGTGATGCGATTTATTAAGCGGTCAGATGTGATAATAACGTAAAACACCATAAGTAGTTAACATAAACTTTGTTATTAACCGAATCTCGGGGTTACAAAAGAAGATAAACAAGAAAACAAAATGAAAGATAACAATCGAATTTCCGAGTTGTTACAGGCGAGCATGTAGGTTTCCTCGATGGTTGTAGTACGAGCAACTTTCACAAAATTCGTGACACATTCGGGTAGACCACGGATATACTTGTTGATAGCTTTCTTAGTAGTATCAACTTGGCTGAGACAGATGATGCTCAAAGTCTTGAATCGAGTGGTGAATCCAGCATTGTCGGGACCATCTTGTTTTATACCCCAAAACTCATTCTCGATCTATTGAATCTCGTGCGGAGGACATAACTCCTTCATCATCACTTCCTTGAGTTCCTCCCAAGACAGATTATAGGCTTCATCATTACCGCGCCTATTTCTTTCGGCGGTCCACCAGTCGAGAGCACGGGACTGGAAGACTCCTGTAGCGTTCACCGTGTGGAGGTCATCGGGGCATCCACTTTGCCTAAAGGTGACCTCAATGGCGTCAAACCAATGGAACATAGAAGTCGGTCAATCGTTGCCCGTGAAGGCGAGAGGTGCACAAGCCTTGAAATTTTTGAAACTGAACCGTGGCTTGGGGTTTTCAGTTTTCGAGTCGACCGATGAGTTACTGCTCACAACATGAATTTCCGAGACGATTTGCGGGATGACTTTAGCCATTTCCTTGGTTACCATTGTAGCGATACGCTTATCGGTGTTGCTGCGCAGGAGATTCCTCCTGGTATGTGATCCCATTGAAGACATCTACATTGAAGGATTTGATAGGATGAGATTCGATTTTAATAAGTTTATGTTTAAAATATCTATTATTATTATTCATACAAGGCACATAAACACATAAGCACGTAAACACATAAACACGTAGGCACATAAACACGTAAGCACATAATCACGTAGGCACATAAACACGTAAGCACATAGGCACGTAAGCACATATTTTGCACGTATTCATTTCTAATTAGCCATCATGCGTAGCGCGATATGAGATGCGAGATATAATAGCGAGATATAAGCGATATATAAGCGAGATAAGCAAGACAGGAGAGATAAGCGATTTAGTTTGGTTGGTGTATTAATTAACGTTTTTTATTACGAGAGTTGTGCGAGTAGTGCATACGTTTTATGGAGCGTAAAGCGATAAATCGAGAAATCGATAATGCGAGAAATAAATAATTAAGCGAGAAATTGAACAAAGCGAAAATTCTCAAAATTTTAAACACATAAATAATAATAAACTCGATGATGCGTAAATCGACGATATAGGTTTAAATCAATTGGGGGTGTCCGGGGTTTTGAGACGTTGACTACCCAAAGTGATTCGAAAATTCTCTGAGTTTGGACACACGATTTGGCCTAATAGATAAATGCTCTCGCCGTACAACGGTTAACGGCATTTATCCTTCCAGTTACGTCGTGTTCCGAGTCATCGAAATAATCAAGACTTTGGTGAGATTGAAAATCGAAGGGCGGAATTTTATTACTAAGATGCGGGTTTCACCCCTAACTTAGCAACGTCGTTCCTGGTTGTGGCTACGCGCACCGATCACATCGGGCGTTCCACTAGATAGAAATGGAGATTTTCGTCGAGGTTTGGATATCTCTCCTAACTCGACGAAGGTATCTCGTGCGATAGAGATTGCGCGGAGTGAATGATCTCATCGAGAGTTCTCGGTTTTCAAACCTAATCTCGACTTGATCACTCGTTTTGTGTGATACGAGCGTTTCCAAGCGTGTATATTGTGTTAGCCTTAGGAAAGGCACATTTAAGCATTTATGGCAAGTAGTTTAACATTTAAGTCAAAGATAGGTCAATCGGGTACTTAAACATGATCACATCGGGCGTTCCACTAGATAGAAATGGAGATTTTCGTCGAGGTTTGGATATCTCTCCTAACTCGACGAAGGTATCTCGTGCGATAGAGATTGCGCGGAGTGAATGATCTCATCGAGAGTTCTCGGTTTTCAAACCTAATCTCGACTTGATCACTCGTTTTGTGTGATACGAGCGTTTCTAAGCGTGTATATTGTGTTAGCCTTAGGAAAGGCACATTTAAGCATTTATGGCAAGTAGTTTAACATTTAAGTCAAAGATAGGTCAATCGGGTACTTAAACATGCTACTAGGTCGAATCATAGCAATTCTACCTATTATCCTATGGTTATGGGCTCTGATACCAATCTGTCACACCCCAACCGATGGCGGAAACATCAGGGTTAGTGGCACTAGGCGACCAGATTGTCTCACGAGAAATTTCCATAACACTATTTAATCAACAATATTTTAACGTCTAATATCCCATACTATTAAACAATAAATACATGATTTTCCCATAAAACAATAAGGTTCGATTTTCCCTAGATTTATTACATTTAGAAACTAAAACAAACAAACTAAACTAAGCAAAGCTAAATCCAAGCATCCAAGCTAAATCCTCAACCTGTTACATACGTTAAAAATACAAGTCAATACAATTAAGTAAAGGTGAGCATATAGGTTTTAGTAATACTAGCATAATAGAGAAAGCGTTCGCGAAATAGTCTAATTACATATCATGATACACTAAAACACATCACACATATAAACATAGGCTTATTTCTCATGCTAACTACCGTGAGAAGGCTTGCGCGTCCATCCTAACTAGACCCCGTCGGGTGTTAGCCACACTATAGTACCATACTAGCTAAGGAGGCAAGTTAACGAAAATAAGTCCTAGTCACATGTTTCTAGTATCAGGTATTGAGCATACATAATCAGATTATTCGCGTGTGATAAACAATTTGAGTTGTGAAGTGATTTTGATAGAGGAACATATGTAACACCCAAATAGTGCATTAAAGCAAAAACGGGTCAAGTATACTCACAGTCGGTGCGTTTAGGAGAGAGTAGACGACTGCCGAGAGGTGAAGAGGAGCGATGGATCAGCCTGCATACGCGAACGGAAGTGCATTAGTCTCCGAAAAACTGAAACGGTTAAGTTTGGGTTGAACAATAGGCAATATGGTATTGCTGAGCTGAGAGTCAAGTTGGGCGAACTTGTAAGTTTCTCAAGGAAACTTGACAAGTTCGGTCGAACTTGTAGGGTTTTGATAGGTGGGTTGACAAGTTCGCCCGAACTTGTGAAGTTTCCTGAGAAACTTGACAAGTTCGAGCGAACTTGGGGGTTTCTAAAGAATATTTTGTACATTTCCACTCATGTTCGGCCGAACTTGACCCCTTGAGGGCAAGTTCGAGCGAACTTGACTACTTGTGCTGTCAAAATCAGTGTAATCTCGAGCGAACTTGATGTTTTCGGGTCCAAAATCTTGCGTTTTCACACCGTTTGCTGAGGAAATCGAGTGCCCATCCCTCCAACCTTAAGCCACTGAGTAAAGCTTAGGCCGGAGAGGTCTTTTGGAGTGAACTTAGCCATTTTACAGAAACTCGGGCTAATCCGGGCGAACTTGAAGGTTCGTACGGGTTAGTCCAGCTTGTGTAAAGTGACGATTTCGTCCTTGTGCTTCTGGATCTGAGATCTAGCTTCGACAACGCCTCATTCCACTCAAAAGTGAACGAAACATACGTCATTAATCCGAAAATGGTGTAAAAAATTAAGGATTTAAAAAGGTTTTGCCCAGATCTAGTATAGATCTGAGTGAAAACAGAAGTTTTGATAGAAAAAGATGAAGATTTTCGTAAACAGAAGAGATTTTATGAAAATGAAGTCAATGCCTTGTGTAAAATCGTTGTAAAACGTTGTAAATCGTTGATGAACATCATTGTAGTTGAAATCGGGTTGATTCTTACTTAGAAAACATAGGGTTTCGGGTTTTGGGAGCTCTGGGCGAAGTTGCAGCAAGTTCAAATGAGAGAATGGGGCTGAGTATTTATAAGTGAAGGCAAAAATGAGAGCTGGTGGAGTCAAGTTCGGTCGAACTTGCATGAATTTCATGCAAGTTCGCGCGAACTTGTGAAATTTTGGGAGACATTGAGTCAAGTTCGGCCGAACTTGACCCCTTGGGGGTAAGTTCGAGCGGACTTGAGTCAACTGAGGAGTTTAGGTTGGCCAGTCAAGTTCGGCCGAACTTGGGGTCACCAAGTTCGAGCGAACTTGACCCAATTTGTTGGGTTTTCTTCGTTTTTCGCTCGTTTATCGATTGTTTAGCGTTGTATTCAAGTTATAAGGTAACGTTAAGCGATTTAGCGATATACTAAGCGTTATATTTGATATAATAGTGCGATTTAGTGATTTGAGCGTGCGAGAGCGATGCGATAGCGAGCGTAATCATAACCACAAACATACACAACACATAAATAACATAAAACCATATACATAACTATGAGTTGCGATGCGATGAGATTAGCGATGCGATTTAATATGCGATTAGATGCGATATAACATACATAATTGTAATTAATTAACATAAACTTTTCTTATAAACCGAATCTCAAGAGTACAATAGGAACAATTTGAATGAACAAAATAACAACAAAATTTAGAGTTGTTACAAGAAGAACTAAGACATGCTCCTGGTATATGGAGGACTGGAAGAAGAGCTATTAGTTAAGTATTTACTAATGGTAGCTTCTAGACAGATCGAGATGATTCTCGATCTCAAATGGGATACGTATTCATTCTGAATGGTGGAGCTATTACTTAAAAGAGTTCCAAGCAGAGAGTCATCGCTCAGGTCACCACCAAATCAGAATACATTGTTGCATCAAATGTTGCAAAGGATGCTGCTTAGATGAAGAAGTTCATTGCTGATCTCGACGAGTTACCTAGCATTCAAAAACCCAACGAGATACTGTGTGACAACACTGGTGTCATAGCTCAGGAAAAAGGCACCAAGGTCACATGACAACATTGGTGTCATAGCTCAGGCAAAAGGCACCAAGGTCACACCACAACACAAAACACATACTCAGAAAGTTTCATTATATAAGAGAGATATTGGAACAAGAAGACATCCTAATAAACGAAGTCATACGAATCAAAATCTAGCAGACCCATTCACTAAACCTATGTCTCTGGCAAGACATGAGAAACATGCTGAATAGCTAGGGCTTAGATTTAGTAGACACTGGTTTGATTTGTAATTTAGTATTCGGTGCTTTTGAACATTAAACATTTACATCATGTGTTTAGTTTAATTTAATGGTTAAACACATTATAAATTTGTGTTCATATGTTCAATTTTAGTATGTTTAAGATTCCTTGAATATTATATTCTAAATGCCGTAGTCGATCGATTCATGAGAATGAATTTGAATGAAAGACTATTATTAATAGTTAGTTGTTCATGAGATGAAAACTCAAGATGTTGAGAACCAAAATTAATATATATCCATTGAAGAATGATATTGGACGTACCTCGCTTCCAAACTATCTTCATGGATAAGTGTCATAAGAAGTTTGAAACTGGTATGATCTTCCTATCCTTCAACCTAAGACACATGTTTGAACTAAGTTTACCAAAGTTTGTTCTTTGATCTTGCCTAACGCTATTCCATAAAAGGCGGTAATAGGGTATTCAATTGGGAATAAATATCAAGTTAAGTGAGAGTTGTATTTTGTCAAAGGAATTATGTTCTCTTATAAGAAAGGAGTTGGACATTATGTCGCCGTCATTTATTATTAAAACTGGTGTAAAATGCGTTGCCACGCTCAAACTAAGTGAAGTTTGTTAGACCACTTTAAATCTTAGACGAGAATAAAAAATAGTTGAACAATATGTGAGAACGTATTAAAATCCATGTCTCATCTTCAACGAATGTTCTACACAGAAATATAAATAGAAAAGTTTACCATGGATATTATACTTGGTTAAGTAAGGTATTACTTAAACACAAGGAAGTAGTTAACGAATGTGATACGTCATGACTTACTAGGGATGGTGAGATGCAACTAGACGTCCAACATTGTATACATTAAGACAATTAATCGACGAATCATCCAAATGAAAAACAAACAAACAATAATCTTTTATTATTAAACATCATAGTTCATGAAATGCGGATTTGGTTTTTAGTAATTAATTATTTAGTGAAATTCTTACAGGTTATTTATTTAGAGAAACAATTTAAAAGGTTAAAGGTTAAAGGTTAAACGTTTGCATTTTATTGGTTATTTGATCAAAGTAAAAGTGCGAGATTAGTTAATAACTAACTGTTGATTACTAGATTAATTAGTAATAATTAAAGGGTGTGGTTTGTAAGTTTGTTAATTATAAATACAAATTTAAGATACAACCCTACGAAAGCCCAACCCAATAGTCGTCAACCGCCCGATAACCGAACCTGTCACCGGCCACCGCCGAACCACCTGCCATTGACGTTGTCTTTGTTCGAGAGTTGAACTGGGTTTCGGGTCATCATGAATAAGCCAACTTGTGTGACGTTTGGTGTTCCATCGTGCGAGTCTTTGGTGTTCATTAAAGGTATAAAACCCTAAACCCTCTATAGTTATTCATTTATTTAATTGAATGTAAAGTACTTGAGATCTTGATGGGTGGAGAGTTGGGTTCAATTGGCAAAGCTCTAGAGTTAATGACCTCCCTTAAGGTCAATGATTCAAGCCCTATAAAAGACAAATTTAATGTTATTTAAGCTGTTAAAAAAATTGAAATTCTGGTGGAATTGTTTCCACACATTAATAACACATTTTCGCTAAATATTAACAAGTGTTATTAAAGTTAACTGAATGATTTTATTTAAATCGGTAAAAAGCTTCCCAACACGCCCTTCATCCCAATTTTTCCATGAATCTCAATCTTGACGGTCAATCCAATACTCAAATCAGTCTAATTTTTGAATTCCAACCGTCCCCTTTCCAACAGATATGAGCCGGCTCAACTTGTATCTCCCAACTTCATAATTCCGTTAAAAATACATTTCAAATAAAATTATGAAATATTTCTATTCCTTTGATACATGCAACAACAAAAAATCACAATAAAGTTGTTTTGAAAAGTTGCCGACCAAATTTAATATTTTATCTGATTATCATTATAGAAAGTATTTATCTAATTATATGTCAAGTTTATTGTACTATTATATGATATTAGATTTAAATAATACCAATTATTACTAACTGGCGGATAACACTTATCACTTTCGATTTTTACGACACTACACTCAACTTTCAACTTATTGGCCGATAACACTCTAAAACTAACCCAACACTAACCCAGTTTGCTAACATCAGCTGGGCCCCTGTCACCAAACTAGTGTCACATCACCAAAAAGCCACTCTAGCTGCCACATCATCGAAAAAGCCAAGTCAGATGCCGCATCATCGGCCACCTCAGCTTCCACATCATCAAAAAATTCCACGTTAGATGCCACATCAACACACAAGTGCCACATCAGTAAAAAAAAATTAATTGGGTTAGGATTAAGTTAGTTTGGGAGTGCTATCGGTCAATAAGTTGAAAGTTGAGTGTGACGTGATAAAAATCAAAGTTGGAAATGCTATCAGTCAATTGATGAAAGTTAGGATTATTTAAATCTAACACCCCCTAGTAATATACTTGATGCTCATGATTCACGTTTATTATACTTTTTTAGAACAAATGGCTCATTGTTTTTGTCGTGAGCACAATGTTTACAATGAACTTCAACATTAAAAAAAATCTAACGTGATACGACACTCTATAAATACACCTCAAATCTATCTTATGCTCACCTCAAAAATGGATTATTTTTGTGAACAAAATCAACAAACAAATGCTCTTTTGATTGCTCTTCCAGCTCAAGGCCATATAAACCCTTTCCTACAACTAGGAAAGTGCCTTGTTTCTAAAGGCCTCCATGTCACTCTCGATCTACTACAAACACTTCCTCGGCCCGAAATTCCACGGCGGTGTCCACCAAGAGTTCTTCTCCGACGGTGTACCCATGGACAACAGCCGAAGGGGTGACATAGATTATTACATGGACACGCTAAGCAAGTTTGCACCCGCTAACCTCTTGGCATTAATCCGATCCCTTCAGAGTAAATTTGCATGCATCATCACTACACCTTTTTTGCCGTGGGTGGCTGACGTGGCGGAAGAGGTTTGTTAGCCGAGTTAGTTTTTTTATCTATTATATTTATTGTTGTGTAATTTATCATTTATGTTTAAGTTCTTTATTAGGCACCATTTTATTTCTTGTTTGAATATTAAGATAGTTATTCATTGTTATAAGGTTGATGCAACTTACGCCATACTATGGATCCAAGCATGCACAATTTATCAAATATATCATCGTTATTACAATCAACTCGATGAGTTCCCTAACCGAAGGTAACCTTCATATGACCGTTAAGCTGCCCGGACTGCCCGTTTTCAATGCGGATGAGCTCCCGTGGATTGTTCTACCGTCGTATAAGTTGCGCAGCCTTGATGGTATACTAAACGCAGCGTTTCATAGCTTACACAAGGTGAAGTGGGTGCTGGGGAATTCGTTCCTGGAGCTCGAGAAAGATGTCATCACGTCGTTGAATCACGCTGGCTGCCACTTTTGGCCCGTGGGACCGTTAGTTCCAGCGACACTTTTGGGTAAAGAAGAAGAAGAAGATGATGATGATGGTTTTGATCTTTTCAAAGATGATGGTGAGAGTGATTGTATAGAGTGGCTAAATCAGCAAGAACCCGCTTCAGTTGTTTACATCTCATTCGGGAGTGTAATGCCAGCGTCCGCAAAAGAAATAGAGAGCATAGCTGCTGGTCTGAAGAGTATAAACCGGCCGTTTCTCTGGGTGATAAGGTCACTAGAAAATAAAGAATTTGGGTTTCTGGAAGAGATTAAGGAACAAGGATTGGTTGTGAGTTGGAGCCCACAAACGAAAGTGTTGTCCCATCCGTCTGTCGGGTGTTTTTTGAGTCACTGTGGGTGGAACTCGTTGTTGGAAAGTATAGCAGCTGGTATACCGGTTATTGGGTGTCCGCAGTGGACTGATCAGCCCACAAACGCTAAGCTTGTGACTGATGTTTGGGGTGTTGGTGTGAAGGTGAAGAAGAATTCAGAAGGTGTTATTAGTGCGGAGGAAGTGGGAAGATGCGTGGAGGAGGTTATGAGTGGGCCGAGATCAGAGGAGTTCAGGAAGAATGCTTTGCAGCTGAAAACAGCGGCGCGTGAGGCGTTGGCGGATGGTGGTTCATCGGACAACAATATTAAGATGTTTGTAAAGGAAATCATTTCTTCTTGCTTATCATATTCCAAACAAATTAGCAACTCAAAAGATATTTGTTCAAATATGACTATTATAGTATTATCGTCCGAAGTCATAACTCATAAGTGGCATTTGTTGCCAATGACCTCTTGGGCTAGTTACATCAGGTGTTTATTTCCGTCAAACTGGTGCGAATTCGAGCCCCAGAAAGTGGGCTTTAGGTTGCTTTTAGGGGGTATTTGTTCCCCACTAGAAAAAAATAAGTAACATCTGACCTGATAAAGTCAACATTTATTCCCAACAAATCTCTATCATGAAACCCATTTTTAAATGATCACAAAGAACAACATTAGCCATTTGTCTTCAAATATGTGGTAATACCAACATATATCAGATTAATCTTCATAAACGTCCTATCTCCAATTTCACATTATATATTGGCCACTACAAAATAAAGAACACATACAAAGAGAATAATATTTAAACAAAAAACAAATTGACAATTTCTGCATATTGTGAGGGTCAATAAAGTAATATTCCAGATAAACAAACCTACCATGTGTTATGGCATATATAAATGCTTGGACTTCTTCATACATTATTCTATCCACTTGCTTAGAACTGCT
The DNA here is from genome assembly GCA_947069175.1 of Scalesia atractyloides. Lineage (NCBI taxonomy): Eukaryota > Viridiplantae > Streptophyta > Magnoliopsida > Asterales > Asteraceae > Scalesia > Scalesia atractyloides. The sequence goes on along the minus strand of CAMTDV010000030.1, from coordinate 74,021,093 downwards.
AATTAACTGAATCATTAACATCAAATAGGTTGACTGATAAATATAACAAAAAAGAATATAAACCGACACGGAAAACCGTTTTTATTTTTTTAATTGTTCAAGGGTAATATAGTAATTTCACACATACTTAACTGAAAAATATAACACAGGTTAATGATAAGAATCATCCGAGTTAAAAATTATAACCATGAGAACCAACTCTTTAATTATTAAAGCCTTGGGATCAAGATTGCAAAAATAACAAACCAGGTAGATCAACCAGGCATTTAACCACACAGACCAACGTTTGATTCTGACCTTCAAACTCTTCAAGTCTTGATTCTTCAACCAGAGTCGGCCCATATAAAACTGATTTCTCACAATACGTTCTCAACGATTACGATTCTTCAACAATTCAAAAGATTCTGTTTCATCTCATCTAAGCCCATTCTTCAACACTTCCAATTTCTGTTTCAACCCACTTCTCAGGTACACACGATTCATTTTTCTCTGTTTCATCAAGACTTCAAATGCTATATTTTTCTGTGATGTTTGATAAGAATGTGCGTGTTGTGTTTTCATGGCATGTATAGTTTGATGTTACTTGTGTTAAGTTGATATTTTTTTATGCACACCAGGTGTTTGAGGAAATGCTTGAAACGAAACCCACTTTAGCAGGATATAGCGATGATTATATATCCTATTGTTTTGAAGCTGTTATGAATATGCAAAATCTTAACTAAGAAAACATGTAAATTAAGGTCTAAATTGTTATTTTTCTCTGTAATATTTTTAAGCATTTAGAGATGTTTTGAAGTTTATTACCACTTTCTCTATCTTGTATAGTAGAAAATCTATCCCAGTCAAGGATGTAACTGCTTATTCAGTTTCTTACATTCACATTTTCTTCTGTTTGAGGTCGGGTTTTGAGATTGTTTCTACTCGTTCTTGTTATTACTTATATGTTAGAGACAATCCTGATAAAAACATATGGCTATGATTCATAGATGTCGTAATAATAATAAAATACATTCAACGAGACTTGATTAGTTGATATTTGATAATGTTGATCATTGATTCAAGTTACATTCTACAACTTTGGATGAACAAACTCATTTAAACACGCGTTTCGGTTCCACATGTGGGTGTAATTTATTTTGAAGGAGTACAACCTAATTCTAGCCTTTAACTTGAATATCTTAAAGTTCTGAGTTAAATCACATTAGTTTACTGGTAAAATTGAATAGTTTGCTGTAAAGGTAGCAATTTGGTTTCATTTACTCATTAATGGGACAGTTTGGGTGCCGTTTTATCTCAAACCTGTTCAACAAGGGTTTAAGTAAAAAAATTGCTAAAAGGGAATAGGTTGAGCGGGTCGAATGCCAAAGTTTATATTTTTAGCAGGCCTCAAGTTTAGAATTTGATTGGTCCCGCCCCTATCTTCAACTTTTCATTGAAATGAACTTGTATTTATCAACAGCACCTTGATTGCATCATCCCTGGACAGCAGCTCAACTAAATCCTTATTTATTTTATCACCTATCTAAAGTCTAACCGTGTAACCCTAACCTAATCATCTTTTCTGGAAGTACGGGACTACAACTACAAGCCTCTGAACCTTGAGTCCAACTGTGCTAGCCGCCTGGCCTAACTGAATCTGTAATCTAGAGTCTGACTGTGCTACAAGCCTCTGAATTTTACGGGTTTTTTTAATCATAATACCTAGGTATTTTCAGATTGATTTTCTTTAAATTTGATAGTCTGAGGCAAAATCGGAAATGTGCTGATCATCTAAAGGCTACTTTTCCTGACTTGCTATCGTTGATGAGCATATATGCTTTCGTTGCTGAAATGATGGGTATTTTGGAGATTATATAGGTGTGACTATAGTTATGGCATATGAACTTGGATTCGTGCAACTTGTCTTATAATTAAAATTCTACTGTTGTGTTGGAGATTATATAGGTGACTATAGTTTGGGGTGTACATTATTTGAATCGGACTCGAAAAACTCGAAATTTGATTCCAATACCGAATACTCGAATGACAGTATTCCAGAGTACCGATTCAAATATTCGAATTTGAATATTATATATTTATTTTTATGTTCTACATATATGTATGTGCTAATGTGGACTAATGTACATTAATTCGGGCTTAAAATGATCAATAGTGGGTTGGTGGTTCAGGTGATGGTTTAGGCGCAGATTTCGCCAAGATATCTAGATCCGGAGAGTTTCCAGCCAAATTCTCTAAATTTCGGCAAGATTCCAGCTAGATTTCTACTTTTATCTAAGGAAAACTATTTTTCTACACCAATACACTAACTTTTTAGAACTTTTGGTACTAAGTTAGATGATATTAAATGTTATGTAATAGCTTTTGTTTATTTTATTTGAAGAATATTATTTTTTTAATAGATGACATATTTTTAGTTTTTTTCATCATCTGCTTTTTTTTCCTCGTGCCCTTGCGTTTTTGCAGATTGCGCCTAGGCCCCAGGCGAAGCCTATGCGCCTTGAGTGCGCCTAGCGCTTTAAATAACTATGCTAAGTGGAAATGTTATTTAGCAAGAAATACATGCGTTTATTACACAAATAGTTCTTTTTTATGATATTTTTGTTTGGTCACTATGCATAGTTTGGTTCGGTGTTACAATGTTGTGAACATATTGTCTATAGCGGTCGCTATAGCGAATAGCATACAATATAGGTCGAAGGTCGCTACAGGGCATGTAGTCATAAATAGCGGGATTTCGGTTTTTTCTAATATAAATAGCGATTAAATAAAGCTATAAAATAGCTGGATTTTAGGTTATTGTTAAATATACATGTAAAATAGCATATATACCAGAGTATTTTGATATGATATACATATATTTTTTTCTAATGTATCGCTATTCTCTATGTAGCATATAGGTACCTAATCGCTATTTGTCGCTATTCGCTGTTAACAACTATGGTTGTGAAGTATTTTGCAATAAGTCCTAGCTATTAGCGTGTATATTATTTTAGGATAATATATTAGAAGATTAGTATCATGTATTATTTGTCTTTATCTGTTTCCTATTTTAGCTCCTAAGAAGTCGGTCCTAGTCCTGTATATATATTTTAGATATTACTGAATAAGAGATCAAGGAATTACGATTACCTTTATGGTAGCAGAGCTTTCAAGCTCTAAACCCTAGTTCTTCACAGATCCCAGACTACGAGTCTGCTGCCCCAGCCTTCTTTATTCGTTTTTTTTTCAACACCCGTATTATCTTCACAGATCAGCCATGGTCGATACCAAGCAAACTGATGTTGGTTCATCATCCGACCCTAAAACACCTACTCTCCATCCTGTTTACACTGTTACAAACATCCAGAACAAGGTGCGGGTTCTGGATGGTACCAAGGTCACCTATTCGTCTTGGGTGAAACTGTTTCAGTTGACTGCTCGTGGTTACAAGGTAACAAACCACATCGATGGCACCCTTCCACCAGAGAAAACTAATCCTGACTACGAGTCATGGATGGAGATCGATGCCATTGTTCTGCAGTGGATTTACAGTACCCTCTCCGACGATCTCCTGGTTCGTCTTCTTGAAACTAACTCTACTGCTTTAGGGGCATGGTTACGCATCAAAGGCCTGTTCACCAACAACAAAGGATCTAGGGCAGCCACCCTAGAACATCAGTTTGTTAATCTGACTCTGAAATCCATGCCATCTCTCGACGCCTATTGCCAACGATTAGAGGATATTGCTAATCAACTGGCTGATGTTGACCAACCGGTCTCCAATCAGCGCCTCATCCTTCAATTAATTAGGGGCCTACCATCTGAATTTGACACAACTGCAAGCATCATCAACAAGGAAATTCCTACATGGGAAGAGGCTGTTAGTTTGCTTCGGTCTGATCAGCAGCGACAAGAGGCACGGGAATCCCTTAATGCTTCAGCCGCCTCGTCAAACATCATGACTATCTCTGAAGATCAGCAACCACCACACCGCAGGCAACAGCAACAGCCTACACGCGGAGGTGGTGGCTCATACAGGGGCGGCGGCAGGAGTAACCGCCGCGGCGGTGGTTCGGGTCAACAACAGCAGCGTAACAGCAACAGGCAATATGAAAAGCAAAATTCTGGATCTTCAGGTTCTTCAGGTTCTTCGGGTTCTTCGGGTCAGCCCAATTGCAATGGGTCCTGGTCCAATAACAACAGTAATCGGCGATCAAATGGGCCCATGGGTCCTTGGCCAAACTGGTGGATGGCCCAATCCCCAGCCCCATGGTATCCACCACCACCCTGCCCATACCCGACGATGCCAGGGTGCGCTTCCCTTGGCCTCAAGGTTTTGGCTCAGAGCACAACCAGTCCCAATCACCAGCAGCCCAAACACCTCATGCGCATTTAACAGAAGTGAACCCAATGGATCCTCAGGCCCTTGCTAATGCTTTTCAGGTCCTAAATGTTCAAGAAACTGATGATGGTGAAGACCCATAGGATATGGACACTGGTGCTACTAATCACGTCACTGGGGACCAAGGTAAAATCTCTTTTTTTCCATGATTTTTGTCCTATTAAATTTGTTAAATTTGGTAATGGTAATCGAGTACCAATTCACGGATCCGGTAACACCACCATTGCCTCACCTACCAAAAACTTTGTCCTTAACAATGTTCTTTATTCACCACACATCGTCAAAAACCTTATATTTGTCAAACAATTCACTAAAGATAACAATGTTCTGTGGAATTTGATCCATATGGTTTTTCTGTGAAGGACTACAAGAGTGGGAAGATCCTAACCAGGCATGATAGCTCCAAACCCACTTTATCCTCTCACCAAGAACACTGCTTCAGCTTCCGCTTTTGTTGCTTCATCTTCATCAACCGATTTTTGGCATGATCGTCTTGGACATCCAGGACATCATATTATGGATTTTTTTCATTCTAGTCATTTAATTTCGTGTAATAAGCGATCACGATCGCTCGTTTGTCATTCATGCCAATTGTCGAAACATAAACGATTACCATTTGCTAATTCAACTTCGTCTACTTTATTACCATTTGATATTGTTCATTGTGATTTGTGGACGTCGCCCGTTCTTAGTAAATCTGGTTACAAATATTATATGGTGTTGATTGATGATTACACTAATTTTACTTGGGTTTTTCCATTGAAATACAAATCTGAAACTTTTTCAAATTTGCCCAATTCCATAAATATGTTAAAACCCAATTTCACATTGATATTAAGTCGTTCCAATGTGACTTAGGGGGTGAATTTGACAACACAAATTTTCGAAATTTTGCTACGGCAAATGGTCTTCACTTTAGGTTTTCATGCCTACACACTTCCCAACAAAATGGGAAGTCCGAACGCATGATTCGTTGTCTAAATGAAATCATCTTCTGTCTCTTAACTCATGTTTCGCTTCCATCCAATTTCTGGTCGAAGCGCTTCATACAGCTTCCTATCTTCATAACATCCTACCGTCCGCCAAACTACGGTTTATAACCCCAATGGCTTCTCTCTATGGTCGTCAACCTGATTACGACCACCTCCGGGTCTTCGGATGCGCATGTTATCCGAACACGTCCTCAACCCGACCCCATAAATTAACCCATCGGTCCTCCCTTTGCGTTGTCCTTGGATACCCGCTCATTTTCGGCGTTATCGGTGTCTCAACCTTTCTACCGGAAAGGTAATCCTCTCACGGCACGTCACTTTTGCGGAGACCGTGTTCCCGTTTTCTAAACCCTCCTCACATGTAGACCATACCTTTCTAGAAAGTGACATCTCACCACTTCTTTCACCACCTACATCTTTTCCGCATGCCCCACACACCCCTACGGATCCACCATTTACTAACCAGCCTGAACTCAACTCTTCTCCGCCAACCTCGCCCTCTCCTACATCGCATCAGCCGCCTCCCTCACCTATTACCTACCAGCGACGAAACAAAAACCTTCCCCCACCAAAACCTGTCTACACCAGCCCGCTAACTCGGGTTCACCGTCTCCCACGTCTCCCGCAGCCCCTACACCTCCTCCGCCCCCTCCCCCACCCAGACACCCGATGGTCACACGCACTCGTGATGGAACCATCAAAACCAACACACCCTACACATTACATACTTCCGTCAAACCAACCTATCTCACCAGTACCTAAATCCCATATTGATGCCCAATCGGATCCTAATTGGCTTGATGCTATGAAAACTGAATACAAAGCTTTACAGGATAATAATACATGGGAATTAGTGATTAGACCTCCGGATGCACATGTCATCCGTTGTATGTGGCTGTTTCGCCATAAGTTCCATGTTGATGGCACGTTGGAACGTTATAAGGCCCGCTTAGTTGTGAATGGGAAATCCCAGCAGGTTGGTATTGACTGTGATGACACTTTTAGCCCCGTCGTAAAACCATCCACTATACGCACTGTCCTTAATCTTGCGGTTTCGCAGGGATGGCAAATAAATCAGTTAGATGTTAAAAATGCATTTTTGCATGGTGATTTGAACGAAACTGTTTATATGCATCAACCACCAGGTTTTAAGGACCCTTCTAAACCACATCATGTGTGTAAGCTACAAAAGTCTCTCTATGGCCTCAAGCAGGCCCCTCGGGCATGGTACCAACGGTTTGCAAAATTTATTACTTCTTGTGGTTTTATCAGCACGGTTAGTGACACGTCCTTATTTGTCTACAAACACGGTAATCAAATGGCGTATCTTCTCTTATATGTAGACGATATTATACTCACAGCTTCCACTAATACATTACTTCGTCAAATTTATTGGCTCACTATCCAATGAATTTGCTATGACGGACTTGGACTCTTTGCATCAATTTCTGGGTATCACGGTCACCCCTAAACAAGGTGGTCTATTTTTATCGCAAGAGCATTACACACATGACATTATTGCTCGGGCTAACATGACAAACTGTAAGCCATGTGCCACACCTGTGGACACAGCTTCTAAATTAAGTGCTTCATCTGGTCCCTGCTTTCAGATGGTTCATTATACCGTAGCCTTGCTGGTGCACTGCAATATCTTACGTTTACACGTCCTGACATTGCCTATGCAGTCCAACAAGTTTGTTTGTTTATGCATGATCCCCGTGAACACCATTTTCAATTTTTGAAGCGTATTCTACGTTATTTAAAAGGCACGAGTGATCAAGGTATTCTTATTCGTCCCTCCAAGTCTAATGCTCTAATTGATATTCAGATGCTGACTGGGGGGATGTCCGGATTCCCGGCGTTCTACGTCAGGCTATTGTGTTTTTCTTGGCGATAATATTGTGTCATGGTCATCAAAACGGCAAGCTACATTTCTCGTTCAAGTGCTGAGGCCGAATACCGTTGGGTAGCTAATGCCGTTGCTGAAACGAGTTGGTTGCGCAACTTATTGACAGAACTACATGTTCCGATTCGTACAGCCACTGTTGTCTACTGTGACAACATATACTTATCTGAGAACCCCGTTCAGCACCAACGTACTAAACATGTTGAGTTGGATATTCATTTCGTACGCGAAAAGGTCAGAATTGGCGCAGTTCGGGTCCTCCATGTTCCTGCTGATTACCAATACGCTGATATTTTTACAAAAGGGCTGCCTCGTCAACTTTTCTGTCGTTTCAAGTCCAGCCTGTGCATTCAGCCTTCTTCCGCTCAGACTGAGGGGGTGTATTAGCGTGTATATTATTTTAGGATAATATATTAGAAGATTAGTATCATGTATTATTTGTGTTTATCTGTTTCCTATTTTAGCTCCTAAGAAGTCGGTCCTAGTCCTGTATATATATTTTAGATATTACTGAATAAGAGATCAAGGAATTATGATTGCCTTTACTAGCTAGGTCATTTAATACAAAATACTTGAATAATAAGCTTACATTCCATGAGATTTTTGGATATTTGTAACATAGCCTTATAGAATATCTGGTAGCTTTGGATTTAGTTTCCTTTTTATATTAGTTATGACAACAAGCACCATGAGTTTATGTTACTAAATATTTGGAATGCATACAGTTGGCTTGCTTTAAGATGTGTTTTCTTTCACCTCTTTCTTCCATGCCTGCTTAACTTAATTTTTTTCCAGTTTCTTTCCGAATGGCTTCATGTGGGGATGGAGAAAGCCTTGACGTTGTTGCTTTTATGAAGCTGGCATTAGAACAGGTATGCTTTTTAAGTTTAAGAATACCATTATACGTCTTAAGATAATCGTTCACTATGACATGCTGACATGCTAAAAAGTTCTATATATTATTTGCCTCATATTATGGTTGACCTAAATCTGCGAATTTATTGATCGCGTTCAATTCGGGCCACAAGATTCCTTTGTTACATCATTATTGAAGGGTGACAGTGTGACACCAATAATTAATGTCTAAAACTTACATTTAACTATCAAACGAGGAAATATTACACTTTTAACGCGCCGGAGGGAGTAAATGGTTCTAAAACTTGCATCCTGTATTATATGAAAGTTCTTTATTAAACAATGAACATATAGCTGCTTTATTCTTTTTTCAGGCTAAAATTGCATTTGACGGCCTTGAAGTGCCTGTCGGGTATGTTCTTGAAAATGCTTCTTCTTTTAACACGCGTGAGCTTTTTTGTCGTGCTTTTGTATTTTAATAATTTTCTTTATCCCGGAACAGGTGTGTTGTTGTTATGGACGGGAAGGTAATATCATGCGGAAGAAACCGGACAAATGAAACAAGAAATGTAATGATATCTATTTTCTTGTCACTTTTTCCTGTTTAACGTGTCAAGATGTTAACATTACTGAAATGGGCTCTAAACTGCAGGCTACAAGACACGCAGAAATGGAAGCTATCGATGTTCTACTTGATCAGTGGAAAAAGTTAAAGCTTTCAAAGGCTGATGTTAGTGAAATGTTTTCAAAATGCTATCTTTACGTTACATGTGAACCATGTATAATGTGCGCTGCTGCCTTGTCATTTCTTGGTAAACTTACATACCTTACCAATTTCTTTAATTTCATGTATGAGTTACCATGATTAATTATGGCATTTGACATGTTTTCCACCGCATTACACATGACTGTAGGCATAAAAGAAGTATACTATGGTTGTGCTAATGATAAGTTTGGAGGTTGTGGATCAATATTATCCTTGCATACAACGAGGTTAATATCGCATACCAGTATCCCTCCCACCATTACTTTTCAAATAAAACAAGGGATTGATGCCCGCGCTTTGCGGCAGGGCGGGCGGGGGAATTTGGTCAAAATGGCATTTCATAAAGTTTTCAGAAGGTTAAGGGGGTATAAGTTTAAAAACTGAAAGTTAAGGGGCTAAAGTAAAAAAAGACAAATTTTTTTAAATTTATTTAAAAGTTACTGTAGCACTGGACTAAACATATATATTATCGTCATGATAGTTGTGAAGAGGATGGTGGGAAGAGTTACAAATGCACTGGCGGGATAATGGCGGAAGAAGCAGTTTCTCTTTTTAGAAACTTCTACGAGCTTGGAAACCCTAATGGTACGTCTTCTCGTAGGCTTGACTCTGTTGTTAGAAACTTATAAAATATAAATTCCGAATCCAGGTCACAATTTATGCGTACCAGAAAATTTAAAACAAAAGAAGAAATTAGTAAAAATGCAGTTATTCGTTATTCCTCTGCATATAATTGGAGATATTATACAAACTATTAATATGCTATGTCAGTTGGCCGATCCGACATAACCATGTGTAGCGTTGTGGTTGGTCACAAGAATTTTACTTGTTTAACCTTTAACTTTGCTAATTTACGTGTTTAGTCCTTCCACTTCAAATTTTCCATTATACATGTTTAGTCCCTCTACTTTAATAAACTTTTTTCCCCTATTCGTTAACTTTGCTTACACATGTTTAGTCCCTCTACTTTAACTTTGATAATATATATGTTTAGTCCATCTACTTTTGTTCCTTTTAATCTTTCGCCTTTTAAACGGTTTTTTTTATCAGGTATTTGTTTTTTTTGCTTTTAGTGTTTTTCTTTTGATACGTACGTGACGTTTCGATGTTCTGTTTCCCGTGGTTTTACGTCGTACTGATAATCAAACTCCCGCCACAACGCGCGGGGTAAAATTACTAGTTTGATCAAAATAAGTTATTTCAGTTGTTATGATGCCTGGTCTAGAACATAGTTGTCAATAGCGAGCGTAGCGATCGCTATAGCGCGCTAGGTAGCGTATAGGTCTTGGCTCGCTATTAGGGTTGTAGCGATAGATAGCAAGTATAGTGACACTTTATTTTTTTACTATAAATAGCAATGAAATATAGCTATAAAATAGCTGGAGTTTAGGTTTTTGTTAAAAATACATGTAATATAGTATATATATGCTAGGGTATTTTACATATAAAATTTTTAATTTTTTTTTTCTAGTGTATCGCTATTTATAAAATAGCTGCCCTCTATTTATCACTATTTGCCATTAACAACTATGGTCTAGAAGAAACTACTCTTTTAAGTATTGGAATAAAAGTTAGTTTTTTTACTTTTTTATTTGTTGCAGCTCCAAAACCTCACAGGCAGCCAGTCCAACAACCTGATGCAAGCCAACATTTACGGTTTTGTAGTTTTAGGAAAGGCGTATTCACTTCATCTTGTCTTTCCAACTACAAACACAATGATGGTTGCAAGACTTCAAAAGGAATGTGTGGTACCTATAGGCAACCCGAGGTTAATACGCCTCCACTTGTGGGTATAATAATACCAGGTTGGATGTATAAATTATGTGACTTTTCGAGTAACAAAATCATCATTTTTGATATGTTTTGAAGTCAAATTGGATGTTCTATTTTGCCCATAGTTTCATTTCTAATTTGTACAATAAAATTCTTATTTCTGTCAAAGTTAATAAAAGTATTAGGGGGGCATGATCCTGATCTTGAACCTGAAGGTGGTATGGATATGACAAAGTTGGTGGTTGGTTAAACACTCCAGATTTGACTAATATGTTTGTGTGTGTGTGTGTGTTTGAGAGAGAGAGAGAGAGAGAGAGAGAGAGAGAGAGAAACATATGATATTTAAATGGATTACTGTCAATTGTGTCATAACCAAAGTTGTAAAATTATATGATACAAATTTTGTCATCTGACTAGACAATGATATCTTAATCTAAAAACTTCCATTTTTTATGTGTGGAGTTATGTTAAACTAATAAACTCCTTGTTCTTGGTATTCTATTGGATGCAGATGATGCATAATATAACTTAAAAAATTGAACATGATATTGACATTGTTTAATTCTATTTCATCAATCTTTTATGGTTCTATATCATAAACAAAAAAGGTTATTAGTCATCATTGTATTATACTACTAGCATATATGCCAAAACAAAAAAAGTTTTTAACTTTTGTGGCAAAATGACATTCAATAGTTTTCAAGTAAAAATATTGAATTGAGAACAAAGCTTGATTTGTATATAGTTTTGATATATATGTTGGATAATTATAAAAAAAAAACATTTATCTCGTAAAGTTGAAAAATAGTTTGCTACTGATATTTATCTTGTATCTTGATTATTATAAAAGAGGCAATATAAAAAATAGTTTATATTTTTTGATAATATATTCTGTTATCAAAAAATTATGTCATGAGATATAAAAGTGACAGTCTTAGTTTTATTATTTATAAACACATTAAATGTATTTTTCTAGTGATAATAATATTGTTTAAAGAAACACAATAAGTGTTGTTATAATTTATACAAAAATATAAAAACATTAAAGTAGATTATACGAGAATTTACACACATGTATTGATTTGAATAGTTTTTAAACCTTCTAATATTTAAACATATAAAATTTACACACATGTATTGATTTGAATAGGTTTTAAACCTTCTAATATTTAAACATATTAAAGGTTGTTTATGAAAATTATAAATGAATAATAAAAATATATATGCAATTTGATTATTGATTGGTATACAATTTGATTCAAGTCATATTAAAATAACATAATTCATAGATAATACAATTTGATATTAAAATACATGTTTAATGAAAATCAACAAAAAAAATAATAATAACGAGTTCATCTGTTTTGACTAGTTGAAAGGTCACCTCTCTGATTTCTTTAATCGGCAATCATTCACATTTTTACAATATTTTGAATATATAATAGCTTTTGATTTTTTTAAACCAAAGTTTTGAATGCTCATTATCTTATTTAAATCAATAAGATATAAACTTAATTAGTGGTCTAAGTTTTCCTAAAGTTTTTATTTCTAAAGAATAGTTGACTTCTTCCATTATTATGTGACTTATATTAAAAAAGATAATTATTGGTTTTTTAATAAATCACCATAGTGAGCACGGGTGAGCCATCTTGGAATCTTGGATAGATTAATTTAATAATTAAACAAAACAATTATATTTTTTTAAGAGTAAAAGATTCTATGATAAATAGAACAGAGCCAACGAAGCTGTAAAACCCAACAACAACGTACGGGAAAAGCGAAAGAAAAGAAAAAAAACTGAAACTACATTATTAAATCTCTAACATTAAACTCACACCATCTACCCCAATCGATGTTCTTCACCTTTGATCTTCCTTTTAGCCTTAAGAACGAACTGGATTTTATTTCTTCTACTGTTTTGTAAGTAGTGGAACCAATATTTCTAGATTCAATTTCGTTTCTCATCTTCCAAATATGCCACAACGTAGTCGAAACGACCACGCTTATTACTTTCTTCCATTCCTTGGAGCCGTTAAGAGTCTTTATTTTCTCCACTACATCCTTGCAAGAATTCGCTCGCATGTTTAAAGGTAGTTTCAGCCATATCATTATTGCCCACCATACCTTTTGCGATTCCCTGCATGTAATTAGGATGTGATCTACGGATTCTTCGGCCACACCACATCTAGTACATATGATGCTTTGGTGTGTTGCACCTCTTTTTCTAAGTTCCACTTTCGCCACAATTTTGTGTAAAGTTGCTCGCCACACAAAGTAGTTTATCTTTGGAGGTACCCAATGATTCCACCCGTCCCAAACCTCATTATTACCTGCTCCAGTGACTTTCGTAATATGTTCTTTTACCGTTGCAACTTTGAAGGCTAAATCCACTGATCCTTTCATTTAAACTTATCATTGCCATTGTTGAAATTGAACTCGTTAGCTCTTTCATTAAATCCGAAAACTGCATCCATTCTAAGGTTGTTCTAGGCCCACGTACCCAATCCCATGCCCACCAGTTCCTTATTTGCGCTCTGGTAACGCACCCTTGTACCGTTTGACGTTTGTTTTTTGCTAATGTATATAAAGCTGGAAATCTATCTCTTAAAGGGCCATTACCGAGCCAACAATCAACCTAGAACTCAGTTGCACTCCCATCTCCTACCTCAGATACAATCTTCGATTCCGGTGATACATGTAGTTCAGCAAAATCTTTTTGATAGCTACAATATTCTTCCAGACCCCACATATTTTATTTTTTTTGGGATAAATTGAATTGATCTCACACTCATGTGTATGGCCTTTACAACTTTTGCCCAAAGCGATGTCGGGTCTTCTTTGTAAATCCACCACCACTTCGCCAAAAGTGCCAAATTTGTATTTCTTATATCCCCCACCCCAAACCTCCCAAGCTTTTCGGTGTTACCATTTTCTGCCACGCTATCCATCGCATCTTGCATTTTTCTTCTTTTTACCCCACACAAAATCCTTTCGGATTGCTTCTAACTTTTGTATAACCGTTTTTGGGGCCACAAACAGTGATAAATAATAATTTGGGAGGGCTCCCAAAACCGCTTTAGCTAGAACCAACCTCCCCGCAAAAGAAAGGCACTTTGCCTTCCATGAGGATAGTTTGAAATTAAAACGATCAATAACGGGCTTCTAATTTTTTATTCTGTTCATGTTCGCACCCACCGACATTCCTAAAAACGTGAAAGGCAGTCTTCCCATTTTGCAATTTATATTTTCCGCCATATACTCTACAACTCCCTCATCTACTCCTATGCCGAAAAAGTTTAGACTTCGACAAATTTACCTTTAAACCCGAGCAAAGGTAGAAACATTGAAGTATCCGGTTAAGATTTTTTATATTCCTTTCCGACCACATCCCAATGAAAATTACATCATCCGAATAGCATAAGTGAGATATCGACGGCCCATTATTCGGTAGAGATAAACCTGTGAATGCACCCGACTTTATGGCCTTTTGCATGATGACATCAAGCACTTCAAGTGCAAGAACAAAAAGGAAAGGAGAAAGGGGATCCCCTTGCCTAAGTCCTCTGGTCGGTTGGAATTCCGGTGTTGGCGAGCCATTTACTAAAACCGACGCCCTACTCGAATTTAGACATGGAAACTTCATCGCTTTCAAGTTAGAAAGTATAAACTTCCAATTCACCGAATCATATGCCTTTTCAAAATCCACTTTAACATAAATATTTCTTTTTTAATAGCTTTTGCCCAAGAAATCACTTCACTAATAATGAGTAGGCCGTCTAAAATAGATCTCCCATTAACAAAAGCTGACTGCACCGGGGCCACAACATGAGAAACTATTACTTTAACCATGTTTGCTAAGAGTTTTGCAATGATTTTGTATAGGGCGCCAATTAAAGAAATAGGTCTAAAGTCGTTTATCATGGTCGGGTAACTTACCTTAGGTATAAGTGCAATGAAGGAAGCATTGCAACCTTTACCAATTTGCGGTTTAGAGTAGAACACCACAATTATGTATCCTAACTAATCTCACTGATAAATTTTTAATATTGAGGGAATAGCTAACGAAACTAATTAGGGATAATGGGTTTGTTGCTGGCAGGCTGCGTTGAAGGCGGAATCAAGCAAGGTTGCTAAACACGAGAAGGCTTATTTAGAGAATCAACACGTGTTTATCTCATTCGCTTTTGATACATTTGGTTCCCTGACCCCAGAGGCCGCGGAATTCCTAAACAAGGTCCAATGGGTTGTGAACAGTAATCTCTCAACCGTTTAGGGTCGTTTCGTCTTTAGTAGAATAGTTTTGCAATTCAAAAGGAGGTTGTGGCGCAACTTGTTACCCGTTTACCTGCCACTTGTTTGTAATTTGTTACTTTGGCAATTTTAAATGAAACCATCTTACATTAAAAAATTATAATTACATCTGACACTGAACGAACGTCTAAGTTTGAGATTTACGGTTTGCTCCGTTTAAAATCTCGGTTAATGATGTTAACTAGACTTGATCATTTATTATTTACACATATGTATAGTACGTTCAATTTATAATTTATATTTCTGTGCTAGTTAACACTTTTGTCTAAACCGTAATTAACAGTTTGATTCAAAAAAAAATCATAACTAGTTAGATTATATCTTAAACACCCTTTAAAGAAACCATTTCTAGAGAGATTATATATTTGTTTAGTGGACTGATTAACGAAAATAATTGTTTAATCCATTCGGCATGGATCTTCCTTCACACGCCAAAAAAAGCAGCATGGAAAGCACACGGATTCCACATCACTTTTTCGTCATAACACACGATACTAAATAAAAATATATCACTTATGATTTTTTATAATGTATTCAAAGAGTTACACTTTTATATTTACACATATACATAGATTTCAGTTCATGTCCAAAGGGATTTTCACACATGTAGGAAGAATAAAGAATGGACACTTGTATAAGCATGGATTTGATGAGTGAGGGTAATTGTTATTAGACTAATTTCTACAAACAATGAAAAAAGTTTAACATATAATCACATATATAAGTTATAATATCATCGGGTTTTTAAAATCAATTCGACTAGTTCAACTAATCCAACCAGTGAACTAGTAGAGCAATTGGTTAGACGACTCGTTTGATTTTCAAACATTCCCAATGATTAGAGAATTGATACCCTTACCAATCACGCTAATACTTTTTAAAATTTTGATAAAATATAACTATAATTTTTCGAAAAGTTATATTTGGCTCTATTCAAACATGTTTTTTTAACGGCCAACAAAACATATCAAAAAGAGCCAACATTGTTTAGATTATGTTTTCAGGGGTCATCAAAAGAAATTTCATAACGAACATCCAAGCCAGTAATACTTCAACCTAGCAATCTATATCTATTATACTAGGTCAAATAACCTACCAGTAATACTATATTAACCACCAATATCTTCACAACAAAAGGTAAAACTAATACATCTGACACATGTATACCAAGTAACAATAAAACATCCTCTCGTTTTGTGGCCTAGTGGTAGGAGACTTGGGTTTTCCAATGGAGATCCAAGTTCAAATCCCACTTGTGTCATATTGGGGTGGATATTACGCAATGATGGTGACAAACCCACCGAGGGGGGTTCGATCCTGAGCCGCAACCCGGTGTTCACTCGGCTGTTACTTCAGCGAGGCAACTCGTGTGGAGGCAGTACGGTTTCCGGGGGAACGCCGTAACCAAGTCTTACCAACCCAACACAGGCCCGATTAAGACAACGTAGTCTGGGCAGATCTTGGCTAAGGCCGCCGTTTAGACGATGCGACATTGGATCACTCAAAAAGAAAGTCATCGTTAAAAAAATGTAACAATAAAACACCAAGAAAGACTTGATTCGATAACTTGTTATGCTCGCTACGACAAACAAACACAACATCAAAATAAACAAATACCATATATAACCCAATCATACAAAACCAAAACCCGAATCGATATCAAAACAAAGATTACATAAAACTTTTCTTCGTTTACTTTACACCCCAAGAAACATCACCATATTTATTAAAAATTCATTATTCCCTAAACAACCTTTTTCCAAACACAATCTCCCTCAAGTCCTCACCCTAAACTTTATCATTAACAAGTATCCCCTCCTGTGTGATTCCTGCTCCAACAGCCACCTTAATATCATCGACGACTAACAACCCGTGCTGCATGAGATCCATCTTCATAACATTAGCCGTGTGTTCCAACAGATCAATCTCGGACTCCAGAGTCCCCCACTCGACTTCGAGTTCTTTAACATCGGCTGCTCCCAGACGCTTTGCTTCAAGTAGTTGTAGTTTCTTGGTGGAAAGCTCTGCTTTGCAGTCTTCGATGGTGGCCAGGATGACAGGCAGTTTTGAGATGAATGAGGACTGTCTGCGTTCCATTGGTGTTGAATGTGTGGGTTTGGTGGGTGGGTTTTTAGGGGTATTTATAATGGAGGGTTTTCTTGGGGAATAATGCATAGGGATTGTATTTGTAGTTGAACTTCCCTAGACCCATATTGTGATTCTCCATCATAATTAGATCTATTTTTATAAAACAAGTTGAATAAATAAATGATAGTTTTTATCAAATAAAAGATAAAAGCAAACAAACAAACGAAAAAACTGGGAAGCTTACATATTTGTCATTTGATACAAATGTTTACAGAAAATGTTAACCCAAGTAATAATAATAATAATATAAATAATAATAATAAATAACTTGAAAGGAACTTCAATGCAATAGACAATATATGTTTTTTTAATTGAATGTCAAATTTAAATCACTGACACTTAAGTATCATTATGCACCAATAAAACTACCGGATCATATATATGTAATTGTTTGTTTTAATATGTTAGTTTCATAATCTTGAAAATACATAAAAAGGCACAAGATTTAACTTTTAATATATTGGTTTTATAAAATTTTAATTTTCCGTTCTTTAACGTAAAATAACATACTCTTAATCTATTCCTAACAACAATTAACGTACCTTGCAAAAGTTAAACTCTTCACCACTAATATAAAGAGGAGGCCTTTTACAACCTCACCAAATTAGTTATGAATAATTTTCATGAATGTTAATATTCACACCTATATATATATAGAGAAAGAAAGAGCGTCAAAAAAGGTGCAAAAATAAGATATAGAAGTAAAGGAATAAAATGATCCATTCTTGTTTGGTCAATCTATTATTCTTATTTCACTAAATAATTTTCTGAATGTAATATCACACTGATATAAAGAGAGAAAGTACGCAAAAGGTCAAATAAGATAAGGAAGTAAAGGAATAATGATCCATTCTTTGGTCATATATTCTATTTTTACATAAACCATCGTGGATTTTGGTATTTTTCCCAAAAAAGCCCCTTACCCGCCCTTGGACGTTTTTTCAAAAAAAAGTCTCCTAGGCATTCTTTTTTCCACGCTCATCCCTTGTTTCTTTGGCCAATCAGATTGTTCCAAATCAAATATCATTAGTTTTAAATTAAAAAAAAAACAAAAATATAATAACTGTGTAATGATTGGTTGGGGCATTATGGGGCTTTATTCCACTACGCTCATTTCAGAAAAATGCCCAATAATACCTTCTTGATAACTGGACTGCCACATGCGCAAAACGCTCAAGAGTGAGGGCTTTGTTTTACCCACCCACTACACATAATCTAATAATGTCGATTTGTATTAAGATCTCGAGGCGTGTAAAATTCGTCTTTGATTTGGGTGGAAGTAGAAGAACCATGGGTTGAAATATTATATTCCCATTGAATATATACTGTTTTGAAACTTTAGTGAAACTAGATTTATTATCCGTCGCAATGCGGCGGGGTAAAGTCGTGCCGAATAGCATTATTGCCACACCACTGCCAGCGACAACCAATACTGAAGTTACGGTATGTTAATGGGAAGAAATTAAATTGTAACGTAAAACATAGAAAATAATAATTAAGTCGATTTAGGACCCCGCGCGTTGTAACGAACCGCTAAAACGGGGAAAAGATAGACGACGTAAAAACATTGAACCACACGTGCACGTTGAGCCGTGTTAACTCGCAAAATCTAGTACGAAGCGCAAAACAAAATGTTAAAACGTTGAACCATACACACGTTACCCGTGTTAACTCACAAAATTTAAAACAAAAAATTTGTGAAATATGAAAAGTGTGGTGATCAAAGTCGAAAGTACAAAAGTTGTAAGGTAAAATTGCAATAGATAAAAACTTTTGGTGTTAAATGTAGAAAAACAAATAGTTTGGGTTAAAAGTGAAACACTGAAATTTTATTTTGAAAACCTCCCAAAGCATGATGTACATACCTATATGACATAAATGTTATTGACCTGTGTGTAACACATGTTAAATAAATGTTTTTTAAAATATTAATTTAAATAACATGTTATATAGTTCTTAAAATCTATTGTATAAATAAACTGATTATTTCTTAAGAGTTTTAAAAGTTTTACAATTATTTAAAGTTCTAAAATAAACTCAACCCTTTATTATAAAAGATTATATGTTATAGATTGTTAAAGTATAACTATTTTGTTTTAGGTTATTATTACTTGCATTTTCATTTATATTTTTATATTAAAAGTCTAAAACGTTAGTAAAAATAATGAGTTATTTATATGCTTATTTTATTATAATTCAATTTTATTAATCTTCTAAATTATAATAAAAGACTTCAAATAATGCCACATGACATTTTCTCCTTCAACCTTATAGATTTTATTTATATTTTTTATATTTATTAATAACGAATATATATATATATATATATATATATATATAGGGGAGGGGGTAGAGGATCCTGTAAAAAAAGGCCCAAAGTGTGAGAAGGGTAAAAAGAATCTAAACCATTAGATCTTTAATCTAATTATTGAGATCTTGATGACAATCTTGTAAATAGTATAACAATTAAAATAATTAATTTTCTAGATTAAGAGTATAAAGGTAAAATTAACATTTTTAATTTTAGAAAGTCACATGCAATCCACATGCAAGTTCCCCTTTTATTTTTTAAACGCTAATAACTTTTTACACGTAACTCGTTTTTTTAAATTACACCATAATAACGAGTGTTTTTAATCTTTAATATGAGTACCATATTACTATACTTATATGCAGAAAAAAAATCACGTTCAATCGAATGTTCAGTTAATGGTTTTTTGTTTCAGTTCATGGTGTTATATAATTATTGAATGGTGTTATATACTTATTGAATGTTGTTATATATGTGTTAAATGGTGTTATATAATTATTGAATGGTGTTATATACTTTTTGAATGGTGTTATATATGCGCTGAATGGTTGTTGCAGTGTTATTTGTAGTGTTTTTCTAGAGATCTTTAAAATGGTGTTATATACTTATTGAATGGTATTATATACTTATTGAAGGGTGTTATATAATTATTGAATGGTGTTATATACGTGTTGAAGGTGTTTGCAGTGTTATTCGGTATTTCTATAAATTAGGGTGGCGGTTTATGGAAGGTTTTGAATTAATTAAATCAATGATAAAGTTACTTGATTACCTTTTCAATTAATTTAGATCTAACGGCTGAAATTCTTTCTTACCTTTCTCACACTTTTGGTCTTTTTTTCAATAACCTTACCCTAGGGGAGGGTTTAAATGAGAACGCTAAATATCGCGAGAACCGTGAGAACGAATGAAAAAACCACGAAAACTTGATCAAAAACAATTCAAATTTAAAATTTGTTTTTACACTTGTCATTATTATTCAAATACAATGTTAGAAATTTAATTTACACGTTTAAATTTACATGAATTCGTAAATAATTTTTTTTAACATGTGTAAGTTTGTCATTTACACATGTGTAAATTTGTTATATTTACACGTGTGTAAAAATCTAATAAGAGTGATTTTGAGGGAAGAAATGAATTATTTGATGTTGTAAATTCTTATTTTGACGTTGTATTTTAATTACAATGAGGTTTGTATTAAAAAAAATGGTTTTGATTGGTTTTCTCATTCGTTCTCACGGTTCTTGCAATATTTAGCGTTCTCAAGATAACCCCCCCTACATATATAAAAACTTATCTTTATCATTATATTTATCCTCTAATACTAATAAAATATTTCAATTAATGCCACATAATACTCTCTCTTTTAACCTAACTATTTTAACTTATATTTTTATTTTTACTTTTTTCAATAATTAATTTTATTTATAACAATTCACAAATGTTTGCTACAATAGAATAATTATATTATATTGTTATAAGTTTTTGTCTTTTAGGTTTTTGTTTTTATTTTCTTATTTTTCTGTATTTTTTTACCTTACCTCTCAATTTTCAACATTGGCACTTACGTGCTTATTTTTTACGTACGTTGGTTAAATATAATACGTTTTCAATCTTCTTTTTATGTATGTTTTCGGTTGGTCTACGTTTGGGCTTAAATTTTCTTTGGAAACGGATTGAGTCAAATAATAGGTTTTCACTAAACGGTATAAATTTGAGTTATTGTGTGTTTCAAAGATGCGCAACGTGTGAAACCATTCTTTAACTTAAAAAAACATTATCTTCTTACTGCTTATTTTTAAGTATATTTTGGTATAAATTCAGGTTGGTTTACGTTCGTTAATTTTTATTGGTAATGAGTCATTTAAATATAATACGTTTTCATGTTAATGTTTTTTTTTTCAGTTGGTTTACATTTTAACATAAATTTTGTTCGGAAACAAGTTGAGTTAAATATTTGACGATACTAATTCAAGTTATTTTAAGTTTTCATACCGCCGCAACTTGCGACAAGTCAAAATACTAGTCCCTTATAAAGCAAAGATAGGATAAACACAAATAGAAAACAAAATAGTAAACAATAAAAAAGATAAAATTCATGGACTAAAATAATATATTTAATCTTCTTAATAAATATTATTTAAATATATTTTTATAGGGTAAAAGATAAAATTTGTGGATTAAATAATGTATTCTTTATTTGATACTTATTAACAAATATTAATTATCTATATCTATTTATTTAGGTGAGAAAAATAATTAAGATCACTTTATAGAGCGTCATTTATCCCTCTACTTTATAATATAGTATAAATAGAATAGATTTAGTTAGATACTACAGTTGTATGTTTATATAAATTTACAGCGTACTTTTTATGTTTATTATAACTTTACAACGGGTTAAAGAATGTTTAGAACCAACTACATTGGATTAGATGTTGATGCTTTAAAAAAAGTTACAAGAAATTAGGTGAGAAGTTGACATATATATGTGTAGGGATATAAGACCCTCCAATTATAATGTAATATAACACTTCAACAAGAAAATTTTAGTAAAAAAAGTTACATTTACCATAATATAAACAAAACGTTAACTACTACAATTTAGAATCAACCTATATTCAAAATGTTAGCCCACTAGAATTAAGGTTTTTTTTCTTTTTTTTTTTTGAGACAAAAACAACAGAAGCTTATGATCGTTTGGGAAGTGTTCGGTTCTTGACATGGCTTGATCATCATCCGAGGTGTAAAGTGCATCGTTACCTATCATACAATTTCATTCAAATGGTTAGAAACAAAGCATTTGAACAAAAAGATTAAACACAAATTTTTTTCAGCCCTTTCACCCGGCCGTGTCAGCTTTCCCAGCCGGCCGTGTCAGCTCTGCACGTTTACTTTTCTCTCGTTTTACATACAAAATTATTCCAAACTCATTCCTATCACTTGAGGTTCATTTCTTAACATGTCTAAGTTTTAAACCATT
Organism: Scalesia atractyloides; assembly: GCA_947069175.1. Classification (NCBI taxonomy): domain Eukaryota; kingdom Viridiplantae; phylum Streptophyta; class Magnoliopsida; order Asterales; family Asteraceae; genus Scalesia; species Scalesia atractyloides. The sequence continues at coordinate 73,998,664 of CAMTDV010000030.1, read as the reverse complement.
ACTCGGATCCAAAATTCATATAGTTTACGCTTCCGTTACCCGGTTTGCGTTTTACTTGATTTTGACCCGTCTGACGTTTAAACACCTAAGCTCAAATCATCCATAACTTTTTAGTCAAATTATTTTCCACGATTATGCCCATTACCCGGGCTTAATAACTTCGTGTTTCACGCTCCCATTACTCGGTTTGCGAGAACACATATTCGGCCCATTAGATGTTCAAGATCATAAACTTGAATCATCTACATTACTTTCATGGAATTATTCGTTTTTCATCTACAACCCATTTACCTGGGTTCGTCACTTTGTGCTGCACGCTCTCATTACCGGTTTGCGTTTACACCTAACTTCACCCATACTCGGGTTCACTAAAATCAATATTTTACGCTCCCGTTACCCGGTTTGCATCTTATCTTATTTTGACCCGTTTAGTTTGCTCTTGTGAAATACCACCACTTATGAGCAAACCAAACTCATGTATATCTCATTCACAACCATTATACTAAACCAACCGTAATAGCTAATTTTAAAAAAATAACGAAGCGTATAGCCACGTACCTTAAATTTCCCCTTTTAAATACGTGTCCGTTCCGCTTGAGCTCCCGGAGTTTAACTTGAGTTGCCTATATAGTACAACCCAATTATCATTAGGAATCTATAGCTTATTTCATGACATATTAACTTGCCATTAATCAATCACAAGGTTCTCTTTATGGTTTTTCCATACTTTATAAACACTTGACTTTCACTTAAGCATTTTCTCAAACACCTTGTGGGCATTGATCTTATAAAATCAACAATCAAGTGTTTTCTCTTTATGGTTTTTCCATACTTTATAAACCCTTAAAAAGGTTTCGTCCCTGAAACTAGTGTACGTACCGAATAGTGTAGGATAAAGGTGTTTCATCTCTTCTTCGGACTCCCACGTAGTGTCCGATCCCTTCGGTGTTCCCATTTGACATTCACTTTGTCAATTTCCTTGTTTTCGCAATCTTTTAACCTTTCGATCTAGAATTGCAATCGGCTTCACCGCATAGTTAAGTCTGTTATCCACTTCAATGTCATCGTAGTGGATGTAAGCCGTCTCATCGGCTAGACAATTTCGGAGGTACGATACATGGAACGTACTATGTATCCCGCTAAGTTCCTCCGGTAGTTCAAGGCGGTATGCTACTTTACCAACGCGTTCAATGATTTTAAACGGCCCAATAAACCTTGGGCTTAACTTTCCCCTTTTCCTGAACCGGATAATCCCCTTCCATGGAGATACTTTAAGCATAACCTATCACCAACCTGAAACTCGATCAGTCTTCTTTTATCCGCATAAGACTTTTGTCGGTCTTGAGCCGCTTTTAAATGGGCTCGTACCGTGTCAATATTTACGTTTGTCGCCTTAATTACGTCTTTATGTGCGAGTTCTCTCGGACCCACTTCGCCCCAACACACCGGGGTTCGGCATTTTCGACCATAAAGCATCTCATATGGTGCCATACCAATGCTCGAATGATAACTGTTGTTGTAAGAAAATTCGACTAACGATAGGTAAACATCCCAACTGCCACCGAAATCAATTATACATTCCCGAAGCATATCTTCTAACGCTTGGGTAGTTCGTTCGCTTTGCCTGTCCGTTTGCCGGTGATAAGTCGTACTGATCAATAGCTTTGTACCCATCTGTTCTTGGAAGTCGCGCCAGAAATTTGAAGTAAATCGGGTATCTCTGTCAGACATGATGGATACAGGTACTCCATGGCGTGCCACGATCTCATTTACATATACTTACGACATCCTTTCAGAAGTGTAGGTCTAGCGGATGGGAATAAAATGGGCATTTTTGGTCAATCTATCTACAACTACCCAAATGGCATCGTAGCCCCGAGTCGTTCTCGGCAATTTGGTCAACAGATCCATGGTGACATGTTCACACTTCCATACCGGTATGTCTAACAGTTGGAGTTTACCATAAGGATTTTGATTTTTTGTCTTTACTTGTAAACAAGTTAGGCACTTTTCGACATATTTCACTATATCTCTTTTCATTCCGGGCCACCAATAATTCTGTTTTAAGTCTCGGTACATTTTAGTGGCTCCCTGATGAATCGAATAACGCGATTTGTGAGCCTCATCGAGTAGAAGGTCTTTGACGCCACAAGTGTTAGGTACCCAAATTCTACCGAATCGTCTATATCTTTTACTAATCCCTTCACACGTTCAATTCTCCAATTCTCTTTCTTTACCGCTTCTTCCTGTGCTACTCGAATTCATTCAAGTAACCCCGAAGTGACCACATGTTGCATATATCGTACCCGAATAGGTACGTAATATTCCTTTCGGCTAAGTACATCTGCCACCACGTTGGCTTTTCCCGGGTGATAATGGATTTCACAGTCGTAATCCTTCACCGTTTATAACCAACGCCTTTATCTCATATTCAACTATTTTTTATCAAAGAAATACTTTAGGCTTTTATGATCGGTGAAAATAGTGCATTTCACCCCGTACAGGTAATGTCTCCAAATTTTTAGAGCAAAGATTACCGCCGCCAACTCCAGATCGTGAGTTGGATACTTCTTTTCATGCACTTTTAATTGTCTCGAGGCGTAGGCAATTACCTTGCCTCTTTGCATGAGTACACACCCAAGGCCTAGGTGTGATGCATCCGAATACACTACTAGATCATCGGTACTATCCGGTAGCGTCAACACCTTGCTTTTCTTTGAGCATTTGAGACGCCCTTTCTTGTTCGTCCGTCCAAATGAATTTCTCATCCTTACGGGTTAGCTTCGTTAATGGCGACGCAAATTTAGAAAAATCTTGAATGAATCGCCTATAATATCCCGCAAGCCCCAAAAAGCTTCTGATCTCTTATGAGTTTTCAGAGGATTCCATTTTGTTACGGCTTATATTTTCAACGGATCTATTAGTACCCCGTCGGCACTAATGATGTGCCCGAGAAGTTGCACCTCTCGTTAACCAGAACGCACATTTCGAGAACTTTGCGTAAAGCTTTTCTCATCTAAGTGTTTCTAACACTTCTTGCTAGTGATGCGCGTGATCAATTTCATTCTTCGAATACACCAATATGTCTTCGATGAACACTATTACGAACATTGGTTTGCAAATCCGGTTCATGAGGTCCATAAAAGCCGCGGGTGCATTTGTCGACCCAAAGGACATCACGAGGAACTCGTAATGCCCGTACGGTGTACGAAAAGCCGTCTTCGGTACATCTTCTTCCTTGACCTTTAACTGATAATACCCCGATCTAAGGTCAATTTTCGAAAACCAACTCGCACCTTGTACTTGGTCAAATAAATCGTCAATTCTTGGGGAAGGTATCGATTCTTCACCGTTAGTTTGTTTAACTCTCGATAATCGATGCACATTCGCATGCTCCCGTATTTCTTTTTTACGAACAATACCGGTGCGCCCCATGGAGACACACTCAGCCTTATGAACCCCTTATCGAGTAAGTCTTGTATCTTTAACATCAACTCTTTTAGCTCCGATGGCGCGCGCCGATACAACGCCTTAGCTACGGGTTTTGCACCCGAACCAATTCGATTCCGAATTCCACATCCCGTTCTGGCGGTATTCCCGGTAAGTCTTCCGGAAACACATCTTCATAATCACGTACCACAGGTACGTCTCTAATCTTCGGCAACTCTTTCTTCGGTTCGCATGCATATATCATGAACGCTTTACACCCATGTCTTATGAGCTTATGAGCTTCCATATCGAACATACCACATGATTACCCCCTTTTTCTCCGTAAATGGCAACATGCTTTCCGCTCGGAGACGTTAATTTTATCTCCTTACGGAAGCACATAACTTTCACGCGATGTCGGGATAACCAATCCATCCCGACAGCCACTTGAAATTCTCCATCGACACCGGGATCAAGTCTATTGAGTATTCTTCATTATGGATGCTCAACTTGCAGTTTTGACATACATCACACACGATAAAGCTTTTATTATCACCTATCTCTACTTTTAAGGGCATAGGTAACTTTGTTAATAAGAATGAAGGATGTCGAATAAATCCATGTGAAACAAAGATTTATTTGCAGCCGTATCAAACAATACACGTGCGGGAATAGAGTTTATAGCAAATATACATGAGACCACATCGGGTTCTATCTTTGCTTCTGCTGCGGTCAGGTGAAAGGATCTGGCTCTTGCTTTCTGAGCCTCTGTCTGCGTATCATTTCCATCTTTCTTTTCTACCAACTCCGGGCATTCGGATTTCTTGTGGCCTGGTTGATAGCATTTGTAGCAGACTGAAACTTTTCCCGGACATATTGAAGCCGTATGCCCTGTCTTCCCGCATATAGGACATGGTTTATCTTTGAAGTGACAATCGCCCTTGTGACCCTTTCCACATATTTTACCACTTGGCGACCCGCCCTTTACATCCGACCTCCTTGCGGATTCTGTCATTTTTGCCTTCTTTGTAGGGCTTGGATTAACATCTTGCCCCCTTGGTTCACCCCACTCAACTTGCTTTCTCAGCTCATCTCTCGTTCCCGAGCAGTGTTTATAATCTCAGTGAGAGTTTCATACTTTGAGGGAGTCATGAACTCCCGATATTCAGAACTCAACATGTTGTAGTAATAATATATCTTTTGTTCTTCATTCGTCACTAGCTCGTCACAGAACCTTAACTTATCAAGGAAAATACCCGTGATTTTGTCTATCGATTCACCCTTTTGCCTCCTTTGGATGAACTCTTCCTTGATTCTATTAATAAACGCTTTGGGACTGTGATGTTTAAGAAATGGTGCCTTAAACTCATCCCAAGTCATGTTTTTCACCGCTTCAACTCCAAGCTCCTTTTTCATATTGTCCCACCAATCTTAAGCTTGACCCCTCAGCTGACCAGTTCCGTAAGCTACGAAGTCACTTACGTCACGTGGGTCCTTTCAAACACCCCTTCAATGTCACTCAACCATCGTTGACATATTATTGGATAAACCTCCCCATCGTAGATCAGAGTTTTGCAAGCCATGAATTTATTATACGGGCAAGCCTTTCGCTCCACGGCTTGTCTTTCAATTGGTTGAAATTTTCCGCCAACCTTTTTATCCGCTCTTCCACTACCGTGAGTACCGTGTCTTGGATCTTCTCAATAAACCCGGATAGACTATTCTCTATTGCCTTTCCAATCTCTTCGGCAATTACTTCTCTCATCTGTTCGGTGACTATTGGCACCGTATCATCATTACCTTCATCAGCCATCTTGAGTCTGAAATGTTTACATTAATTGTTAAAGATTTCATTTTATATCATTTGTATCTTTTGCTATCGTTTAGCCAAGTTCACAACTTGCTCAAACCATTCATGTTTGATGCACTTTCCGGGTTTGAGTGTATTAACACACTCTTCCCATGCACATCGAATCATATTCCCTTCCTAGTGTTTCATTAAAATAACAAAAAAAATTAATTCTTACCGGATGTTTAATCAAGCTTCGAACCGAACACACTTTGTCAACAACCTTGAGCTCTGATTACCAACTTGTAAGACCCTCCAATTATACATATAATATAACACTTTAACAAGAAAATTTAAGCAAAAAGAATTACGTTTGCCATAGTATAAACAAAACGTTAACTAATACAATTTAGAATCAACCCATATCCAAAATGTTAGCCCACTAGTATTAAGTTGTTTTTTAAGACAAAAACAACGGAAGCTTATGATCTTTTGGGAAGTGTTCGGTTCTTGACATGGCTTGATCATCATCCGAGGTTTAAAGTGCATCATTACCTATCATATAATTTCATTCAAATGGTTAGAAAAAAAGCATTTGAACAAAAGGATTAAACAAAAAAAATATTTTTTTTCAGTCCTTTCACCCGGCCGTGTCAGCTAAATATTTTTTATCAGAACATTCACCCGGCCATGTCAAGTGTCCACCCGGCCGTGTCAGCTCTGCACGTTTACTTTTCTCTCAATTTACATCCAAACTTATTCCAAACTCATTTCTATCACTTGAGGTTCATTTCTTAACATGTCTAAGTTTTAAACCATTACCCGAATCCAAAATTGATATAATTTAAGCTCCCGTTACCCGGTTTGCGTTTTAATTCATTTTGACCCGTTTGACGTTTAAGCACTTAAGCTCAAATCATCCATAACTTTTTAGCCAAATTATTTTCCACGATTATGCCCATTATCCGGGCTTAATAACTTCGTGTTCCACGCTCCCATTACTCGGTTTGCGAGAACACATATTCGACCCATTAGATGTTCAAGATCATAAATTGAATCATCTACATTACTTTCATAGAATTATTCATTTTTCATCTACAACCCATTTACCCGGGTTCGTCACTTTGTGCTCCACGCTCTCATTACCGGTTTGCGTTTACACCTAACTTCACCCAATACCCGGTTTCACTAAAATCAATATTTTACGCTCCCGTTACCCGGTTTGCGTCTTATCTTATTTTGACCCGTTTGGTTTGCTCTTGTGAATACCACCACTTATGAGCAAACCAAACTCATGTATATCTCATTCACAACCATTATACTAAACAAACCGTAATAGCTAATTTTGAAAAAAAAATAAGGAAGCGTATAGCCACGGACCTTAAATTTTCCCTTTTAAATGCGTGTCCGTTCCGCTTGAGCTCCCGGAGTTTAACTTGAGTTGCCTATATAGTACAACCCAATTATCATTAGGAATCCGTAGCTTATTTCATGACATATTAACTTGCCATTAATCAATCTCAAGGTTCTCTTTATGGTTTTTCCATACTTTATAAACACTTAACTTTCACTTAAGCATTTTCTCAAACACCTTGTGGGCATTGATCTTATAAAATCAAGAATCAAGTTTCACAACTAGTTTTTTTGCCCAGATTAAACATCATTTTCAAGTACATTATATCTAGCATGCATAACAACACCTAGATTTACTTCATGGGAATCAAATAACACCAAATTGATGATCGTAAATCTAGTGTTCATCATCTTCTCACAAAACCTATTTAGCACTTATGTAGATGATTATAAATTTCATATTTTATATCATCAATTCATCAAGTTTCTCGATCGTGGTTCATTCCTAAGCATGAATTTAATATGGTATCATTCCTACATTTATTATTCTAGCAATAATTTCGTTTTCAAGTGTTCACCAAAAATCTGAGATGAAACCAAACGAAGAAATTTGACATACCTTGTGATCCCTTCACCTGGGTGATCACTAGTTTAGCTTGGTTTTTCGATTTAGACTTGATTTGCCTCTTTGATTTGGTTGATTTGCATGAGTTAGGGTTTAACTTTAAGAGCCCTTTTTGCTTTGTGGAAACTCATGACCAGAACACACACTTTAGTGTGTGTTTTGATGTTTTTGTTTTATTAAATTAAAACAATTTTAGTTCTTTATCAACTTTAGTCCTTCCACTTAATTAAGTTTTATAAAGGGTGTCTTAACCAAATTTTCTTATTATGTCAAGACTCATGACTAACTAGGTTATTTATTCATAGTTATTTTATCTTGACTTTTACCGACTTTAGTTTATAATATAAAAATCTATATTTTTGGGGTGTTATAAGGGATGAACAAATAGTACCGGGTATCGGTTCGGAACTAGTACTGATCCATTACCGGTACTGAATTTTCGGAATCGTACCGTACTGGGTATTTTCAATACCTGACAACCACAAATCCCATATAACTATAGAATTATTAGAAGTGTAATTGAGTAGTTGATATATATTAAATTGATGTTAGAGGGGAGTTAAAGATTGAATTTTAAGTAATATACATTCTAACGAGTAAATTTAATTATAACATCGCAAATAAGCATACCAAATAAATACAAATTCCATATAACTATATAAGCAATGGATGCTAAATAATTACCCGTCTAAATATAAAACTTACTTTATAATATAATGGAATATGAAACTACAATTTTCAAATTCCGACGTCAACAAACCTCCAACACACACCTGCCACTAAGTTATAAATTACGAACTTTGGCAATAACTTTATATCAAAGACCGATCAAACAAATGGACGGTAATAAATAAGGGCAACAAATGGAAGATTCTTACATCTTTAACCCTACACCACTAAATATTTATTTGCTTTTAAAAAACACAAATTTAACGGTTTGGCTAAAAAAATAAAGGTGTGCAGTAGCCATTTCATAGGTTGTGGTTAAGGCGTAGGTGCCTACAACTCTACAAGTCAAATAAAGACAATGCTCAGAACGATGATATCGTTGTTTTTAGTGTCATAAAGTAATTGTAGAATAAATTATTCACCCTTAAAACTTTTTTGTTCTTTTTGTAAATAGCTATTGCAAATATACATCAAAACACAAGATAGACAGACAACAAGTTGTGTTATTAATCCTTTCTGAATTGCAAAACTTAACTTTTCAAACACAAACCCCTGCCCTTTAGGGTTGAACAATACTATAGACGACCGTTAAACCCTCGTCAAGAAGTGGATAGCTTCTGCGCTAGGGAGCCAAAAGTATCAAAGGCAAAAGGGACAAAGACATGCTGGTTCTCTGCGCAAGCTTTAGCGTGCTTATCCACTTTTTTTGATTCTGCCTTTCTTGCTGCTTGTCCAGCGACCAACCCGTTTTCCCTTAAAGATAAATATTCAAATATAGTTCAAACTGCGAAGGTAAATAACTAACAGCGTGCGTGTTACTTGAAACCAATATTAGATGACAAAAGTCGCTTCCAATCAAAACCGAGCCGAACCGGGTTTTACCGCACTGGGCCTTCGGGCGGCTGGTTTTCCTGGAACTGGTGGCTTGGATGCATCCAACTCTAACGGTTATGGAGGAAGGGATGCATTTGCTCGATTGAGGAATTCAGGATGCTTATCCGGTGGTTTAGTTAGCCGTTCAAAAAAAAGTCGCTTCCAATCATTACTTTAGATGTTAAGTGCCTTGAGAAAGCCACAACACAATTAATAGCAGGTCACAACCAAAATAACACCCTATTGGAATACTAACATGAAGTAAATTGCTAACAAACGAATGAAAAAGAATGTTATTAAAATCGATGGATTAGACAAGTATATAAGGAGAGTAAAAGCAAAAAGATCATAAGTAAGTAAATTCTTAAAGAGAACAATGACTTAGTCTAAAAGCTCTATAACGTAAACTTTCAAGTCCACAAAAATAATGCTGCTAAATTTGTTTTTGAGACGTTGCATTTAAATATTTGTTTGATTTTTTTTTAAAACAGCAAACTTCTATATAAAATATAGAAAACAGGTCAGCTAGCGACGAAAAACCTGAAATTACAAGATTACATCACGAATGTTGAAATCGCACCATCTATCCCAATTAATACTACAAAATTTGGATCTAATCGTAATCCAAAGGAAAAAAATTCTTTGATCGAATCCGTCGATCGGTTGTAGTGGATGAACCTATTGTTGAAAGTTTTTTTCGTTTCTAGCCTTCCTGATCTCCCATGTCGCGACTTGAAGAACCGCTCCAATAAGCTTCTTCCAAGTCTTTGACCTGTTCATATGCAATGCCAAAGAGAGAATCTGCTGAACCAAGGTGATATCAGTTGGGAATGGGATTTTTATCCATGTGAAGATAGCCCAATCCCAAAGGATATGCAAAACAATTTTGTCCTGAGCCCGCACCTAGGACAGAGAACGTCACCCAACGAAACCCCCCCATTATGCAATCCAATCTTAGACAAAATTCTTCCCATCGATGCTTGCCAACTGAAAATATTTACTTTCGGGGGTATACATTTACTCCACAGTGTCCATTCTTCATTCGACCCGCCAAGAGCATCTATGATTTTTATTCTAACCTCAACGACTGTGAAGGAATCCTGCCCAGCCCAAGCCCATCGATCCACCCCCTGATTTAACCTGATGCCTTCCAAAATTTGCATTAGAACCGCAAACTAAGAGACTTCTGACCCAGAAGTTGGGCTGCGAGAGAGGTCCAAGGCCCAAGAAAGCTGAGGCCCTGCTGAAATAGTCACAAACCTTGGACTGCTTGATAACCGCCAACTTATAAAGGTCTTCGAAGCAGTACTTAAGAGGCCCAACCCACAACCAATTATCAACAGAAGAGCACCTGCTAACCCAAACCAACTATGCTAGAGATGGGCATAAAAACCGGTTCCGAACCCGAACCGGTAGAACCGAACTGGAACCGGTTCGGTTCCTACCCGACATTAAGTAGAACCGGTTCCGGGTTCAAAATACCCGTTGGTTCCAACCCGGTTCCACAATTTTACCATTTGAATCGGGTAGTAACCGGTTCCTAACCGTACCCGGTTCCTACCCGTACCCGGTTCCTACGTGGAACCGGTTCCTGACCGTTATAATATTACCGTTGGAACCGGTTATAGCCGTTAAAATGTTACCGTTGGAACCGGTTATAGCCGTTAAAAGTGTTCAACATAAAACTAGTCTAGAAGATGAAGTTGAGTTAGAGCATAAAATTGTTGACGAAGAGGAGGACGAAGAAGTGAAGACTAACGATTCGGACGACGATTGTACCGAGGTACCCGCACCTAAGAGAAACTCGTCGGAAAGTGTTGCACCTGCCGCTAGTAAACGATCAAAGAAATAAAATCTTACTAGAACCGGTTCTGAGTAATTTTTTATTTTTTTTTTGTAACCGGTTAATTTTTTTTATATATTGTAACCGATTAATTTGTTTTTTTAATTTTAACCGATTATTGTTACTATTTTTATTTATCAATGTAACTAATAATAAAAATCAAACATAACAAACACAATAGAAAAAAACATTACACAAACTTTATTAAAACACCAACGATAACATTTATCAGGAACCGGTAAGTAGGAAGGGTCTATATAAAAAAAAAAACGATTTTTTAATCAGGAACCGGTTCCACCGGTAACATTTTATCAGGAACCGGTTCTGAACAGTAAAAGTCAGGTTTTTACTGTCAGGAACCGGTTCTGAACACTATCAGGAACCGGTTCCGCACCATACCCGGTTCCACACCATACCCGGTTCCATAATACCCGTACCCGGTTCTACACGGTTCCATATTCTTGGGTGTGAACCCGGGTAGGAACCGGACCCGGTTCCACACCATACCCGGTTCCAATGACATCCAAGCAGAACCGGTTTCGGGTTAGAACCGGTTCCGGGTAATAATAAAACCCGATTATGCCCGTCTCTAAACTATGCCATTGATGTTCTATTCTAGTGGGAGATTAATGCTGGAAAAAATCTTATCCATCTCTCCTATGTCTCTCCAAACGCCAACGATTCTTTTGTTGAACGGGACCGCTTGAAGATTGTTATTCTTACCATGAATCGCTTGAATAACACTAACCCAAAAGCAAGTCTTACGGAGACTTTTTTTGTCGTTATGGGACCCCAAGACATAGTTTCTTCTAATATTTTTAAGGGAATTTATAACACTAACGGGGCCTTGAAAATTGAAAAAATAGTAATTAGGGAGGGCCCCGAGTACCGCCTTAGCAAGAGTCATTATCCCTGCCAACGAGACGCTCTTAGCTTTCCAACCTGATAGCTTTGAGTTGAATTTGTCGATATTAGGTTTACAAAGCTTCACCATTTTCTTGTTAGAACCAATGGAAGCCAAAGAAGCGTGAAAGGGAACGATCCAGCCTTACAATGAATTAAATTAGCAAGTGATTGGACTTCGTCTTCACCCACCCCGGCTCCGTAGACACAACTTTTACCAAGGTTTACCTTTAAACCCGAGCAAAGGTTAAAGAACCTTAATATACGATTAAGGTTAAAATGTTCTCCTCAGACCATTCCCCTATAAAGACTAAGCCGTCGACATAGCAAATGTGTGAAATCAGGGTCCCCCATTAGGCAAAACAAACGCTTTAAAAGGCCCCAAAGACACCGCCCTCTTCATGATAAGTTCCAAGCTTCCATCATAACATAGAAAGAAAAGGAGATATTGGGTCTCCTTGTCGAAGACCCCTTGACAACTTGAACTCGTAAGTAGAGGAGTCGTTCACTAGAATCGGGATTTACCCGACCTCAAACAAGATACTATCAAATTCCTCGATAAAACTGGGATATCCATGCCTTTGAGGACATCCAAAAGGAAACTCCATATCACCGAATTGTAAGCTTTTTAAAAATCCACCTTAAAAAAAGAACTTGTTTTAATAACCTTAGCCCAAGAGAGAATCTCGCTGAGAATTAACGGCCCGCCTAGGAAAGACCGACCTTCTATAAAGCCGGATTGAAATAGCGAAGCGAGCTTCGGGAAGAGGTGTTTGAGTGTATTAGCAAAAACAGTTGTAATAACTTTAGAGATAACCCCACTAGAGAGTTCTAATATAAGTTCAGGGGCTAAAGGTGACAAAACAGAAACTTTAATACCCTGCTTGCGTCGCACGACGACTAAGGCTTTCCTTGGTCGCGCGACGTGAGGACCCTCAATCTGTAGCGAGTGGTTTGTTGCATACTGGTTGATCACCTTTTCTCACCACCTCTCTTCCCCAATCACCTTATAACTCCTTTAAAATACAAACCCTAAACCTCCTTTATAAATACAAACCACCCTCAACACCATTTCACTTTCCGCGCTCCTCCAACTCTCTCAAGAAGCTAAATTCTGCAACTTTGGGCAGAAAATTGTTAAGCTTATAAGTGAGTATAAGCTCACTTTTCCTTTCTTTTGTTCACGAATTCTTGCTTCTAACCTCTTGGACAACATCAAGGATTGTTACCCAATGTTCACCAAGGTGTAACAAGGTGGTACAACTCCATATTTGAGGTATAAAGTGGGTTGTTTTTTTCTGTTTTTACAAAACTTTTACAACTTGTTCTTGTTTACATTCATCTTGTGGAAATCTTGTACCAGGCTTTGTCACAACTAAATTCATGTTGTGGGGCTTATATTATGGTTTACTTCCAAAAGATAGGTCCAAAACCTCCCTTATTTACTGCCCTAAAGGTCCCAAGTGACCAACAAAGTGTTGAGATCAGCCAAGCTTTCAACTTAAATGTTAAAAGACTTGAGTTTTGCTTAGGTGTGAACAATGGGAGCCTTGGCTTTCCAACTCTGATTTCACTTCCTCACTTAGTTAGTTAATCCATACTCTAAGCCACCAAGTAAAATTTCTAGTAATAAAGTGTCCAAATTACACCAAGTTTCCAAACATTTGCCATTTTTGGAATGCACTCGTCTAGTTTGAGCTCACTTGGTTACTTTGAGAATTAGATGAGTTGTTTACATACTTATGTTTCATGACCATCCACAATCACATTTATAGTGGTTTTGTGCATTGGTAACTATAAGAGGTTTGTGGATTACCCAACCTCCATGCATGACAATCTTGACTTGGACTACTAACAACATTTAAATACATACATACATATATATATATATAAACACACACGTCTCATACAAACCAAACCATGATACCAATCAAATCATGATTGAATATTATGAGTTATGGTGTTACCATCTTAGTTCTCGATTCCTCAAAGTTTGGATTCTAATGGATGAGTTAGTATCCATGAAAACACACTAATGCATAGTGTCCAAACGAGTGTCTAAGACAAGATAATTATATATATATATATATATATATATATATTATTGTAAGTATATATCTTCTATCATTTTAAATACCGAACCCTATCCATCAATCAAAACCCATGAACTCATGCACCTTCGTTTCCCTATTGTGGGGTAACTTCGGTGTTCCAATCTCAAGACTCATCAAACATACAACTTCTTTGGAAGCTTTGCAAACTGTGAGTTTACATGACCCCATTTTACATTTATACATTTTTGGGTGCAATATGTACAACCTTATCAAAATTACAATCAAAATATCAATCACCTTATTCAAATAAATGTGACAACCCGTACTTTCGAGGTTAGCGTCGTCTAATCTCGTGATCTTAAATTTATGTGTCATTACAATTCATGTTTCGTTGCACGTCACGTTTGTAAGTTATATGTTATAGAGGGTTTATTGTGTCTAGCATATATATTAGATGTTTTCTTACTCAAAATTAAAACTCGCGGATCGCAATAAAACCCGAACACACCGCTCCCCATACTTGTTTATTTACGGTTCATGCTAGCCCAACCGGAACACCCCTTTGGGCCCCGATGTGGCACGGCCTAGCACCCAACCGCCGCCCAAGCCCCACTCCCTCCTACGTTTTGTTTTGGGTAGCCCACATCGGCCCACCTCCCTCTTCTCTTTACTCTCGGCCCAAACACCCTCTCAAGCCCAATCACCCAAGTCCAAAACCCTCATGTATACGTGCATGTATGTATGCGTGTTCTGTATTTATAAAAAGACAAAACCATAGCTCCCTCTCCTCTCTCTCGCGACTACGGCAACAAGACCCCCGGTCGCTGCCTCCTCTCTCGGTGCTCTCTCCCTCGCTCTTGCTCTCTCTCGCGCTTCTCTCTCTCTCTCTCGGTTAGTATATTTTAGTTGTTTTGGTTTGAATTTTCTTGTAATACATGGCTGTGTTTTAATTAATTCTTAATGATATTTGGTGTTATGAGAATACTTGTGATCTAGGGATTTCTAGGAATTGTGTTTTAGTGTGGATTTGGTTGTATAAGTGCTTGATTATAAACTAAGGTTTGTGTTGCGGGTTGAAACTTGTTGTTGATGATAGTTGCTAATGTTCATGAACGATTTATATTAAGTTATCTCGGTTGTGATTATTTAAAATAATGATTTTGATGTGATACGGTGATAATGTGTGGTCTAGTGTTCATGAGAATCAAGAAATAATGCGCAATTTTATCGAATATGTTTGTATAGGCATATGTATATAGTTTAGGGTTATATCCTTGATGTTTGAGCATGATAAACTTGATATAAACAACTTATAACCTGTTGTGATTAATGTGTATATGTCGTGGGTTCACTAGAAAATCATTTGCGGGATCGGGTAACGAAAAACAGTAAGATGTCCAACAGTTACACCCGACTTTAATCGGCTGTAACCGGGTCATAACATAACAAAAAACTGGATTTTATTGAGTAAAAATGAAGTATTTTGAAATACACTTCAAATGGCGCTGGAATCACAATTTTTGGATGTCGGTTGATATTTTAAACAAATTATTTCGTTTTAGTGGTCAAAGCTGCATTTTTCTGCAGAAATTGTGTGTTGTGTTTTACGTCATATCTCGGTGAGCACTTGGAGTTTGATCATGAAATTTATACAGTAGACAGTCTTAGGTGTAGGGCTGTTCACGAGCCGAACCGAACCGAACCGATCAGACCTTTGCTCATGCTCGGTTCGTTTACAAACCGATCTGAACCGTACCAAGCGTTTTCTCAACCGAGCCAAAGTCGAGCGAGTGTCTTTCGATTCGAGCATTTTTTGAACGAACGTCGAGCGAGTATCGAGCGTTGCAGAACAAACAAGGACAGTGACGATGGGAGTACCAGTTATTAGAATAAAGTGCAGTTTTCGTCCCTGATGTTTCGTCCAATAGAACACAAGTAAAATTTAACAAATAACGAGGAATACAAAAACACTCAACTAGTTCTATCGAGATTAACTAAGCGGGAAGATAAATAGTTGACCGATTGAAACATACCCTTGTTCTATCAGAAGTTTGAAATTAAATGAACCGATTGAAGTAAAACCATGGTGAGTTAGCGTCTTGGCAAGTAGCGATGGAGAAATCGAATAATGATGGCCAATGGGGAGTTTTGATTAGGGCCTTGTACTTCTGAAAGAATGGCGCGTTGAGACTTGAGTATTGATCAATGCTTCACATTTTAGTATTTGAAACCTTGACTCAATTACTCAAATGGACATTTAAGTAATGGACAACAGACTATTGGTATTGGATTTCGATTCTAATTACTTAAATGAGCTCTATCTGGATATTGGACCAAACATTGTTGATGTTGGTCTCTAGTCATTTCATTAAAAATGATACATACACACACACACATATATATATACTAAAAAATAAATCGAGCCAACCGAGCTGAACCGAACCGAGAGGACCTTTGCTCGTGCTCGGTTCGTTTACAAACCGAACCGATCCGAACCGAGCATTTTTTTTAATCGAGCTGAATCGAACGAGCAAATTCCGTGCATTTTTCCAGCGAGCGTCGAGCGCCGAGAAATTTGAACAGCCCTACTTAGGTGTCGATACGAATCTCCAAGTGGAATCGGGTCAATCGGGTAATCACAGATTCTTAAATAAATTTTTCAGTGAGCTGCAATCAGAAAGTGACGAATCTGATTGCTGCTTAGTCAATGAGTTTTTTTTATATTTTTTGGTAAAGAGTTAGATCTTGAAAATTCTACACAAGGCCAACCCCTCAGAGAGGCACGTAACATAAAAATATCATAATTTTTGCAACTTGTAAGTATGGTAAACGAGGTTCCTAAAATAGTCTAATTTCAGTGAATTTGATATGCATGATTTATAAGCTTATAAGAGTCGAACTTGCTATTTATAGTGTCCGCACTTGTTTGGTGATTGTATAAATGATATATGATGTGTCGTAGGTTATATTATGAAGATGTGCATGAAAACCAGACGATGAAATATTACGTGACAGCTTGTTAACATGCTAATTGCTAGATACGTCATAAATTGCATGGACACACCCTAATGAATTAAATGGTAAACATTCTTGGACGTGGTTGACCTTCTTCATTGTTTCTCTATCTAAGCTAACCGAGCTAAGAAAAGGTGAGTTCACACATTTACTAAAAGCATGCATTCCCGGGTTTGGGAACTATAATACTGGATTTGGGACCACCTTATACTCCTAGATTGGAATACTGCTAATTAAATACCGTAGTTTACTTTTCATGTCTTTAGCGTACTAAACGAAAATCTATATGAAAGTCCTTACACATTATACCGATTAGTTGCCGGGTTTGGCAAACGGGGTACTAGTTGATAGGGCAATTAGGTTCGGCAAACCTCACACCATGCTGGGAGCCGGGCGTGAAATATTGACCTTGACTTTATATCAATGACAATAGACATTGATACGGGGCACAACAACATACTACAGTCAAGTATTCAGTACTACACAATTTAGTAGCTTAATTGTGGGTTAGCTACCCCTGACATGTTTTAATACTAATGTATTTAAACAAACTTTACAATTAAAATGAAAATGTGAACTCGCCAACCTTTGTTGATACGCTTGTGCATGCTTTGCAGGTCGTTAGGTACAGCTGGGGAGCTTGTAGTGTTGGAGTGTCGGAGTGTCGTGGCTGCGATAAATTATTGGTTTTGATTTATTAAATAATGTGGTTTTAACTATTGTCTGGATTTTTACATTTTGCTTCCGCTGTTAATTTGAACTGTGTTTTAGACATTTGAAAATTAATCATTAATCGTATTGATTGTGATGAATTTAATACTTTAATAATTGTTCAACATGATTAGTTACTTGATCCTGGTCAGTCGCAAGCCTCGCGGTAAACTCCGCATGTGGATTTTGAGAGTGTGACAATAAATCAATCCATTATTACATGTTTAATCGATATGCTTAGGATACATACATGCTAGAAGCCTTTCTTTCACAATATTTGTCATTAACGTAATGAGCCAACCTTAACAAGTATAGCGCTATAGGAGTAACACAATGCCCTTAGGAAAGGTCTATGTTAAGTTATTCAACCACGGTCTTGTTCGCTTCGGTGACAAGATATGCAACTTTATGTACACAATTGGTTTGACATATAATTGTTGCATGCTAGCTATGTTATGTTTTTATGCCTTAGTATACTTTTATGCCATGTAATGTCAACTTTGTATCTATGCTAGTAGCCAAAACTTATATGCTCACCAATGCTTTATGTGTTGACAGTTACTTTAATATGTATTGCAGGAGAATGATGCTATGACGTTTCAAGAATCTAGTAGGATGGATTTTAGAAACACATTTTAAGTTTTATGTACTTTTCATTTTGTCGTAATTGAATTTCCTTGTTGTATTTCCATTCCAAACAATGTAGCACTTAGTTTATCAATGAAAATGGAAGTTTTATTTAAATATTGTCATATTTAGCAAGTTGTGAGGTCTCGAACAATCTATTTCGTCCCGCCCCGATGTTTCCGCCATCGGTTGGGGTGTGACAGTTTATAATTGGATTTTGACGTTTTTTTAGTTATTGCGTCAAAGCGTAAACAAGACTGTTAGTAATGATCTAGAACTCTTTAAACAAAAACCAAATCGTTGCGAAATCAAAGCAAAAGTGCCAAACAATACCAATTGTTTTATTTCACAATTTATGCTAATTGAACACTAGTCGATATCTTGCGCTATTCATTACAATACTTTTACTCGGTATAGCAACCAAAAGAGAAAACCCAAAGAATAAACTCACGAATATTGGCACGTGTTTTACATCGATTGAAAATCATAAAAAAAAATTTTCGTCTGTTCTAATAATACCAAAACCGCTAAGTATGTCGGTATTGATTTGGTTCGTCACAGTATAATCAATATAGGACACAATTGCTCAACGATAAACTTTGGTTTTAGCATGTGCCATGGAAGGAGGAGGTGGTAGAAAGACCAGTAAGACTCGATGGAGATGATGACACAAACATATACTAGATGATATGGTAGAAAGGGGGGGGGGGGTGCTAATTGTTGGTCGACCAGTAAAGGGGTGAAGATGAAACAAAACACAAACTAGACTAATATGTGTTTGGGAGAGGGGTATGGTTGATCTATGAAAGACCAGTTTGACTTGAGGGAGATGAGGACACAACATAAACTAGACTCCGGTAGAGACTAAAAGGACTAAGAAAGACTCAAGACTTATCCAAAAGACTTAAGGAGACTCGAGAAGCTAAAAAGAGACTAGAGAGAAGTATAGGAAGAAGATTTTATTTGTTTCTAGGGACAAGGATAGGAAGAAGATTTTATTTGTTTCTAGGGACAAGGATGTATTACAAATAAGGGGGAAGCCTAATCCAAAATACAAAGTTGATTGAATGCTTTGAAGGGTTGTATTTTGAGGGATTGTACAATACTATTCCTTCGTTTGCATTTTAGTATTAAGTTAATTAATATGTAACAAATATTAGAATTAATTCTGGCGAAGTAGGTTAGGATTATTTGAGGTAATACAGGAGTAGATGTAGAGAATCTTTGCCGTAAAAAAGATATGTAATAAAATGCAGAAAATATAAATTTTAACACAAAGTAGGTAATTCTCGCAAAATAGCCCACCTTAAGTTATAAGTCATGACTTCCTTAAGATGCGAGTTTTAGTTCATGGATTTCCAGTCCGGCAAGTAAGCCCACCCTTAATTAGCTTATGGCATTATAGCCTAGAGATGGGCATAATCGGGTTTTATTATTACCCGGAACCGGTTCCAACCCGTAACCGGTTCTGCTTGGATGTCATTGGAACCGGGTATGGTGTGGAACCGGGTCCGGTTCCTACCCGGGTTCACACCCAAGAATATGAAACCGTGTAGAACCGGGTATGGTGTGGAACCGGGTATGGTGCGGAACCGGTTCCTGATAGTGTTCAGAACCGGTTCCTGACAGTAAAAAGCTGACTTTTACTGTTCAGAACCGGTTTCTGAACAGTAAAAACCTGACTTTTACTGTTCAGAACCGGTTCCTGACAGTAAAAACCTGACTTTTACTGTTCAGAACCGGTTCCTGATAAAATGTTACCGGTGGAACCGGTTCCTGATTAAAAAATCGTTTTTTTTTGTATATAAACCCCTTCCTACTTACCGGTTCCTGATAAATGTTATCGTTGGTGTTTTAATAAAGTTTGTGTAATGTTTCTTTCTTTTGTGTTTGTTATGTTTGATTTTTATTATTAGTTACATTGATAAATAAAAATAGTAACAATAATCGGTTAAAATTAAAAAAACAAATTAATCGGTTACAATATATAAAAAAAATTAACCGGTTACAAAAAAAAATAAAAAATTACTCAGAACCGGTTCTAGTAAGATTTTATTTCTTTGATCGTTTACTAGCGGCAGGTGCAACACTTTCCGACGAGTTTCTCTTAGGTGCGGGTACCTCGGTACAATCGTCGTCCGAATCGTTAGTCTCCACTTCTTCGTCCTCCTCTTCGTCAACAATTTTATGCTCTAACTCAACTTCATCTTCTAGACTAGTTTTATGTTGAACACGATCAATGGCATCCAAATGGTCCTTTAAGCATATTGCCATCTCTAGCGATTCCGGAGTTAGTCTTGTTCTTCTAATTGACAAAACCCTGCCACTACCGTGGAAGCTTGGACCGTTAGTATATCACGAGCCATGGTGGCTAGAATCGGGTATTCGGATTCTTTCGATTTCCACCATGCCAAAACATCAAATTTCCTATACTCCTCGGTGGTCATAGTAAGTGAATACTGATTTTTTTTATATCTCCCAAGTTCACTTGTTGGTTCACTACCCCTTTGTTGTCTAGCCGTCTCGTCTCTAACGACATTCAACATGGTTATAAGTGGATCCCCGCTTGTTTCATCGTTAGAGGCCGTGGACCGAGACTCAAACAAATTTGTATGATTTTTTCACCACATTTTTTTAAATAATGATCATAAAGTTTGGCCATACACTCATTGAATATTTTTTTTGTTTTTGCTTTTAAAGTTGGATCCTCCTCATGCATATCCAACTTGTCATAAATTTCATCAATTAAAGCTTCAACACCCGGTACGTTTAAAGCTGGATTTAAAGCAGCGGCACATAGAAAAACGGGTGGTAATTCTAAAAAATATTTTTAAAATTTTTGAATCATTGGTCTCGCCATATTCCTTAACATGTCACTAGAATTTTCAAACTTTTTAAAATTAGTTGTTATCAAATACAATTGGTCCACAACTTTAGAACTAGTAGGATAATAAACACCAGAAATCAAAGTAGTTGTAGTTTTAAAAACTTGTAAAAAAGTACTTAGGTTATTAATATTTTTCCAAGCCGTGTCGGGAAAGGGGACAACAAGGTACTTATCACTTAAAGTTGTATGAAATGATTTTAAAGTGCCCATTTGCTTTATAGCCATTTCAAACATATGACAAGTTGAATTCCAACAAGTCGGTATATCCCAATTCGGTCCAATAATTTTTTGGTTGACATCTTTACAAAGTTTTTTATATTCTTAATATCTTTCTTTTCCACTTTTGAAACCATCTTGGAGCATAGCTCTAAATGCTATAATAAAATCCGATACAAATTGATCTTTTAAACCGGTTTGCACTACCAAGTTAATAATATGTGCAACACATCGTGTGTGAAAAAAAACACCATCAAGTATTGGTTTGTACTTCAACTTTAATTTTTCAATCGCCGTTGTGTTGTTTGAAGCGTTATCAAAGGATATTGAAAAAATTTTATCTTCTAAACCATATTTAATTATTGTGCCATTTATAATTTTATAAATATTTTCTCCCGTATGAGGAGAAGGAAACTCGTCAAACGCAATCGTACGCTTCATCATTTGCCATGTATCGGGATCAACCCAATGAGCGGTGACACATATGTACGATTCCGGTAAACCATGTAGAGCCGACCACACATCACTAGTTAGGTTTACACTAGTTTTTAAATTCTTAAAAAAAAAACAATTAAATCTGTTTTTTGCATTTTCCCATAAACTTAAACAATGACGTTTTAAAGTGCGACGACTTACATGTTTATAGCGAGGTTGTAGCGTCTCCCGAATAAGATTTGTAAGATCGGGGTCGTCGAAGTGTCCAAACGGCAACGCTTTTTGTATCACCAACTTCGCCATCCGATCGCGAGCTAATTTTTGCTCATAATGAAAAATGGTACCATCTTTGGATAGTGGAACTTGACCGGATGTCATTTCCTTTAAAGCTTTGCAATACTTATTAATATGATTCGTTAACGTTGAGTTTGATTCCTTGGCTAATAACGATCCACAATGTTTACATTAAGCTTTTTGCGAGCCGTCACTCTTCTCGACCAACTCCCAATTGCTCCAAACTTCCTTACTGCGATTATGAGACAATGTTCCAACCACATATGGAACCGATTGATCTTGAGGAACATTGTTAACGGATTGGGAATTTGCGTTTTTGGAACTCTTTGAGGCCATTTGTTGATTAGTATGTGAAAAAGAACAAGAAAAAAATGTAACAAGAAGAATAAATATGAGAAATTGTGTGCTAAACAATAGATTTCAAAAAAATATATATAGAATCGGTTCTAACGGCCAGGAACCGGTTCCAACGGTAACATTTTTAACGGCTATAACCGGTTCCAACGGTAATATTATAATGGTCAGGAACCGGTTCCACGTAGGAACCGGTTCCACGTAGGAACCGGTTCCACGTAGGAACCGGGTACGGTTAGGAACCGGGTACGGTTAGGAACCGGGTACGGTTAGGAACCGGTTACTACCCGATTCAAATGGTAAAATTGTGGAACCGGGTTGGAACCAACGGATATTTTGAACCCGGAACCGGTTCTACTTAATGTCGGGTAGGAACTGGAACCGGTTCCAGTTCGGTTCTACCGGTTCGGGTTTGGAACGGTTTTTATACCCATCTCTATTATAGCCTAGTGGCATCTTTGTGGTGGGATAAGGCTTAATGACCATTAATCACTGGGTTCGATTCTCACTAGGGGGGTTTTCCTTGATTTATTAGGTTACAAATTGAATTGGTGTATAGACATTATTGCCTACTGGAGATGGATATTGATTGGGTGGTTCCGCTGGTGACACAATAATACTCTAGTGGTTCGTCAGTAATTCAAAAATACCGTTAAGAAAAAGCTCACCTTTAGTTACTATATTAGGAAATTACAATCACCTAACATGCTAAATCTCACATATAAGACCATGAATTAAAACCATAAAAACCGGTTCCAAACCCGAACCGGTAGAACCGAACTGGACCCGGTTCCAGTTCCTACCCGACATTAAGTAGAACCGGTTCCGGGTTCAAAATACTCGTTGGTTCCAACTCGGTTCCACAATTTTACCATTTGAATCGGGTCGTACCCGGTTCCTACCCGTACCCGGTTACTACCCGTACCCGGTTTCACTAGTACCCGGTTCCACCAGTACCCGGTAATGCAGTTCCAGTAGGAACCGATTATAGCCGTTGTTACCGTTGGAACCGGCTCCCAGAAACATTTAATGAAAATACTGACCGTTGGAACCGATTCTATATATAGTGTTTAGAAATCTATTGTTTAGCACACAATTTCTCATATTTATTCTTCTTGTTACATTTCTTTCTTGTTCTTTTTCACATACTAATCAACAAATGGCCTCAAAGAGTTCCAAAAACGCAAATTCCCAATCCGTTAACAATGTTCCTCAAGATCAATCGATTCCATATGTGGTTGGAACATTGTCTCATAATCGCAATAAGGAAGTTTGGAGCAATTGGGAGTTGGTCGAGATGAGTGACGGCTCGCAAAAAGCTCAATGCAAACATCGTGGATCGTTATTAGCCAAGGAATCAAACTCAACGTTAATGAATCATATTAATAAGTATTGCAAAGCTTTAAAGGAAATGACATCCGGTCAAGTTCCACTATCCAAAGATGGTACCATTTTTCATTATGAACAAAAATTAGCTCGGGATTGGATGGCAAAGTTGGTGATACAAAAAGCGTTGCCGATTGGACACTTCGACGACCCCGATCTTACTAAGCTTATTCGGGACGCTACAACCTCGCTATAAACATGTAAGTCGTCGCACTTTAAAACGTCATTGTTTAAGTTTATGGGAAAATGCAAAAAAAGATTTAATTGTTTTTTTAAGAATTTAAAAACTAGTGTAAACCTAACTAGTGATGTGTGGTCGGCTCCACATGGTTTACCGAAATCGTACATATGTGTCACCGCTCTTTGGGTTGATCCGATACATGGCAAATGATGAAGCGTACGATTGCGTTTGACGAGTTTCCTTCTCCTCATACGGGAGAAAATATTTATAAAATTATAAATGGCACAATAATTAAATATGGTTTAGAAGATAAAAATTTTTTCAATATCCTTTGATAACGCTTCAAACAACACAACGGCGATTGAAAAATTAAAGTTGAAGTACAAACCAATAGTTGATGGTGTTTTTTTCCACACACGATGTGTTGCACATATTGTTAACTTAGTAGTGCAAACCGGTTTAAAAAATCAATTTGTATCGGATTTTATTATAGCATTTAGAGCTATGCTCCAAGATGTTTTCAAAAGTGGAAAAGAAAGATATCAAGAATATAAAAAACTTTGTAAAGATGTCAACCAAAAAATTACTGGACCGAATTGGGATATACCGACTTGTTGGAATTCAACTTGTCATATGTTTGAAATGGCTATAAAGCAAATGGACACTTTAAAATCTTTTCATACAACTTTAAGTGATGAGTACATAGTCGTCCCCTTTCCTGATACGGCTTGGGAAATATTCATAACCTAAGTACTTTTATATAAGTTTTTAAAACTACAACGACTTTGATTTCCGGTGTTTATTATCCTACTAATTCTAAAGTTGTGGACCAATTGTATTTGATAACAACTAATTTTAAAAAGTTTAAAAATTCTAGTGACATGTTAAGGAATATGATGAGACCAATGATTCAAAATTTACAAAATATTTTTTAGAATTACCACCCGTTTTTCTATGTGCCGCCGCTTTAAATCCAGCTTTAAACGTACCGGGTGTTGAAGCTTTAATTGATGAAATTTATGACAAGTTGAATATGCATGAGGAGGATCCAACTTTAAAAGCAAAAACAAAAAAATATTCAATGAGTGTATGACCAAACTTTATGATCATTATTTAGAAAAAATATGGTGAAAAAAATCATACAAATTTGTTTGAGTCTCGGTCCACGGCCTCTAACGATGAAACAAGCGGGGATCCACTTATAACCATGTTGAATGTCGTTAGAGACGAGACGGCTAGACAACAAAGGGTAGTGAACCAACAAGTGAACTTGGGAGATATAAAAAAATCAGTATTCGCTTACTATGACCACCGAAGAGTATAGGAAATTTGATGTTTTGGCATGGTGGAAATCGAAAGAATCCGAATACCCGATTCTAGCCACCATGGCTCGTGATATACTAACGGTCCAAGCTTCCACGGTAGCTTCCGAAAGTGTGTGTTTCTCTTAGTGGCAGAGTTTTGTCAATTAGAAGAACAAGACTAACTCCGGAATCGCTAGAGATGGCAATATGCTTAAAGGACCATTTGGATGCCATTGATCGTGTTCAACATAAAACTAGTCTAGAAGATGAAGTTGAGTTAGAGCATAAAATTGTTGACGAAGAGGAGGACGAAGAAGTGGAGACTAACGATTCGGACGACGATTGTACCGAGATACCCGCACCTAAGAGAAACTCATCGGAAAGTGTTGCACCTGCCGCTACTAAACGATCAAAGAAATAAAATCTTACTAGAACCGGTTCTGAGTAATTTTTTATTTTTTTTGTAACCGGTTAATTTTTTTTATATATTGTAACCGATTAATTTTTTTTAATTTTAACCGATTATTGTTA
The DNA here is from genome assembly GCA_947069175.1 of Scalesia atractyloides. Lineage (NCBI taxonomy): Eukaryota > Viridiplantae > Streptophyta > Magnoliopsida > Asterales > Asteraceae > Scalesia > Scalesia atractyloides. The sequence goes on along the minus strand of CAMTDV010000030.1, from coordinate 73,973,185 downwards.
CTATTTCCAACGGTAACATTTATGTGGAACCGGTTCTGAATAGTAAAATGGCAGGTTTGACTGTCAGGAACCGGTTCTGAATAGTAAAATGGCAGGTTTGACTGTTAGGAACCGGTTCCCAATACTGTCAGAAACCGGTTCCGCACCATACCCGGTTCCACACCATACCCGGTTCCATAATACTCGTACCCGTTTCTACACGGTTCCATATTCTTTGGTGTGAACCCGAGTAGGAACTGGACCCGGTTCCACACCATACCCGGTTCCAATGACATTCAAACAGAACCGGGTCCAGGTTGAAACCGGTTCCGGATAATAATAAAACCCGATTATGCTCATCTCTATGCAAGAACAAAAAGTTTCTTGCAAAATATTAGATAGAAGCATAAATAAACAACATGAGAATACATAAATAAATGTATTTTAAATAAGGATTAAGGGTTGTTATCTAAAAGTCATGATAGAAGTACAAGCAATACAACATGAGAATAAATGTATTAAATTTTCCTATCAAGGTATGGGTTTCAACGGTTGGAGTTTTGTTTAAACAATAAACCAAACCGACCGGTACAATTTTTAAATCATAAGCGACCAACAAATTTAAAGTAATACCAATTGTAAAACAAAACCGATAATTAGCTTTACGCTTAACCAAAATCATTGTACCCTTCCAATAGATAGCGTATTAGAATTATTAAACGAAACCATCAACATTTTCTTACACCAGCTTTCAACATATCAATGTATTGTTATAAATTTCTAAAAAATAAAAATTATCATTTAAATTTTCAGGAAATTGACAAAATGAAATAACTCACTATGCACCATTTTCAATCAAGGTAACGTATATTTAATTAGAGTACATACTATATGAAATTAAACAATTAAATGTTTGTAACACGCCTACCAGGTAACCCATAGAATGTGGACGTTTGGGTTTTAACGGTGACATGTTGCTTCTTTAAATTATTATATATATTATTATTATTATTATTGTTATTATTATTATTATTATTATTATATTATTATTATGTTATTATGAGAAATTATCAAATGAAAAAGACTTTAATTGTAAGAATGAGTAAGAATGGTTACTCTAATATGAACACAACTAAAAATACTTAAAAAACAAAAAAAAAACACAAAATATATTTTTTTAATATTCTTTTAAAATAATCGCTACTTTTTCGTCATTAAAAAAATTATTTTATTATTTTTTTTAAATACGAAAAAGCAGCGTTTTTTTATAAGCAATATTAAAAAAAATTTGTGTGTATTTTTTAGGTTTTTGGGGGTTTAGTTTTAATTTTTAGCATTTAGCTTGGGTTGGGAGGGGGTTTGGTTTTTTAGGTTTTTGGTGAGTATAGTAGGTTTTGTTTTTTGGGGGTGGGGGGGGGTTTTTGGGCTTTTGTATGTGCATGTTTTTTTTTTCTTTTGAATAAAATTATAGACACTTATCACTCTATGGTGGCTTCTTACATTTCTTATTTTAAAACCCCTTTTTATTATAACTTAACCCTTATTATTATTATTATTATATTATTATTATTATTATTATTTAGTTTTTATTTTTGATTCTTATATCTAGAAACCATCCTCTTCATACCTTCGGCCATCAACTGTTGTTTAAATGTCACGAACCACAACTTCTCTCGGGTAACATCTACCAATCGAACACTGTCGAAGCTTGAATAATTAAAAACACAACATTTCCTTAGAATCGAACAATACTAATACTAACACACAACATAATATGTTACGGATATAGGTACCAAAATTGTATTGTAAGCTATAAGTACAAAATTTATGGCAAATTTAATAAATAATTGTTGTAGCAATGTAAACATATAATTGAATTGAGTATAAAGGTACTTAAACAAAAATAAATTATTTTTTTTATAATTAAGACATTGTTGTATCAATTCTTATCAGTATACATATAATTAAACTAAAAAAATAAATTAATAGAATTAAAATGAAATAATGGAAGTAAATAAAAAAACTTAGCTAGACCAAATTATGGCGCCCTTTTTAATTTTGACATGTCCAATGGGCTTAAACCCAATCCTGGCCTACCCATTAGCTATGGCTCATTTATCCTTTATAAAGGGAAATTGAACCTTTTCTATGAATATTGATCAATTCTCCATCCTAATAATATATGTGTTCGGTACATACTTACACTTGATACATATATAACATATACATGACTTGACTATTGGAGTATCCCGAGTCGGAATGGTCTTCGCTTCACACTGCGCAGATTGAAACCACTACAAGTCGGAATGGTCTTCGCTTCACACTGCTACTGAGGCCCAAGTCTAGATACGAGGATCCATGTAATGACAAAGGGTGCGATATGTTGTTCGTGATTTGATCAACATTGAGGGGCATTAATTTCACTAAGTTTTTTTATTTTATTTTATTTTTATTTTTTTTATCCAGTCATATCTCTGTTATAATTTTTATACCTTTTATGGTTGCTTTGCACTATTGGAGTTTGGAAGAAATTTACGCACTTTCTCATGATCATCATGAATATGAGAATTACAATTAATACAACCAACAACCCAAGGGTTTCATAGTTCATACAAAAAGGTCATGTATGTAGAGTGAGGTGGACTCACGCTATAAGCACCAGGGTTAGAGTTTTATTTTTTATATGTAATAAAAAAAATTGAAATGCCTGACCCATAGATTTTGGGGATGGCCCTTATAAATAATTTACATTTTCAATCACTTTTGTAATATTGTTTAATAAGCACATTTATTACAATGAACATAACATATAAAATGGTTGTTTAATAAAAACAACTTTAAAATACCTATTCACTAAGACCATGTATAGTGGGACATCATGATAATGCCCTTCTCTTGGGGGTTATGTGGCATCAAGCTCTTTTTTCAAGATCAAGCCCATCACCAGGCGTTTTCACAATCACGCCAACACCCATTTTCTGAAGATTATGCCTCAGGGACGGTGTACGAGCGTTATGGGCGTTATCTTTGGCATGTGTGCACAACTTCACGCCCAATCACATTACCACTACACATGGTCTTAGTGATTTGGGTATGTGTGGACTATACACTCAAATCCTAATTTCCATGTATTATTGGTAATTTTTGGCAACTATTGCATTAGAAACGTCGATCACACATGATGTTTGCAGGTTATTAGAATCCATTTATCTTGAATATGCAACCTAATTGAAGATTTTATTGTGTTTATGTTTGAAGGATTTTGATCAAAATTAAGCTAAAGTGGGATTTGTTTTTAGTTTTAACTACATGATGAGAATTAAATATAATGATTACTTTTCCAGCGGTTTAAAACAAAATAGGAGATCAATTTGTAAGAATATGTGTAGTGTCTTAATTAAAAAATGTATAAACCATTGTCACGTCACTGTCATGTAGGTAGTGAGGTTTTAGTTAACTCACCAATCACCATTTCACAAAGTTGTAGTGGGGTTAACCAAAAAATTAAATAAAAGAAGAAAAAACAAAATAAATAAAATTGGTGATTGGTTAGAGTGATGGACTCCATCTCACTTTCAACATTCACTAAGAGCTTGGTGGGAAGCCCTTGGCTTGGTGGCTTCCCCCGTTGGTGCCTGTATGGCGCTGTTTGGCATCGGGGCTTGATGAAGTGTTTGTGGGTTTATGTCCACTACATATAGTCTAAAAGTGGTATTTTTGATAAAAATAACGTTATGTCTCAAAACAGACTCAAAAGTATCAAATTGATTATTTTTCAGTTTAATTGGTATATGTTGGTTTATACTGATTATTTGTATCCCAAGTTTTGTAGAGTTTTAAAAGTACAATTGGAAATCTAAAAGTGTTTGATGTTTGCCTATAAGGTCGGTTTGGGTTAATAAAAAAAGTTTATAAGGTCCAAATCCACAAATTAAGGTATTTGAAAATAACCCGCTTGATGCCTATAGTTGAATAAGACCAATTAAAATTGAGTTGACAATATTTCTTTTTTGTGTTTTGAAAATAACCCAGCTGATGCTTATGCGTGTAGCATGCAAGAATGCATTTGTAACAACTCGAAAATTCGTTGCTATCTTTTTCCTTGTTTATATCGTTGTACTTCTTTTGTAATTTCGAGATTCGATTTATAATAAAGTTTATGTAAATTACTTATGGTGTTGTACGTTATTATCGCATCTAATCGCTTATCAAATCGCATCGCTAATCTCATCGCATTGCAAATCGCAATTATTTATGTGGTTTTATATTATTTATGTGTTATGTGTGTTTGTGGTTATGTTTACACTCGCTATCGCATCGCTCTCGCACTCTCGAATCGCTAAATCGCACTATTACATCAAGTATAACGCTTAACGCTTTACTAAAACGCTTAATATAACTAACTAATATTAACCGAATAGCCAAGAACACTTAACGCGAAATAAACAAAGAAAACCAAACTTTTGGGTCAAGTTCGCTCGAACTTGGTGTTACCAAGTTCGGCCGAACTTGACTGGCCAAAACAAAATTCCTCCTTTACTCTCAAGTTCGCTCGAACTTGTTTGATTCCTAACAAAATCTGCAAGTTCGGCCGAACTTGACTGATCTCCTTTGAAATCGTAGCAAGTTCGCCCGAACTTGGTCTCCACCAGCTCTCTTTTTGCCTTCTCCTATAAATACAAGCTCGGTTCTCTCATTTGAACTTGCTGCAAGTTCGCCCAGAGCTCTCAAAACCCGAAACCTTCGTGCTCTAAGTAAGAATCAACCCGATTTCAACTGCAATGATGTTCAACAACGTTTTACAAACGTTTACAACGATTTTGGCATAAGGCGTAGCCTTTGTTTTCATCAAAACTCATTCTTTTACGAAAACCTTCATGTTTTTCTTCAAAAACTATGTTTTAAGCTTAAATCTATATAATACGAGTTCGTTTGGCGATAGTAGAGACTTCCCAAACACGAGATCTACAAGATCTCGGCTTGTAAGTGATAGATCTGAGAAAAACCTTTGAAAACCATTGATTTCTACACAAGATAGGACTTTTGATGACGTTTTGTTCATTTTCTGGTATGAAACGAAGCATCTATCATTCAAGATCCCAGATCTGGAAGCACAAGGACGTTTATGTTGGTTTACACAAGCCGGACTAATCCGAACGAACCCCGAGTTCGCCCGGATTAGCCCATGCTTTTGTAAAACGGCTAAAACAGCTCTAAAAGAACTCTCCGACCTAAGTTTGCTCAGTAGCACAGGGTTGGAGGGATGAACACTCGATTTTCCTCAACAAACAACGCGAAAACGCAAGATTTTGGACCCGAAAACATCAAGTTCGCTCGAGAATCACTAGTTCACCAGGTCAAGTTTGACCGAACGTGTACCCAAAGGGGTCAAGTTCGACCAAACTTGGGCTAATCTCACCAAATCTCCTACAAGTTCGACCGAACTTGTCTAGTTTCTTAAGAAACTATGCAAGTTCGCCCGAACTTGTCTCCTCAGTAAGAAATCCTTACAAGTTCGCCCGAACTTGACAAGTTTCTCAAAGAAACTCATCAAGTTCGACCGAACTTGGCTATAAACTCACCAAATTTATACAAGTTCGCCCGAACTTGGCTACTGCCCAACCAAGACTTAACCGTTTCAGCTTTTCGGAGGCTGATGCACTTCCGTTCGCGTATGCAGGCTGATCCGGCGCTCTTCTCGACTCTCCTCAGATCCTGAACTCTTACCTAAATGCACCCACTGTGAGTATACTTGACCCATTTTCGCTTTAACACACTTTTTGGGTGTTACATACGTTCCTATATCAAAATCACTTCACACATAAAACTGTTTATCACACGTGAATAATCTGATTATATATGCTCAAATACGTGATGCTAGAAACATGTGACTAGGACTTATTTTCGTTAACTTGCCTCCTTAGCTAGTATGGTACTATAGTGTGGCTTACAGCCGACGGGGTCTAGTTAGGATGGATGCGCAAGCCTTCTCACGGTAGTTAGCATGAGACATAAGCCTATGTTAATCTGTGTGAAAATGTTTCGGTGTATCATGATATGTAGTTAGACTATTTCACGAACGGTTTCTTTATTATGCTAGTATTACAAAACTTGTATGCTCACTTTTACTTAATTGTATTGACTTGTATTTTAACGTATGTAACAGGTTGAGGATTTAGCTGTAGATGCTTGGATGTTGCATGCTTAGCGTAGTTTAGTTTGTCTTTATTTTGTTTAGTTTCCAAGTGTAATAAATCTAGGTGATATCGAACCTTGTTGTTTTTGTGGGAGAACTTAGATTCTGTAATGATTGTTTAAAATGTTATGTTAATGGTATGGGACGTTAATGTTTGAATAATATTGTTTAATGATTGTTATGGAATTCTCACGAGACAATCTGGTCGCCTAGTGCCACTACCCTGATAATTCCGCCATCGGTTGGGGTGTGACAGATTGGTATCGGAGCACCATAACTTTAGGATAGTAGGTAGAATTTCCATGTTCGACCTAGCAGCATGTTTAAGTACCCGATTGACCTATCTTTGACTTAAATGTTAAACTACTTGCCATAAATGCTTAAATGTGCCTTTCCTAAGGCTAATACAATAATACACGCTTGGAAACGCTCGCATCACACAAAACGAGTGCTCAAGTCGAGGATAGGTGTGAAAACCGAGAACTCTCGACGAGATCATTCACTCCGCTCATTCTCTCGCACGAGATACCTTCGTTGAGTTAGGAGTGATATCCAAACCTTGACGAAAATCTCCATTTCTATCTAGGAATAAAGTTGTTAAGTTAGGGGTGAAACCCGCATCTTAATAACTAATTTCGTGCTTCGATTTTCAATCTCACCAAAGTCTCGGTTATGCCGATGGTTTGGAACACGTATTAACTGGAAGGGTAAACATCGTTAGCCGCTTGCGGTGAGAACGTTTATCTATTAGGCCAAAGCGTGGGTCCAAATGCAAAGGGTAGTCGAATCACTTTGGCGTGTCAAACATCTCAAAACCCCAGACACTCCCAATTGATTTAAGCCTATATCGTCGATTTACGCATCATCGAGTTTATTATTATTAAGTGTTTAAAATTTTGATAATTATCGCTTTATTAGATTTCTCGCTCTATTTATTTCTCGCATTATCGATTTCTCGCTTTATTGCTTTGCGCTTCATAAGAGCATGCACAACTCGCACAACTCTCGAAATCTAAAACGCTAAATTAATACACCAACCAAACTAATCGCTTAACTCGCTTACGCCTATGAGGTCATGTGTGCCTCATACGCGGTATTATCTCGCTTATCTCGCTATTATATATCGCTTATATCTCGCATCTCGTATCGCACTACACATTGCTATTATTAGAAGGTGAATACATGCAAATATGTGCTTATGTGGTTACGTGCTTATGTGCTTACGTGATTACGTGCCTATGTGTTTATGTGATTTTGTGCCTTGTATGAATATAATAATAATAATAATAATAAATATTTAAACATAACTCTATTATAATCGAATCTTATTTAATCTAAATCCTTCGTGCAGATGTCTTCAATGGGATCGCACACCCGAAGGAACCTCCAGCGCAACAACGCGACAAGTGTATTGCCACCATGGTAGCCCAGGAAATGGCTAAGGTCATCCCGCAAATCGTCTCAGAAATCCATACTGTGAGCAGTAACTCGTCGGTTGACTCGAAAGCTGAGAACCCCAAGTCACGGTTCAGCTTCAAAAATTTCAAGGCTTGTGCACCTCTCGCCTTCACGGGCAACGATGGACCGACAGCTATGTTCCATTGGTTTGACGCCATCGAGGTCACCTTTAGGCAAAGTGGATGCCCTGATGACCTCCGCACAGTGAACGCTACCGGAGTCTTCCAGTCCCGTGCTCTTGACTGGTGGACCGCCGAAAGGAATAGGCGCGGTAATGATGAAGCCTACAGTCTATCTTGGAAGGAACTCAAGGAAGTGATGTGGAAGGAGTTCTGTCCTCCGCATGAAATGCAAAAGCTCGAGAATGAGTTTTGGGGTATCAAACAGGATGGTCCCGACAATGCTGGATTCACTGCTCGGTTTAAGATTTTGAGCATCATCTGTCCCAGCCAGGTTGATACGACTGAGAAAGCTATCAATAAGTACATCCGTGGTTTACCCGAGCGAGTCGCAAATTTTGTGAAAGTTGCTCGTACTACAACCATCAAGGAAACCTTCATGCTCGCAGCTGAGATTAATGATCAGCGAGTCCAAGATGGGTATTTCAAAAATCATGCGAAAGTTGCCAATCAAGCTATCGTCGAACCAACTGCAGCTACCGAACCACCAAGTGACCCGAAGGGAAAGCATCAGGGACGCAAGAGAGGAAACCCGAGTAAGAACTATGCTCTCGCCGCTCCAGCAAACCCGCAACCACTTCAGTCAGCCGCCCCGAAGGCACCTCCAGCTAAGCGTGCGTACACCGGTCCTCACCCACTGTGCCCTAAGTGCATTTATCATCATGTGGTGGGTGGCAACTGCCGTTTTTGCACGAATTGCAACATCTATGGCCACTTTACTGTGAGTTGTCATACCGGCCCGCGTCAGCCAACTCCTCAGGCTCCAGCAGCTCCAGCTTTACCCGCTCCTCCTCAAGCCAATCAGCAGCAAGCTCTGAAAGCACGTGTGTGCTATATTTGTGGTGATCTGAATCATTTCCTAATGTCTATCCGAATCGTCCTGTCAAGAAAGAGCAGCCAGCACCGCAGCCTCAGCAGCAGCCTCAGCCACCGCCGCAGTACAACAACCACAAGCTGCGCATGGCAGAGCCTTCAATCTCAATCACTTCCAGGCCCAGAATGACAACAATGTTGTCAATGGTACGTTTCTCGTTAATGGTATTTATGCTTCATGTTTATTTGATACTGGTGCCGATAATTGTTATGTATCGTTAGAATTCGAAAAGGTTTTAAATTGTAAGCGCGCTAAACTCCCAAAGACTTTCGATGTGGAAGTCGCCACCGGAAAATCCGTTACCGTTAACTCAGTTTTACGTGGTTGTAATCTCGATCTCAACAACCATGTCTTCTCGATCAATCTTATACTATGCAGTTAAGTAGCTTCGATATCATAGTAGGTATGGATTCTCTTCTTGAGAATCATGCTGAAGTTGTATGCTTCGATAAAATGATTCGTTTTCCTCTTCCTAACGGTGATCAACTTCATGTTTATGGTGAAACTCCCTTAAAGAAGTTGATGCTTTTGTCATATACTCGAGCACACAAATGCTTACAAAAGCGATATGTTGCCTTCCTCGCCCATATCGTGAACCCGGAGAAAGAAAAGAAGACTTATAAAGACGTTCCCGTTGTTTGTGAATTTCCTAAAGTCTTTCCCGACGACTTACCTGGTTTACCCCCTACTCGAGATGTCGAATTCCGTATCGATTTAGTTCCCGGAGCTACTCCCGTTGCTAAAGCTCCTTATCGCCTCGCTCCCTCTAAATGCGCGAGCTATCAAGCAACTTCAAAAGCTTCTTGGTAAAGGCTTCATACGCCCGACCACTTCGCCATGGGGCGCACCCGTTCTTTTCGTGAAAAAGAAAGATGGGATGTTCCGAATGTGCATCGATTATTATGAACTTAACAAACTCATGATAAAGAATCGTTACCCTCTTCCTCGTATCGACGACTTATTTGATCAGCTTCAAGGTGCTACTTGTTTTTCTAAGATTGATCTTCGTTCCGTTATCATCAGTTACGCGTGTTGGAAGAAGACATTCCCAAAACCGCCTTTCGTACTCGCTATGGCCATTTCAAATTCGTGGTCATGCCTTTTGGTCTTACCAATGCACCCGCGGTCTTCATGGATTTGATGAACCGTGTGTGTAAAGCTTTCTTAGATCGTTTCGTCATTGTTTTCATCGATGATATCCTTATCTATTTGAAGTCGAGAGACAAACACACGCGCCATCTCCGTTTAGTCCTCGAACTTCTTCAAAGTAATCGCCTTTATGCTAAGTTCTCTAAATGTGAATTCTGGCTCGAAGAAGTCCAATTTCTCGCCACATCGTTAATAGTCAAGGAATTCACGTCGACCCTGCAAAGATTGAAGCCGTCAAGAGTTGGATTACAGCGAAGAATGCCTCCGAAATCCGTTCATTTCTTGGATTGGCGGGTTATTACCGTCGATTCATTGCCGACTTTTCTAAAATCGCCGTTCCGCTTACCGCTTTGACTCATAAGGACCAACCTTTTGGTTGAGATTCTAAACAAGAGGAAGCTTTTCAAACTCTCAAGCGTTTGCTATGCAACGCTCCTATCCTCGCTCTACCCGACGGAAACGATGATTTCGTTGTTTATTGTGATGCCTCTAACCTTGGTCTTGGTTGTGTTCTCATGCAACGAGACAAGGTTATCGCGTATGTATCTCGACAACTTAAGATCCATGAGAAAAACTACACAACCCACGATCTCGAACTCAGTGCAGTTGTTTTTGCATTGAAGATATGGCAACACTACCTTTACGGTACCAAGTGTATGGTCTTCACCGACCATAAGTGCTTACAACATATCTTTAACCAAAAGGAACTGAATATGCGCCAACGCCGATGGGTTGAACTTCTCAACAATTATGATTGCAAGATACGTTACCATCCCGGCAAAGCAAACGCCGTCGCCGATGCTCTAAGTCGACGAAGCTATGTATATGGTATTCGTGACACTCAAGCTTGTGCTAAACTTGAAACCCTCATCCTGCCGCTCAATTCGCCTGCTTTAACGAGAATACTTTGGAAGAAGAAATAAAATGTGGTACCGAAACTCAGCTCGTATCTAAGCCTAATGGTATTTATTATTATCTCGACTGTATTTGGATTCCTACTCGTGATAATCTCCGTGAATTGCTAATGACCGAAGCTCATAAAACTCGATATTCCATTCACCCCGGTGCCGACAAGATGTACCAGGACCTTCGTCCTAAGTATTGATGGCCGGGCATGAAAAAGGATATGGCCTTGTACGTCTCAAAATGATTAACTTGTTCGAAGTTAAAGCCGAACATCAAAGGCCCTCTGGCTTACTCGAACAACCCGAAATCCCGATGTGGAAGTGGGAGAGTATAGCTATGGACTTCGTTACCAAACTTCCCCGCACTTCATCTGGTCACGATAGCATTTGGTTTATCATTGATCGTCTTACTAAATCTGCGCACTTTATTGCTATACGAGAAGACTTTAAGGTCGAACGATTAGCCCGAATCTATACCGACGAAGTTATATGTCGACATGGGACACCTCGTGACATCATCTCTGACCGAGACGGTCGTTTTACCTCGCGTCTCTGGGAGACTTTTCAATCCGCTCTCGGTACTACGCTTAATCTAAGTACCGCTTTTCACCCTCAAACCAACGGTCAGACTGAGCGCACGATCCGCACCCTCGAAGACATGCTTCGTGCATGCATCATAGATTTCGGTGGTAACTGGGATACGCATTTACCTTTAATCGAATTCTCGTACAATAATGTTACTATACCAGCATTCAAATGGCTCCTTTTGAGGCAATGTATGAAAGAAAATGTCGATCGCCTATTGCATGGCACGAGATCGGAGAAGCACAAATCACCGGTCCCGAGCTAATTCAAGAAACGACGGACAAGATCCTCCAAATCAGAGACAATCTCTTGAAAGCTCGGAGTCGTCAAAAGAGTTATGCCGATAAGCGCCGCAAGCCCCTACAGTTCAAAGTGGGAGATCATGATCTCCTAAAGGTTGCACCTTGGAAGGGAGTGGTCCACTTCGGCAAGAAAGGAAAGCTAGCGCCTCGATACGTTGGACCCTTTAAGATTCTGGAAAGAATCGGTAAAGTAGCCTATCGTCTCGAATTACCGAAGGAACTTAATAATGTACATCCGACTTTCCACGTGTCTAACATCAAGAAATGCCTCGCCAAAGAAATCTGCATGTCCCTCTCGAAGATCTGCAAATCAACGAGACGCTCCATTTGGTGGAAAAACCCTTTGAGATCATGGATCGAGAAACCAAGAAACTCCGACGCTCTCGCATACCTACCTATCGTGAAGGTTCGATGGGAAGGAAAACGCGGCGCCGAGTTCACTTGGGAACTCGAAAGTGATATGAAAACGTAATATTCGCACCTTTTTGTAACGGCCACTGCCTAATTTCAGGACGAAATTCCCTAAAGTAGGGGAGACTGTAACAACTCGAAAATTCGTTGCTATCTTTTTCCTTGTTTTTATCGCTGTACTTCTTTTGTAATTCCGAGATTCGATTTATAATAAAGTTTATGTAGATTACTTATGGTGTTGTACGTTATTATCGCATCTAATCGCTTATCAAATCGCATCGCTAATCTCATCGCATCGCAAATCGCAATTATTTATGTGGTTTTATATTATTTATGTGTTATGTGTGTTTGTGGTTATGTTTACGCTCGCTATCGCATCGCTCTTGCACTCTCGAATCGCTAAATCGCACTATTACATCAAGTATAACGCTTAACGCTTTACTAAAACGCTTAATATAACTAACTAATACTAACCGAATAGCCAAACGAACACTTAACGCGAAATAAACGAAAAAAAACCCAACTTTTGGGTCAAGTTCGGCCGAACTTGACTGGCCAAAATAAAATTCCTCCTTTACTCTCAAGTTCGCTCGAACTTGTTTGATTCCTAACAGAATCAACAAGTTTGGCCGAACTTGACTGATATCCTTTGAAATCGTAGCAAGTTCGCCCGAACTTGCATGAATCTCATGCAAGTTTGACCGAACTTGGTCTCCACCAGCTCTCTTGTTGCCTTCTCCTATAAATACCAAGCTCGATTCTCTCATTTGAACTTGTTGCAAGTTCGCACAGAGCTCTCAAAACCCGAAACCTTCGTGCTCTAAGTAAGAATCATCCCGATTTTAACTGCAATGATGTTCAACAACGTTTTACAAACGTTTACAACGATTTTGGCACAAGGCGTAGCTTTCGTTTTCATCAAAACTCATTCTTTTACGAAAACCTTTATCTTTTTCTTCAAAAACTTATGTTTTAAGCTTAGATCTACATAATACGAGTTCGTTTGGCGATAGTAGAGACTTCCCAAACACGAGATCTGCAAGATCTCGGCTTGTAAGTGATAGATCTGAGAAAAACCTTTGAAAACCATTGGTTTCTACACAAGATACGGAATTTTGATGATGTTTTGTTCATTTTCTGGTATGAAACGAAGCATCCATCATTCAAGATCCCAGATCTAGAAGCACAAGGACGTTTATGTTGGTTTACACAAGCCGGACTAATCCGAAACGAACCCCGAGTTCGCCCGGATTAGCCCACGCTTTTGTAAAACGGCTAAAACAGCTCTAAAAGACCCCTCTGACCTAAGTTTGCTTAGTAGCACAGGGTTGGAGGATGAACACTCGATTTTCCTCAACAAACGACGCGAAAACGCAAGATTTTGGACCCGAAAACATCAAGTTCGCTCGAGAATCACCAGTTCACCAGGTCAAGTTTGACTGAACTTGTACCCAAAGGGGTAAAGTTCGACCGAACTTGGGCTAATCTCACCAAATCTCCTACAAATTCGACGGAACTTGTCTAGTTTCTTAAGAAACTATACAAGTTCGCTCGAACTTGTCTTCTCAGTAAGAAATCCTTACAAGTTCGCCCGAACTTGGCTATAAACTCACCAAATTCATACAAGTTCGCCCGAACTTGGCTACTGCCCAACCAAGACTTAACCGTTTCAGCTTTTCGGAGGCTGATGCACTTCCGTTCGCGTATGCAGGCTGATCTGGCGCTCTTCTCGACTCTCCTCAGATCCGAACTCTTACCTAAACGCACCCACTGTGAGTATACTTGACCCTTTTCCTTTAACACACTTTTTGGGTGTTACATACGTTCCTATATCAAAATCACTTCACAAATAAAACTGTTTATCACACGTGAATAATCTGATTATATATGATCAAATACGTGATGCTAGAAACATGTGACTAGGACTTATTTTCCTTAACTTGCCTCCTTAGCTAGTATGGTACTATAGTGTGGCTTACAGCCGACGGGGTCTAGTTAGGATGGATGCGCAAGCCTTCTCACGGTAGTTAGCATGAGAAATAAGCCTATGTTAATATGTGTGAAAATGTTTAGGTGTATCATGATATGTAGTTAGACTATTTCGCGAACGGCTTCTTTATTATGCTAGTATTACAAAACTTGTATGCACACCTTTACTTTATTGTATTGATTTGTATTTTAACGTATGTAACAGGTTGAGGATTTAGCTATAGATGCTTGGATGTTGCATGCTTAGCGTAGTTTAGTTTTGTCTTTATTTTGTTTAGTTTCCAAGTGTAATAAATCTAGGGATATCGAACCTTGTTGTTTTTGTGGGAGAACTTAGATTCTGTAATGATTGTTTAAAATGTTATGTTAATGGTATGGGACGTTAATGTTTGAATGATATTGTTAAATGAATGTTATAGGAATTCTCACGAGACAATCTGGTCGCCTAGTGCCACTACCCTGATAATTCCGCCATCGGTTGGGGTGTGACAGCATTATAAGACACTAATAACCCAGTTGATGCCTATGCCTGTGGTACACAATAATGCATTATAAGGCACACTAATTGGATGAAGGTTAAAAATCCATCACTTGTGGTCTAGTGGTAGGTAGATTTAGGTTTCCAATAGAGACCCAAGATTAATCTCTACTTGTGTCACTTTGGTAGATTAGAGAATGATAGATAGAGCCTACCATCCTTACAGAGGTACCAGACTCTATCCAGCCTGAGCTGACCCGGGTTTTCATCACACTGTGTGCTATGCTAGAGAGTTATGCTTTTGTGGTGGCACAACGATTGTCAAGTGGAAGCCGGCGGTATGGTTTATCGGGGGAACGCCTAAGCCAAACTCCGAAGCCAGCGTAAGCCCGGTGAAGAAAACATAGTCTAGCCGTAGTGGGACAACGACGTTTTCCAAATTGAGAAGTGCGATAGCCTAATACAAGAAAGTCGTCGTTTCAAAGAAATTGGATGAGGGTTGACTTTGGGATGTGAGTTCTTACACAAGTAAAGTGTATACATTAATATGTTCACTAATTTTAAGGAGGCTGTTCACAAATACTGGCTGAGAGGTGGATTGATATACATACTATATGCATTGTTGTAAAAATCGCGACTAGGCGGCGACTAGACGACGATTAATCGTTAGTTGGTCAGTAATTGTGTGATTTTTTGTTAATCCAGTCCACTAATCTCTAGTCGGACCTAGTCGGCAGCCAAAAATCAGCGATTCCGTCCAGATTCCGGCAAAATACTTGTATATTCCGGACAGAACCTCTAATTTCGGTCAGTTTCCAATCAAACCATGTGAATTCCAACAATTAATCTTTATAATCTAAAAAAAGGAGTTGAGTAAGAGTTAAAACCTAGCTACTTAAAATATTTACCTATAAAAATGTGTATATGTATACATACAACTGAAAATTACATATAAAAAACCCGATTATAATCCCGAGTAGTCGCTAGTCCCCACCTCATCGGCCGACTAGCGAGTTCTCCAACCTTGACTATACGTATGATATCATGTGGAGAGTTCAAATAAGAAGAATTTTTTTATAAGAAAAAAAAAGAAATTTCAACCAGTAATAATGTTTCATTTTGCTTCATTAATATTTGTATTTAATGTTACTGTAAGGGTATACTGGTAAACTTACATATATCGTTAATTTGTAGTTTTCTTCTTTAATAGCTAACTACATTAAATTTGTAACTCATTTCAAAATATATATTTTTTCAAAAAGAAAATTAATTTAGAGTGCATGATAAATTGCGAGTTTTGTGGATAAATTAGAGTTACGTATGATATATTTCAGGATAAATTTCAAAATGTATATGTTAAATTTTGAAATGTGTAGGATAAATGTTGATATGTGTAATAAAAAAATTTAGTATGAAGAATGATAGTCTTTATTACTAACTAAATAGTCAAAATTATAATAAATGAGATGTGGGAAAAACTATTTAATGTTTTACAATTGTATCATTTGTTCTTTTTTTTTTCTCAATTAAATTTTATTTTCAAATGAACTTCCCCTCAGCCCCTAATGATCATAATTTTAAGTAGAAATGAGTGTAATAACATAAATATCTATAATGATTATAATGCATTATATAAAATGTTTGGGAAGGAACTTTGAAGTGGAAATGTAAAACTATGTGTTTAACCACTTGAGCAAACCCAACCAATACCAAAAAAACTATGAAAGGAAAGCTTTACATCATCGGCGGTGTTGCAGGTTGCCAAGCGGTGTGGCAGTGTATGGTGGTGGCTGGAAAAGCGAAGGTGGATTTGGGGGTGTGGTGGCTAGAAAAAAAAAACAATGGTGTTGCGGTATGTACTGCGGTCGCCAGGCAAGGTGGATTTGGGGTGTGGTTGTGTGTGGTTGGCGGCCGGAAAAAAGAAGTGTGGTGGGTGAGGGTTGTTGATTTGGGTTTTATGGTTAAATATAAAGAGAAAACTGGCCAGGGGAGGGTGTGGTGGGTTGGTTTAGTTTTGTAGAGATGTTATGGTGGTGTGAAGATATTAGGGTGGTTGTAGACAAAGAGAAAGAGAGAAAAGGAGAGAGGGGGTGGGTAGGTGGGTAAATGGTGAGGTTCACTTTTTTTTTTGAATATTAGATAATAAAATAGATAATTAATAACATTTTTATTTATTTATTTTTATTTGTAGGAGCAATTTTGTCATTTTACACCTTAACCGAGAAAACCAACTATTATCAATGTTAGGGACAATACGAGAAACGAGTGTGCAAAAGTTGGAGATCAAGACTGTAATAGGTGAAATTTCACCAAAGCACAAGGACTCTCCGAGCAGTTTTTCTCTAAAAGTAAAATGCTTACAAGTATGTTTCAGGTAAACAAATATGTATGTTTCGGATAATCGGGTCGGGTATCACCTAATACAATACCTCACATTTTTTAAGAAAAAACTAATCCCATACTTCATTCCATAGCCAAAATACCTATCATGAACGTTTTGGTTTTCGGGTTTGCCCGTCTCGTTCGTGTTGTTTTGTCATCCTTACTAATACACTTGTTTTTCAAATAGTTATCTCACTACAAGAAAAAGAAGCATTAGGGGCGCCACCACATATGTTGCAGCTAATGGTGTTAATCCGAAACACGGGGTTACAAGACAAATAGGTCGTTCATTTCAGATCCGATTCAACGGTTGACCTTTTATTTGTATTTGCTAAGCAATAGTGGCAACATGTGACACTGCTAAAACCCTAAAACGCACAACATGCTTAAGGCGGGTTTCTTTCTCTCCTTTCCACATTTCTCCCCAAATCTGATTAACCTCTTCGACAGCACACAACAATTTGGTTTCACTCTTCGAGATCGGTTAGCTTGTTTAAGTTTTTCTTTAATTTGTAGAATTTGTCTTTAGTTTGTGTTTATGTGGTCCGTAGCTTCTCACCGCCATCATCACTGGAGCACCTCGACCACCATCACCATCGGAGCACCTAACCGCCACCACCATCTACTGCAAACACCATAGCACCACCATTAGTTAGTTTTCTTTTAATTTCTTTTTTAATTTGTGTGTATTATGTATGTGTATATATGTGTATGTAGATATATGTATGTGTGTATGTACGTAGGTATATGTGTATATGTATATGCCACTAATGATCAACGAGATTTAGCGACGACTCTATTAGCGGCTGCCTGATAATGGCCATGTGTCACTGCTAATGATCAACTAACAATATGGCGACTTGATCAGCATTAGCGGCGCTTTTGTTGCTGCTAAAACCCCATTTCCATGTAGCGTCTCTTCCAAATGGTTTTTCCATTGTGAAAGTTGATTGGTTTATGTTTATTTCCTGTCACTTCACTTTTTAAGTGTTATTTCCATGAAATATTGTTTTTTGTTTGTGCAAAGCTACGAATCTTTGGTGTTTCAAGATCTATGAATCTACCCTGTGTTTTTAAATCTGGAAAAGGTCTATATTTACAGTATGTTACAAGTATTAAAAAAAAAGTTAAGCCAGCCCTAGTGATCGTCACATACATATATACGTTGTTTTCATAAACACCAAAACATATTGGTGGTTTTACAAGAAAATCACGGATTCCTTTACATCGATGATCAGAAACCTGTTTATAAGTTGATCGATTGTTGATTAGCAATCTGTTGAGTTGATCGATGACCGCGAACAAAAGTAATATCAAGTATTATCATATGCTGTGACACAAAAAAACCTGTAAACGTACATAAGATGAATCGATTTATATAAGGTATCACTAGGCTTTGATTTCAAGTTCACACTATTTGGTTAGGATAATAATCTATAGAGTAAGAAACTCGATATATATAAACCGATGTACTAATCCGTACATTAATATGGCATAAACCAAACTACAGAACGTAAAACTCAAAGTTATAAAGTTTTACGTTTAATGTAACACAAAATTCGTTAATTAATCTCATTTACATTTAATGCATAGGTAAAGAACATAAAGAAAAAAATTAACTAAAACTGAAGCTATCAAGTAGAGCCCAAGGTCTACTTGCTAATAAAGTGGCACCAAACCATGTGTCTCATTAAGCCATTTTCCAATTCATTACTTATATATTCTAAGTTATACAACTTAACTTTATTAAAAAGGTAAATTTTCGGGCCCCCGGAGGGTTTGGGCCCTGAGCTGTCGGCCTACCACGCCCCCTCAGGGCCGGCCCTGGTTTGTGTGTATGTAAGTATGTATGTAACAATGTCGCCGCTAATGATCAACAAGATTTAGCGACTACTCTTAGCGACGGCATGATATTGGTCATGTGTCGCCGCTAATGATCAACTAACAATAACGTTGACTTGCGCATTAGTGGTGGCATTTTAACCATTAGCGACCACTTATTAGTGATTGGTTTATGTTTATTTCCTACCACTTCAATTTTAAAGTGGTATTTCCATGAAATATTGTTTTTTGTTTGTGCAAAGCTACAAATCTTTGGTGTTTCAAGATCTATGAACCTACCCTGTGTTTTTAAATCCGGAAAAAGGTCTATATTTACAGTATGTTACGCCAGCCCTATGAACCTACCTTGTGTTTTTAAATCCGGAAAATGGTCTAATTTACGGTATGTTACGCCAGCCCTAGTGATCGTCACATACAAATTCTGAAATTCATGTTCTCTTATGTATATATACGTTGTTTTCATATGTTGGGTTATTCAGTTTGTTTACAGTCACACGGGTTGGTGCGTTATCGGATCACGGGTAAGGATCATGCAAGGTTCAAGTTTGCATGAAACAACTGGAGTTTTAACTGATCACGTGAATATTGCATGGCTGGAAGTTGAAGAATAAACCATTTGTTTACTTTAGTTAATACTTTGAGTTATTTAGAATTAGTATAATTTTGACACCGAGATACAAAGTGCACGTGGGTAGAAGAATACAGATTTTTAAGATAGAATAATAGTTTATTCCTTTTTATATTCTCACATAATGTATGGCTATATATTGGCTTTTGTTTAATGAATATTGTAACCCTCTTTGATTATCGAATACAACAACTTTCATTTTATCTTCACATTTATATTCACTAATACATTGTGTGAGAGTTTTGTGAGTGTGTATTTTGGGGCCTGAACCAACATCATAAACACCAAAACATATTGGTGGTTTTACAAGAAAATCACGGATTCCTTTACATCGATGTTCAGAAACCCGTTTATAAGTTGATCGATTGTTGATTAGCAATCTGTTGAGTTGATCGATGACCGCGAACAAAGATAATATCAAGTATTATCATATACAGTGACACAAAAAAACGTGTAAACATAAGACAAATCGATTTATATAAGATATTACTAGGCTTTGATTTCAAGTTCACACTATTTGGTTAAAATATTAATCTATAAAGTAAGAAACTCGATATATATAAACCGATGTACCAATTAGCACGTTAATATTGCGTAAACCAAACTACAGAACGTAAAACTCAAAGTTATAAAGTTTTCATGGTGTTAGAGGCTTCTTGAGCAGTGTCTTCCCTTCACAAGTCGGTGGCTCGACCACAGGCAACCGCGGCTGCACCAAATTCATTCTCAGCACATTAGCTGTGTGTTCCAGCTGATCAATCTCCGATTCCAGAGTCCCCCACTCGACTTCAAGTTCCTTAACGTCGGCCCCCAAACGCTTTGCTTCCAGCAAACATATATAGCTTCTCGGAGGAACGCTCTTCTTTCAGTTCTTCTAGCGCCGCGGTGACTACCTGCAGCTTTGTGATGATAGAAGACTGTGTGCACTCCATTGTAGTTTGAATTCGGATGGTGGTTTCGCTAGCTGGTTTAGGGTTATTTATTGTAAAGGTTTCTTGGGGAACAAGGCATGTGAATTGTAAGTAACGCTAAGTTTGTTATAAACAATGTCATATTATGAAAGGAAAGTGTTTAAATATAGCCTTCGATCAATTTGAAAGGAAACAGTGTCATATTTTGCGAGTAGGTTTAGGGTTATTTATTACGTAGGTTTCTTGGGGGACAAGAATTGTGATTTTTTTTAAAGGTAGAACCCATGTGATTAACGCAAAAGTTTGTTAAAAACAATGTCCTATTTTGAAAGGAAAGTGTTTAAAGGTAGAAACCATGTAATTAACGTTGAAGTTTGTTAAAAACAATGTCCTATTTTGAAAGGAAAGTGTTTAATGATAGTTATTGATCAATCACTTATTAAAATTATAATTTTTTTATGTTAAAATAGATTCCTAATCTAAGTTTATAAGGTCTTTTAGGGTGTATTCTAACTTTATTGATGTTAAAGGTGACATGACAAGTTATCATGTCTTTCAAACCACTCCCTTCCCATGTTAAGGAGTGTTAAAAACTCTCTTGTTTAACATATTAACCTAGGCAAAAAAAAATAATAAAAAATTAATGTTATTTATTATCAATATTTATTTTAGCTAAGAAGTTAATGAATGTTATTATTATTTATTTTGTATTTAGTTTAAATATTTTAAGATTATAACAATTAAAAAACGGTGGGTGAGATTGAGTTAACAAGGTTAAACCATTTCCTTAGGATGATGTGGTAAAAAGGAAAAAAAACAAGTGATATTGTGCTTATATGAAGTTAAAAATGGTTACGGTATACCTCATGGCCTAAGTTCTAGTATGCCCTTATTTTTAGAATATATTAGTTATTTAATAAAGATTTTCCCACAAAATAGAGAAAAAGAAGCAAATCATTAAGTTAGATTTTGATAATATTTTATACAAAATCTTCTCTATTTAAATGTACTTTCAAAGGAAAACGATTATACAAGTTTTTCATAGTTTATCAAAGGGGTAACTTTGTAGAATAGTAACCAAGTTTTAAAAGTGTTTCAATTAGGTCACTCAAGTTTCAAAAGTGTTTCAATCAGGTCACTCAACATTCATTTTTTTATTAAAATTAAGGGTTTTATAGGTAACCATCGTGATGCGGATTTTTTTTATCTTTTTCCTTTCATTTGATGCTAACGTCGAGTGATGACGTGGAGTTTAACTTATTTTTTTAATTTTTAAGTAATTAAAGTGTTTTTATTTTTAATAAATTAAATTTTATATATTAAAATAATCCGACCATAGCATGTTATGCTCAATTTTTCTCTTGGCACATGGAAAAAAGGACATGACTCGATTTGAATGTTAAGTTATCTAATTGGGACAAAAACGATACGAGTGACCTAATTAGAACACTTTTGAAACTTGAATACTATTCTGTGACATTTTCCCTTTATTATCAAACTATAGATGCTTTTCAAAGATATTTATGGGGCAAAGTTTTTTTTTACAACAAATTTTACTCGACATACCACTTAATCAATCTGCACTTGTAAAGATTTGAATACACCCTGCATTTGTGGAAGGAAATCATCTAAATTATTAGAACACAAAGCCATGAGCATTTAGAGCATCTACAACAACAAATCATATTTTCTGGTGTCGCTCTCGATTTTGTTTTCACATTTTCCTTTGCTTCCTTTGTACGAGGCAAAAATTCTTGAAAATCCTCCTCGAGATTGATCCCAAAATCCTCAATCGAAGTGGATGTGCTATAGTTGCCCGAAGTTGATGTATTAGTCCTCTTTAGTTGGAAGGGGGCCGGTTGGTGCACTAGTTTAAAGGGTTTTTATGCGTGAATAGATTTTTTGAAGCGATTTTGGACCACTCCTAAATAACCTAGTGCTAATAGTATCTTTTGAAGCGACTGAATAAGCGCGACTTCAAAAAGTGTTCGAACTTTTTATTTTTAGAAGCGGTTTCCATTTTTTGAAGTGACTCTAGATTTTGTATAAGATTTTTGAAACTGCTGATATCATTGAAACCCGAAGTTTGGTTCTGGCTTGAGTTTGGGTTTAGGTTTGGGTTTGTGGGACCATTTAATAATAAGTTTGGGTTTTGAAATGCGCATAAATAAGTAGACTGTTGAAATTGTTGAGCACCAATATTTGAATTCGAGTGGGTTTGGTTCAGGTTTGGTTCAGGTTTGGTTTTAGGTTTCTGGTTGATAGCTAGTAGTAAATTGGTGTATTCTCCAACCAAGTAGTTTTAGGTTCAAATTATACAAAAGACAGATGTGGTGGTTTTTGTCACACCCCAACCGATGGCGGAATTGCGGCAACGGTTAGCAAAGTGTCCAAACCTTTGACATTGGGCACACTTGCGGCATGGGGTACCAGTGGGATGATGGCGTAAAGAGGTCGGACACTGGGGTGAGACCCAATGTAGCCCTGCCTTGGCTGATCAGGGTTAGCAGGAGTGATGGCTGCAACGGCTTTGATGGGTTGAGGGTTCGGCGGAGTAACAACCGCGTAATTTTGACTAGAAGCCTTCCGCTTCTTGTTCTTAGGGTTGTTGTTTCTTGGGTTTTTGGGTAAGGGTTCAACGGTGGCAGGTTCGGCGGTGGCTTGGTGCGCGCTTTTCAGCGAGGCCTTCGCGGCATTCCTGCGCTCAACCTGGTTGCTGTTAAGGCGAGCAGCCAAGCGGTAGGTTTCCTCGATAGTTGCTGGGAAGGCAGCTTCCACGAGGTTCATGAAGGAGTCGGGTAGGCAATGGATGTACTTGTTGATAGCCTTCTCGGTGGTATCAACTTGGGTGGGGCAAAGGATACTAAGCTGCTTGAAGCGAGTGGTTAGGCCCTCGTTATCGTGCCCATTTTGCTTGAGGTACCAAAACTCTTGTTCTAGCTTCCTAAGATCATGCGGAGGGCAGAACTCGTCCCTCATGATCTTCTTCAATTCGGCCCATGGTAACGCGTGGGCTGCATCGTCCCCTCTCGTGCTGCGTTCGGAGGTCCACCAATCGAGAGCTCTCGATCGGAACACCCCTGTAGTGTTTTGGGTACGCAAATCGTCGGGACAACCACTGTGACGGAACGCGAGTTCCATGGCTTCGAACCATGTCAGCAATGCTGTCGCGCCATCCTTACCTGTAAACTCTAAAGGTTTACACGCAATGAAGTGCTTGAAAAGGAATTGCGCCTTAGGTTTCTCCACCTTGGAGTCGACCGAACCATGAAGTGATTCAGTGTTCGATTGGATCTTACTAACGATATCAGGCATGATTCGGGCCATATGGTCGGCCATTTGTTTAGCGACGAGGTTTGCGAGTTCTTTCTTGGAGTTGGAACGCGAGTTCCTCTTGCTCTTCTTGTGTTCATCGGATGAGCTTGGAGATGCCATCTAGAAGTTCGAAAGGAAGAGAAAGGATGAGACTTGATCATAATGTAATAATAAGTTTGGCATGTATAAGTATGTAAGCATGGTGTAACACATATATTTCACATAATTAGCATGAATTCACAAGTATGGCATGTATAAAAACATATGAATGCGTATAAGGAGTATAAATTTAGTTGGTTCACGAGAAGTATTATTGTTTTTGTTTGCGATTAACGTGCGAATTGTGTAACGGATTCAAATGAATAAGGTAACAAGTTTAAAATCACATAAAAATTGAGATAACATAAAAGATTGGCTCAATAAAACATGGGATTGTTTCGAGTAGAGAAACGTCGACTATTCCAAAGTGATTCTTAAGATCTTTCGAGTTAGGGAACATGCTTTGGCCTAATAGGTAAAATACTCTCGTCGAGAAGCGATTAACGGTACCCTTCCAGTTACTACATGTCCCTAGTCGATCGAAAATTCGAGACTTTGGCGAGATCGAAAATCGAGGAACGGGACTAGTTGACAAGGTGCGGGTTTCACCCCTAACCTGACAACATCGTACCCTAAGTGTGGTTTGCTTCTTACTAAACGAGGAGCATATTCTGACTCGTTTGTAAGATCCACTAGAGCAAGAAATGGAAGTCTTCCATCAAGGTGTGGATGTCACTCCTAACTTGACGGCGTAACTTCGTGAAAAAAAAAATCGAATACGCGGAATGAGGGATTTGACCAAAAATTGTAAGTCATTGGACCTATTTTGGTGCAAATCGCCTCGTTTGCATCACGAGTGTCTTCAAGTGTATTGTGTAAAATGTCTTAGGAAAGACATTATGTATGTATTAAGACCAAAAGATAAGGGAAGAAGCAATGAGGAAGAATAAAGTCTTAAGCATGATAGTAGAATGGTCAAAACGGACACTTAAACTATAGACTAGGTCGATCATGGAAATTCTACCTAATTCCCTATAGTTATGGCTCTGATACCAATATGTAACACCCCAACCGATGGGGGAATCTGTCACACCCCGACCCGCAGCGGAATAATAGTTGGGGCATAATTGGGTTATCACCAAAGCTCATGATGTTTACTAAAATGTTTCATATTTATTAAATTCAAATTACAACTTCAATATTCCAAACAAGTTCATACAATTACAAGGAAAAAGGAACTAAGTAAACAATCCAAAGCCTAATCTGATTTATTCTTCTAGGCTGTCCTATATGTTTTTTGCTGCAACTGGATCACCTGTATCATGTGTAAAAATGGGGGATTTTGGGTCAACAAAAGTTGGCGAGTGAACCTTGTTAAAAACATTTGATATTGATTTCTTATTGTATTTAATATGGAAAAATTGTGCAATAATCATATGTGAGCAAACGTATATAATCAAACAAACATAAACCACCTTGAATGAGTATATGACATGAATGATAATGTATATGTTGGCAACGTCACGTTCTGCTCATAGGTAATGGGGAACGGACGAGCCTATGATGATGTATGTGAGATCAAGGCTCAATCAAACGGAGCCGATCATATGTTGGCAACGCCACGTTCCGCTCATAGGTAATGGGGAACAGTTCCGCTCATAGGTAATGGGGAACAGACGAGCCTATGATGATGTATGTACTGAAAATGATAAATTTAATCTAAACATTAACCACACAAACAATTGATACATATTGGATACAGATTTGATCATGGATATGATGGATGCACAAGTGTTTAAATGTAATAAATAACAAGCGACACATGATACACCCAAAATGTGATTAAAACGGGGAATTTGTAAAGATTCACTCACATTTGGTGCGTTCTTTTGGTGATGTTGAATGCGCACGAGTTTTGGGATTTGATCGACGAGGAAAGACTAACCTAAAATAATAACGAGATGGTTCGGTAAATAAGTGGATTTTATTAACAATTTTAATAGGATTTTTAGATTTATTTTTGTGAGTTTAAGGTCATTTTCTAACTTTAAAATTATTATTTTTAAGTATTTTTAATTGATTTTTAAATTAAATAAATAAATAAAAAAATAAAAAATTTGACTTTTTGGTTGACCGTTGATCGTTGACGTTGACCGGACCGTTGACCGGTCGGACAGTGACTTATGTGTGCGCTGGGTGAGGCTCGAACCCGAGACCTCTCGTACGCGTGCACGCAGCTCTACCAACTGAGCTACGTGTCTAACCCGAAATATTCTATGTTTTAATTATATATATATATATATATATATACTAATTTAATGTTTAATTTATTTGGTTTTAAATTAAAAGAGTTTAAATGGTTGAACCGGTTGCAGGGAAGTCGGATCGAACTCGGGTCCTTTGGTTTGTAAGCGCACAGCCCAACCAGTTGGGCTGTGTGTCTTATCTGTTAAACTTACAGTTTATATTAATCTTAAAAACATCCTGGGACCTACTCTGATTCAGTTTAAAAAAATTGGTTTTAATTCGGAAAGCCGGTGCGTTTGTAAGATTCGAACTCGTGACGTGCGCTGTGTGTTTTGCATGTGTGTCTAACCCGGTTTAATATCTTGTTTTAATTAAACTTATACATAATGTTCGACTTCGTCTTCTTCATTCATGAACACAGACAACCGATATTCGACAGTTCTTGTTTAAATCATTCGTCGGACATATAAGTGGTTGAAATGTAATGGATAAAGAGGGTTTTGGAAATGAATGTACCGGAAAAGATGTTTTTCTCAGAACTCCGGCAAAGGTCGTCGGCTCTGTTTTGTGAATTCCGTCTGATCGGATCAATTAACAGTTTTGATCAATTAGTTGCAAAATTAAGTGACTAAACAAGGATTATCAGAGAGTTTAGATGTCTGTACCGATTCACAGCGTGATTTCGGAATTTTCAGAGATTTTCCTGCGAGTGCAGATTATCCGACAACGTCGTCTGGGATCGATTCTGGTTGAAGGATTTGAGTTAGTAAAAGTCTAACAATGGATTGAAAATGAAAGAATCGAGAACTTTACCGATTTGATGAATGTCCCGGTTTTCTGGCGAATGTCCGGCGATAGCAGATAACGTTTCCGACGAACAGAAGTTAGAGTGAAAATGAAATTGAAGGTTCTGCGAGTGTTTCAGAGTTATGAGGCGATGATATTATCAGTGTATATTGAAAATAAAATTCATTTCGGTTTTAACTCCCAAAATCATATGAATCGAGGCATTGAAGACTAAATTGATTAGAACATGGGTTGTAAATAGCATTTAATCATCGGTTATACTCAGAAACTCGCGACCATATCAAAGGTTTCTGGATATCTGATGTAACATCCGTCAAAAACGGATTTACCAAACCCGCTCCGTTTATCAACCGAACAGTCAGTCAAAATTTTCGTTGCGAATTAAATGCCCAAAATAATTTTAAATGATAAATAATCAATTATTATACAGGAATATATAATTAGTTTTTGAAAAAACTGTTAAAAATCGCAAAATAAAAATGTTTTGGTTCTGCCGGGTTTCGAACCCGGGTCAGTACCGGTCCAGCAAACAACTTATCACACAACACACAAACCACTGCGCCACTGATGTTATTTGTTAAATATTAGAATCATTTAATTGATATCATGACGTTACGAATTCAAAACCGGCGCCCAAAAGTTCAGTCGTCGGAAATCCCGGCAATCTCACGAGTTTTAACGACAACTTACGTTATAACGTAAATCATAAACGCCATATCGGTTATAACCGATGTTTGAGTCCGCGACCAAAGTTATAACCGCCGGAGTTTTCATAACCGACGAATCCAGTTGGAAATCGGGCCCAATACATCGACGATTTGCCCTATAAAAACCACCTCGAACCTCTGCAAACACTTTCGCTCAAAACCACACCTTATCTCGGCGAAACTCTCTCGCCGGAATTTTTCTGTTCGTCGCCGGAAAACCGGTTTCCCCATTTCTGAGCCTTACTAAACCCTTTGAACTTATACCGAAGTCACCCATACCTTTTTCAAACTTTCTGAAGGCTCGCTGCTGCAAGACACTCGTCGCCGGAAGGGATTGCTGTCGCCGGAGTTCTGCCGGAAAACAGAGGAAAGCTAGTCGGTATACCTCACGTTTATTTTCCTTTCTTTTTACTTATACCTCATCTGTAATTAATCATAAAACGCTAAAGAACATGTTTTAATCATCGAACCAGTCGATTTCCGATTCTGGTTAAAACCAGTGAAGAAGACGATGACTGCTGTAATGTTTAAGTATAATTAAAAACAAGAAATTACTCGGGTTAGACACACAGTCCAGCGGTGGACTGTGTGCACATTAAACACGCAAAGGTCTCGAGTTCGAATCTTGTTCCACACACGTCGCCTTAATAAAAATGATTTTTTTTTATTAACCGAACCGGAGTCATACTGATATATGTTAAGTATATTAATAACCGGAAAGATAACCAAGTTAGACACACAGTCCAGTGGTGGAATGTGTGTATGTTTATATCACAGGTCACGAGTTCGAGTCCGGGCTACTGCACGACTCGGACAATTATCTATTTTTTTTAGAATAAGACAGAAAAGGAAATAACTAATTTGTGTTTAAGTATAATAAAAATCAGTAAAGTTAACAAGTTGGACACACAGTCCAGCGGTGGACTGTGTGTTAGTATAAGCCACAGGTCCCGGGTTCGAGACATGTGGAGCGCACCGTTTCTTTGATTTAAAATCGTTTTTAAAAATTAAAGGATTTTCTGTTTAACTTAATTAATGTATAAATATAATTAAAATCGGATATATGACGGGTTAGACACGTAGCTCAGTTGGTAGAGCTGCGTGCACGCGTACGGGAGGTCTCGGGTTCGAGCCTCACCCAGCGCACTTATATACACGATTCGAACCGGTCAACGGTCAGTCAACGGTCAACGGTCAGAAAAAAATCAAATTTTTTTATTATTTTTATTTAATTATTTTAATTAAAAATCAATTAAAAATACTTAAAAATAACATTTTTAAGGTTAGAAAATAGCCTCAAACTCACAAAAATACACCCAACAATCCTACTAAAATAGATTAATAAAATCCGTTTACTTACCGAACCATAATGATATTTATCTAGGTTAATCTCACTCGTGGTTAAAACCACTTCGCGTGCATTCAACATCATCAACCGAACGCACTCACTGTGAGTGAATCTTACAACTCCCCCTTTTAAATTACACGTTTTGGGGTGTGTCATGTGTTATAAAAATAATTAACTTGTGCCATACCACATCATGATCTAAACTTAGATTGTTTATATTATTGTGATTACTTATTTCCTTTTGTCAAATTATATAAAACTCATTCATTAAGCCCATCAGTTCCTCGTGGGAGACGAGTTGAACAACGCGTGCCTCAAATCAAATTCATTATTGTTCATGTGTGTATCATTGAGTTTATATTGTTTGTAGTTGTGTCATTCATATTATCATGTTTATGCAATTCATTCATTAGGCCCCTCAGTTCCTCGTGAGAGACGAGTTGAGCATCGCGTGCCTCTAAATGTTCCATTATTGTTCATGTGTGTTTTATTTAATATCTTATGATTGTTGAATAAGTTTACATCTATTTTTACTCATGTTTGGTTGTGCACATATTTCATAATCAATTCAAATAAACTTGTTCAAATGTTTTTCTATAGGATTCACTCGCCAACTTTATGTTGATCCAAAACCTTTTTACACATGA
The DNA here is from genome assembly GCA_947069175.1 of Scalesia atractyloides. Classification (NCBI taxonomy): domain Eukaryota; kingdom Viridiplantae; phylum Streptophyta; class Magnoliopsida; order Asterales; family Asteraceae; genus Scalesia; species Scalesia atractyloides. The sequence goes on along the minus strand of CAMTDV010000030.1, from coordinate 73,943,807 downwards.
TACAGGTGAACAGGTTGAAGCAAAGAAAACATAGGAAATGCCTTAGAAGAGAACAAAGATGCCTAGATTGATAGCTAGAACATGTTGTAATCTTTATTGTAAATTTCCATTAAATTGTATTAATGAATGTGAAACGCATAATAAATGTCATGAGCTTTGATGATAACCCAATCATGCCCCGATCACCTTTTCCGCTGCGGGTCGGGGTGTGACAGATTGGTATCAGAGCCATGACTATAGGGATATAGGATAGGTTATTAGACCCTTAGAGCCTATACTATAGTCTGCCTAAATCTTAATTGATTAGGTGGTTACATACAAACTTGTGATATTTATTTGTTTCATATTTGTTTACATTTACAGTCAAACATACATGCTTATATACATATTCATTATACATATATACATATTCATTATACATATATCGATGTTCATGTATTCAATTTATTTTCATACTCTCATTATCCAAAGATTTTGTTGCAATTTTCAAATCTCATCAAAGTAAGTTCTGCGACGGGCATGTAGTAACTGGAAGGGTACAAGTACCGGTAGTCGGAACGTCCTGTCTAGGTTGGCATTCGTATAAATCTAATATAACGGACCAGTTTGCCTACCTGGGGACCAACGATGAGAGTACGAAGGACCTATTAGGCCAAAGCATGCCACACCAAACGTCGTTCGAACTAACCTACTTTGAGGTGTCACCGTGTCTACACCTGGACACATTCCGAATATCACACGTTGTATACATATTTCTCGATTTTCTCCGGGTTTTTATGTAGGCAAACCCGTGCGAACCATATGAAAAACCGGTATTCATGGGAGCCCACATGATTACACAGGTAAAGTATGGCGGCATGTAGGGCCTAATAGCGAGCAAAGCCCAAGACATCCTATGGATGTAGTAGATTTATTTTTCTATAATTATTTTATGAATGTTCATTCCTAATGCGACCCATGAACCCAAAAACATCCAACTCATACTCTTGTCATGTATCCCTTGTAGATGTCTTCTAACCCCGCCCGTAGGAAGACGAGAGCAAGAAAAGCCCGCGAACGCATGGCTGCCTTAATCGCTCAACAAATGGCTGCCGTAATACCCAACATTGTAATCCAAGTACATCAAGCACTCACCGATAATCCTGTCAATCAAGCAAACCAAAACGTTATCAACTCTCCATCAAATACCACTAAATGCACCTACAAGCATTTCAAATCATGCGACCCTCCAAAGTACAAAGGGACTGAAGGTGTCACCGCTCTCCTCCATTGGTTTGAAGAAATGGAGAACACTTTTCTAAATTGCGATTGCCCTGACGATCGCAAAGTGCGATATGCTACCTGTCGATTATTTGGGATAGCACTTACTTGGTGGAATACAGAGAAGTCCAAACGAGGTGTTGAAGATGCTATGACCTTAACTTGGAACGAATTGAAGGAAATCATGACCAGACGATTTTGCCCAAGGAGCGAAATCAAGAAATTAGAAGATGAATTTTACTCATTGAAGCAAAAGGAGGGAGACCACACCACATACAACAAAAGATTCCTCGAATTACATCATATGGTTCCCAACATGTTCACTCCTCTCTACCGTTTGATCGAGCACTACATTCGTGGTCTTCCGTCAAAGATTCAAGACCCTGTAATAAGTACCTCGCCTGCAACCTTGGAAGCAGCAATGGAGCTAGCAACAGAGCTCATCGAGAACCGAATCCGAAACAAAGACTTCAAGGAGGAGAAGAAGAAGGATAAAGAACCGACTGAAACCTCCGACTTCACCCAAACCGAATCCCCTTCTCAACCCAATCCTAAGAGAAAAAGAGACGGGCAACTTTTCGCTGCTACCCAACGAAACCAACCTATTTCACACGCCATACCCATCCAAGCTATCCCAATCACCCAAGTGGCACCCAACTCAACTTACCCAAATAAGAAGCCATATCTTGGACCTCACCCTCGATGCAACAACTGTTTTTATCACCATCCCCTTACCTTACCTTGTCGACTATGTACAACTTGTGGACGCTATGGTCATTTGAGCAAGGTTTGTCGCACCTTCCAAAACCAAACCTCTTCCCCTACTCAAATCATGGCCCAAACTTATCATCAACCCCAATACCCCGTGTTCCCATATGCTCGAGCTTGTTTCAATTGTGGCGACCCTACCCACTTTAGAAACACATGCCCTCAATTGGTTAACGTCATCAACACTCAAGCCCAATCAAACCCAGTTAACCAAGTAAACCAAGAAAACCCAACCACTAGGCCGCCAACAAGAGGAAGAGTCTTCAACATCAACACCAATCTTGTCGAAGATAATGACGGCCCAAACGAAGATACCCAACTAGTCCTCTTCGCCGAAGATCCAGATTCAACTCCTATTGTTTAGTTTTATGTTTTTCTTTATCACATAGAACCAAACATAACTTAAGGATAAAGGTAATGAAACTTTGACGAGAATACGGTGGATACGCCGCTGGTACTTCCTATATATAAGTATTCTTGTCAAAGGATCAGAAGCATTATCTGGCGGTTATAAGAGGTTCCATGTGTAGACTATTAGAGTAATTATTGTTTATTGTTTTCAGTATATGCATTTGCCGAGGCCGCAGCTCCCCATCCATGAGGTTGAGCTTGATCCCCATTTTATTATGCGGTTGATCTGTGGCGTGCCCGCACGATCGGCTCCGTTTGATTGAGCCTTGATCGATCATTTCATTTTACATTTCAATACATGCAATACGATCGGCTCCGTTTGATTGAGCCTTGATCGCACAGTTCAATTTACATTTCCAGTTCATGCAATACGTTCGGCTCCGTTTGATTGAGCCTTGAGCGCACAGACATTTTCATTATCAGTATCTTGTGGTTGTGGTGTTTGTAGTAGAGTCGCATAGAACGAATCATAACTTGCGGATAAAGTCAATGTGAATTTGACAAGGATATGGTGGATATGCCGCTGGTACTTCCTATATATAAGTATTCTTGTCAAATGATCGGAGGCATTATCAGGCGGTTATGAGAGGTTCCATGCATAGGCTGTTTGTGTGATTGTTGTTTAGATTAAGTTGTTCATTTTCAGTACATGCAATACGTTCGGCTCTGTTTGATTGAGCCTTGAGCGCACATACAATTTCATTTTCAGTACATGCAATACGTTCGGCTCCGTTTGATTGAGCCTTGAGCGCACAGACAATTTCATTATCAGTATCTTGTGGTTGTTGTGTTTGTTGTAGAGTCACATAGAACTAATCATAACTTGCGGATAAAGTCAATGTGAATTTGACAAGGATATGGTGGATACGCCGCTGGTACTTCCTATATATAAGTATTCTTGTCAAATGATCGGAGGCATTATCAGGCGGTTATGAGAGGTTCCATGCATAGGCTGTTGTGTGATTAAGTTATTCATTTTTAGTACATTCAATACGCTCGGCTCCGTTTGATTGAGCCTTGAGCACACAGACAATTTCATTTTCAGTACATTCAATACGTTCGGCTCCGTTTGATTGAGCCTTGAGCGCACAGATATTTCATTTTCAGTACATACAATACGATCGGCTCCGTTTGATTGAGCCTTGATCGCACAGTTATATTTCATTTCAGTATTTTATGTTTGTTGTATTGGTTGTAGAGTTATAGGACTAATCATAATTCACTGATAAAACCAATGAAAATTTGACAAGAATATGGTGGATACGCCGCTGGTACTTCCTATATATAAGTATTCTTGTCAAAGGATCAGAGGCATTGTCAGACGATTATGAGAAGTTCTATGTAGGATTTATTAGTTTCTTGGTAACTAATCGTAACTTGTGGATAAAACCAATGAAAATTTGGCAAGAATATGGTGGATACGCCGCTGGTACTTCCTATATATAAGTATTCTTGCCAAAGGATCAGAGGCATTATCAAGCGGTTATGAGAAGTTCCATGTAGGATTTAGTATTGCCTTGGTTGGAATTTGTGTTACATTTATATCATCTTGCTATTTAAAGAGATTGGATTGTGTTCCATTTCTACATAAACTAACCTCTCCATCATAACAAACGAGAGAGGAACTTCCACCGTTCAAACATATATGCTATCAGAATGTGGATTCAAATATTAGCTGTTGTGCTTATTAATGTTCAAATATTAGCTGTTGTGTTTAATTATGTTCAAATATCAGCTGTTGTGTTTTATTTATGTTTCCATGTAGGTTGTAGTGTTAGAAGTTTTGCCTTAGGATATAACCATACTTTTCCAAACGTATCTAAACTCTTATGCATGATATCATTTTTAGCGAATCATTCCTGCTTATCAATACTTATACAGTAGGCAACAAAAAGCGATTCCTGTAATAGGGTACTTAACCCTTACAAGGAACGTTACCGCCCCGAACAAAAACTTAAACCCTTATTTTTCTAAGCATATAACTGTCAAACTAAACACCATCATTCTTTTAGACAAATATATCACAATTTAAATTTCGGGACGAAATTTCTAAAAAAAGGGGATACTGTAACATCCGTCAAAAACGGATTTACCAAACCCGCTCCGTTTATCAACCGAACAGTCAGTCAAAATTTTCGTTGCGAATTAAATGCCCAAAATAATTTTAAACGATACATAATCAATTATTATACGGGAATATATAATTAGTTTTTGAAAAACTGTTAAAAATCGCAAAATAAAAATGTTTTGGTTCTGCCGGGTTTCGAACCCCGGTCAGTACCGGTCCAGCAAACAACTTATCACACAACACACAAACCACTGCGCCACTGATGTTATTTGTTAAATATTAGAATCATTTAATTGATATCATGACGTTACGAATTCAAAACCGGCGCCCAAAAGTTCAGTCGTCGGAAATCCCGGCAATCTCGCGAGTTTTAACGACAACTTACGTTATAACGTAAATCATAAACGCCATATCGGTTATAACCGATGTTTGAGTCCGCGACCAAAGTTATAACCGCCGGAGTTTTCATAACCGACGAATCCAGTTGGAAATCGGGCCCAATACATCGACGATTTGCCCTATAAAAACCACCTCGAACCTCTGCAAACACTTTCGCTCAAAACCACACCTTATCTCGGCGAACACTCTCTCGCCGGAATTTTTCTGTTCGTCGCCGGAAAACCGGTTTCCCCATTTCTGAGCCTTACTAAACCCTTTGAACTTATACCGAAGTCACCCATACCTTTTTCAAACTTTCTGAAGGCTCGCTGCTGCAAGACACTCGTCGCCGGAAGGGATTGCTGTCGCCGGAGTTCTGCCGGAAAACAGAGGAAAGCTAGTCGGTATACCTCACGTTTATTTTCCTTTCTTTTTACTTATACCTCATCTGTAATTAATCATAAAACGCTAAAGAACATGTTTTAATCATCGAACCAGTCGATTTCCGATTCTGGTTAAAACCAGTGAAGAAGACGATGACTGCTGTAATGTTTAAGTATAATTAAAAACAAGAAATTACTCGGGTTAGACACACAGTCCAGCGGTGGACTGTGTGCACATTAAACACGCAAAGGTCTCGAGTTCGAATCTTGTTCCACACACGTCGCCTTAATAAAAATGATTTTTTTTTATTAACCGAACCGGAGTCATACTGATATATGTTAAGTATATTAATAACCGGAAAGATAACCAAGTTAGACACACAGTCCAGTGGTGGAATGTGTGTATGTTTATATCACAGGTCACGAGTTCGAGTCCGGGCTACTGCACGACTCGGACAATTATCTATTTTTTTTAGAATAAGACAGAAAAGGAAATAACTAATTTGTGTTTAAGTATAATAAAAATCAGTAAAGTTAACAAGTTGGACACACAGTCCAGCGGTGGACTGTGTGTTAGTATAAGCCACAGGTCCCGGGTTCGAGACCTGTGGAGCGCACCGTTTCTTTGATTTAAAATCGTTTTTAAAAATTAAAGGATTTTCTGTTTAACTTAATTAATGTATAAATATAATTAAAATCGGATATATGACGGGTTAGACACGTAGCTCAGTTGGTAGAGCTGCGTGCACGCGTACGGGAGGTCTCGGGTTCGAGCCTCACCCAGCGCACTTATATACACGATTCGAACCGGTCAACGGTCAGTCAACGGTCAACGGTCAGAAAAAAAATCAAATTTTTTTATTATTTTTATTTAATTATTTTAATTAAAAATCAATTAAAAATACTTAAAAATAACATTTTTAAGGTTAGAAAATAGCCTCAAACTCACAAAAATACACCCAACAATCCTACTAAAATAGATTAATAAAATCCGTTTACTTACCGAACCATAATGATATTTATCTAGGTTAATCTCACTCGTGGTTAAAACCACTTCGCGTGCATTCAACATCATCAACCGAACGCACTCACTGTGAGTGAATCTTACAACTCCCCCTTTTAAATTACACGTTTTGGGGTGTGTCATGTGTTATAAAAATAATTAACTTGTGCCATACCACATCATGATCTAAACTTAGATTGTTTATATTATTGTGATTACTTATTTCCTTTTGTCAAATTATATAAAACTCATTCATTAAGCCCATCAGTTCCTCGTGGGAGACGAGTTGAACAACGCGTGCCTCAAATCAAATTCATTATTGTTCATGTGTGTATCATTGAGTTTATATTGTTTGTAGTTGTGTCATTCATATTATCATGTTTATGCAATTCATTCATTAGGCCCCTCAGTTCCTCGTGAGAGACGAGTTGAGCATCGCGTGCCTCTAAATGTTCCATTATTGTTCATGTGTGTTTTATTTAATATCTTATGATTGTTGAATAAGTTTACATCTATTTTTACTCATGTTTGGTTGTGCACATATTTCATAATCAATTTCAAATAAACTTGTTCAAATGTTTTCTATAGGATTCACTCGCCAACTTTATGTTGATCCAAAACCTTTTTACACATGATACAGGTGAACAGGTTGAAGCAAAGAAAACATAGGAAATGCCTTAGAAGAGAACAAAGATACCTAGATTGATAGCTAGAACATGTTGTAATCTTTATTGTAAATTTCCATTAAATTGTATTAATGAATGTGAAACGCATAATAAATGTCATGAGCTTTGATGATAACCCAATCATGCCCCGATCACCTTTTCCGCTGCGGGTCGGGGTGTGACAGATTGGTATCAGAGCCATGACTATAGGGATATAGGATAGGTTATTAGACCCTTAGAGCCTATACTATAGTCTGCCTAAATCTTAATTGATTAGGTGGTTACATACAAACTTGTGATATTTATTTGTTTCATATTTGTTTACATTTACAGTCAAACATACATGCTTATATACATATTCATTATACATATATACATATTCATTATACATATATCGATGTTCATGTATTCAATTTATTTTCATACTCTCATTATCCAAAGATTTTGTTGCAATTTTCAAATCTCATCAAAGTAAGTTCTGCGACGGGCATGTAGTAACTGGAAGGGTACAAGTACCGGTAGTCGGAACGTCCTGTCTAGGTTGGCATTCGTATAAATCAATATAACGGACCAGTTTGCCTACCTGGGGACCAACGATGAGAGTACGAAGGACCTATTAGGCCAAAGCATGCCACACCAAACGTCGTTCGAACTAACCTACTTTGAGGTGTCACCGTGTCTACACCTGGACACATTCCGAATATCACACGTTGTATACATATTTCTCGATTTTCTCCGGGTTTTTATGTAGGCAAACCCGTGCGAACCATATGAAAAACCGGTATTCATGGGAGCCCACATGATTACATAGGTAAAGTATGGCGGCATGTAGGGCCTAATAGCGAGCAAAGCCCAAGACATCCTATGGATGTAGTAGATTTATTTTTCTATAATTATTTTATGAATGTTCATTCCTAATGCGACCCATGAACCCAAAAACATCCAACTCATACTCTTGTCATGTATCCCTTGTAGATGTCTTCTAACCCGCCCGTAGGAAGACGAGAGCAAGAAAAGCCCGCGAACGCATGGCTGCCTTAATCGCTCAACAAATGGCTGCCGTAATACCCAACATTGTAATCCAAGTACATCAAGCACTCACCGATAATCCTGTCAATCAAGCAAACCAAAACGTTATCAACTCTCCATCAAATACCACTAAATGCACCTACAAGCATTTCAAATCATGCGACCCTCCAAAGTACAAAGGGACTGAAGGTGTCACCGCTCTCCTCCATTGGTTTGAAGAAATGGAGAACACTTTTCTAAATTGCGATTGCCCTGACGATCGCAAAGTGCGATATGCTACCTGTCGATTATTTGGGATAGCACTTACTTGGTGGAATACAGAGAAGTCCAAACGAGGTGTTGAAGATGCTATGACCTTAACTTGGAACGAATTGAAGGAAATCATGACCAGACGATTTTGCCCAAGGAGCGAAATCAAGAAATTAGAAGATGAATTTTACTCATTGAAGCAAAAGGAGGGAGACCACACCACATACAACAAAAGATTCCTCGAATTACATCATATGGTTCCCAACATGTTCACTCCTCTCTACCGTTTGATCGAGCACTACATTCGTGGTCTTCCGTCAAAGATTCAAGACCCTGTAATAAGTACCTCGCCTGCAACCTTGGAAGCAGCAATGGAGCTAGCAACAGAGCTCATCGAGAACCGAATCCGAAACAAAGACTTCAAGGAGGAGAAGAAGAAGGATAAAGAACCGACTGAAACCTCCGACTTCACCCAAACCGAATCCCCTTCTCAACCCAATCCTAAGAGAAAAAGAGACGGGCAACTTTTCGCTGCTACCCAACGAAACCAACCTATTTCACACGCCATACCCATCCAAGCTATCCCAATCACCCAAGTGGCACCCAACTCAACTTACCCAAATAAGAAGCCATATCTTGGACCTCACCCTCGATGCAACAACTGTTTTTATCACCATCCCCTTACCTTACCTTGTCGACTATGTACAACTTGTGGACGCTATGGTCATTTGAGCAAGGTTTGTCGCACCTTCCAAAACCAAACCTCTTCCCCTACTCAAATCATGGCCCAAACTTATCATCAACCCCAATACCCCGTGTTCCCATATGCTCGAGCTTGTTTCAATTGTGGCGACCCTACCCACTTTAGAAACACATGCCCTCAATTGGTTAACGTCATCAACACTCAAGCCCAATCAAACCCAGTTAACCAAGTAAACCAAGAAAACCCAACCACTAGGCCGCCAACAAGAGGAAGAGTCTTCAACATCAACACCAATCTTGTCGAAGATAATGACGGCCCAAACGAAGATACCCAACTAGTCCTCTTCGCCGAAGATCCAGATTCAACTCCTATTGTTTAGTTTTATGTTTTTCTTTATCACATAGAACCAAACATAACTTAAGGATAAAGGTAATGAAACTTTGACGAGAATACGGTGGATACGCCGCTGGTACTTCCTATATATAAGTATTCTTGTCAAAGGATCAGAAGCATTATCTGGCGGTTATAAGAGGTTCCATGTGTAGACTATTAGAGTAATTATTGTTTATTGTTTTCAGTATATGCATTTGCCGAGGCCGCAGCTCCCCATCCATGAGGTTGAGCTTGATCCCCATTTTATTATGCGGTTGATCTGTGGCGTGCCCGCACGATCGGCTCCGTTTGATTGAGCCTTGATCGATCATTTCATTTTACATTTCAATACAATCAATACGATCGGCTCCGTTTGATTGAGCCTTGATCGCACAGTTCAATTTACATTTCCAGTTCATGCAATACGTTCGGCTCCGTTTGATTGAGCCTTGAGCGCACAGACATTTTCATTATCAGTATCTTGTGGTTGTGGTGTTTGTAGTAGAGTCGCATAGAACGAATCATAACTTGCGGATAAAGTCAATGTGAATTTGACAAGGATATGGTGGATATGCCGCTGGTACTTCCTATATATAAGTATTCTTGTCAAATGATCGGAGGCATTATCAGGCGGTTATGAGAGGTTCCATGCATAGGCTGTTTGTGTGATTGTTGTTTAGATTAAGTTGTTCATTTTCAGTACATGCAATACGTTCGCTCTGTTTGATTGAGCCTTGAGCGCACATACAATTCATTTCAGTACATGCAATACGTTCGGCTCTGTTTGATTAGCCTGAGCGCACATACAATTTCATTTTCAGTACATGCAATACGTTCGGCTCCGTTTGATTGAGCCTTGAGCGCACAGACAATTTCATTATCAGTATCTTGTGGTTGTTGTGTTTGTTGTAGAGTCACATAGAACTAATCATAACTTGCGGATAAAGTCAATGTGAATTTGACAAGGATATGGTGGATACGCCGCTGGTACTTCCTATATATAAGTATTCTTGTCAAATGATCGGAGGCATTATCAGGCGGTTATGAGAGGTTCCATGCATAGGCTGTTGTGTGATTAAGTTATTCATTTTAGTACATTCAATACGCTCGGCTCCGTTTGATTGAGCCTTGAGCACACAGACAATTTCATTTTCAGTACATTCAATACGTTCGGCTCCGTTTGATTGAGCCTTGAGCGCACAGATATTTCATTTTCAGTACATACAATACGATCGGCTCCGTTTGATTGAGCCTTGATCGCACAGTTATATTTCATTTCAGTATTTTATGTTTGTTGTATTGGTTGTAGAGTTATAGGACTAATCATAATTCACTGATAAAACCAATGAAAATTTGACAAGAATATGGTGGATACGCCGCTGGTACTTCCTATATATAAGTATTCTTGTCAAAGGATCAGAGGCATTGTCAGACGATTATGAGAAGTTCTATGTAGGATTTATTAGTTTCTTGGTAACTAATCGTAACTTGTGGATAAAACCAATGAAAATTTGGCAAGAATATGGTGGATACGCCGCTGGTACTTCCTATATATAAGTATTCTTGCCAAAGGATCAGAGGCATTATCAAGCGGTTATGAGAAGTTCCATGTAGGATTTAGTATTGCCTTGGTTGGAATTTGTGTTACATTTATATCATCTTGCTATTTAAAGAGATTGGATTGTGTTCCATTTCTACATAAACTAACCTCTCCATCATAACAAACGAGAGAGGAACTTCCACCGTTCAAACATATATGCTATCAGAATGTGGATTCAAATATTAGCTGTTGTGCTTATTAATGTTCAAATATTAGCTGTTGTGTTTAATTATGTTCAAATATCAGCTGTTGTGTTTTATTTATGTTTCCATGTAGGTTGTAGTGTTAGAAGTTTTGCCTTAGGATATAACCATACTTTTCCAAACGTATCTAAACTCTTATGCATGATATCATTTTTAGCGAATCATTCCTGCTTATCAATACTTATACAGTAGGCAACAAAAAGCGATTCCTGTAATAGGGTACTTAACCCTTACAAGGAACGTTACCGCTCCGAACAAAAACTTAAACCCTTATTTTTCTAAGCATATAACTGTCAAACTAAACACCATCATTCTTTTAGACAAATATATCACAATTTAAATTTCGGGACGAAATTTCTAAAAAAGCAGGGGATACTGTAACATCCGTCAAAAACGGATTTACCAAACCCGCTCCGTTTATCAACCGAACAGTCAGTCAAAATTTTCGTTGCGAATTAAATGCCCAAAATAATTTTAAACGATACATAATCAATTATTATACGGGAATATATAATTAGTTTTTGAAAAACTGTTAAAAATCGCAAAATAAAAATGTTTTGGTTCTGCCGGGTTTCGAACCCGGTCAGTACCGGTCCAGCAAACAACTTATCACACAACACACAAACCACTGCGCCACTGATGTTATTTGTTAAATATTAGAATCATTTAATTGATATCATGACGTTACGAATTCAAAACCGGCGCCCAAAAGTTCAGTCGTCGGAAATCCCGGCAATCTCGCGAGTTTTAACGACAACTTACGTTATAACGTAAATCATAAACGCCATATCGGTTATAACCGATGTTTGAGTCCGCGACCAAAGTTATAACCGCCGGAGTTTTCATAACCGACGAATCCAGTTGGAAATCGGGCCCAATACATCGACGATTTGCCCTATAAAAACCACCTCGAACCTCTGCAAACACTTTCGCTCAAAACCACACCTTATCTCGGCGAACACTCTCTCGCCGGAATTTTTCTGTTCGTCGCCGGAAAACCGGTTTCCCCATTTCTGAGCCTTACTAAACCCTTTGAACTTATACCGAAGTCACCCATACCTTTTTCAAACTTTCTGAAGGCTCGCTGCTGCAAGACACTCGTCGCCGGAAGGGATTGCTGTCGCCGGAGTTCTGCCGGAAAACAGAGGAAAGCTAGTCGGTATACCTCACGTTTATTTTCCTTTCTTTTTACTTATACCTCATCTGTAATTAATCATAAAACGCTAAAGAACATGTTTTAATCATCGAACCAGTCGATTTCCGATTCTGGTTAAAACCAGTGAAGAAGACGATGACTGCTGTAATGTTTAAGTATAATTAAAAACAAGAAATTACTCGGGTTAGACACACAGTCCAGCGGTGGACTGTGTGCACATTAAACACGCAAAGGTCTCGAGTTCGAATCTTGTTCCACACACGTCGCCTTAATAAAAATGATTTTTTTTTATTAACCGAACCGGAGTCATACTGATATATGTTAAGTATATTAATAACCGGAAAGATAACCAAGTTAGACACACAGTCCAGTGGTGGAATGTGTGTATGTTTATATCACAGGTCACGAGTTCGAGTCCGGGCTACTGCACGACTCGGACAATTATCTATTTTTTTTAGAATAAGACAGAAAAGGAAATAACTAATTTGTGTTTAAGTATAATAAAAATCAGTAAAGTTAACAAGTTGGACACACAGTCCAGCGGTGGACTGTGTGTTAGTATAAGCCACAGGTCCCGGGTTCGAGACCTGTGGAGCGCACCGTTTCTTTGATTTAAAATCGTTTTTAAAAATTAAAGGATTTTCTGTTTAACTTAATTAATGTATAAATATAATTAAAATCGGATATATGACGGGTTAGACACGTAGCTCAGTTGGTAGAGCTGCGTGCACGCGTACGGGAGGTCTCGGGTTCGAGCCTCACCCAGCGCACTTATATACACGATTCGAACCGGTCAACGGTCAGTCAACGGTCAACGGTCAGAAAAAAATCAAATTTTTTTATTATTTTTATTTAATTATTTTAATTAAAAATCAATTAAAAATACTTAAAAATAACATTTTTAAGGTTAGAAAATAGCCTCAAACTCACAAAAATACACCCAACAATCCTACTAAAATAGATTAATAAAATCCGTTTACTTACCGAACCATAATGATATTTATCTAGGTTAATCTCACTCGTGGTTAAAACCACTTCGCGTGCATTCAACATCATCAACCGAACGCACTCACTGTGAGTGAATCTTACAACTCCCCCTTTTAAATTACACGTTTTGGGGTGTGTCATGTGTTATAAAAATAATTAACTTGTGCCATACCACATCATGATCTAAACTTAGATTGTTTATATTATTGTGATTACTTATTTCCTTTTGTCAAATTATATAAAACTCATTCATTAAGCCCATCAGTTCCTCGTGGGAGACGAGTTGAACAACGCGTGCCTCAAATCAAATTCATTATTGTTCATGTGTGTATCATTGAGTTTATATTGTTTGTAGTTGTGTCATTCATATTATCATGTTTATGCAATTCATTCATTAGGCCCCTCAGTTCCTCGTGAGAGACGAGTTGAGCATCGCGTGCCTCTAAATGTTCCATTATTGTTCATGTGTGTTTTATTTAATATCTTATGATTGTTGAATAAGTTTACATCTATTTTTACTCATGTTTGGTTGTGCACATATTTCATAATCAATTCAAATAAACTTGTTCAAATGTTTTCCATAGGATTCACTCGCCAACTTTATGTTGATCCAAAACCTTTTTACACATGATACAGGTGAACAGGTTGAAGCAAAGAAAACATAGGAAATGCCTTAGAAGAGAACAAAGATGCCTAGATTGATAGCTAGAACATGTTGTAATCTTTATTGTAAATTTCCATTAAATTGTATTAATGAGTATGAAACGCATAATAAATGTCATGAGCTTTGATGATAACCCAATCATGCCCCGATCACCTTTTCCGCTGCGGAACCCGACAGCTTGATATATTTCTTTTTTGCACTTATTTTTACTTTTTAATAATTATAGTTTTTAAATTCTAATATGTTTATTAAATATGTAATGCTTAAAATTAATATTTATCATAAATACTCAACGAAATTTTATAACTGATTATTCGATTAATAAACGAAGCGGGTTTTGAAAACCCGTTTATCGACGGATGTTACAGTATCCCCTACTTTTAGAAATTTCGTCCCGAAATTTAAGTAGTAGTGGTAACAAGAAAAAGGTGTGGGTATTTCTCGTTCATTGAGTCTTCACGTTCCCAAGTAAACTCAGGTCCTCGTTTCGACTCCCAGCGTACCCTGACAATTGGAATACGACTCCGCCTTAAACGTTTTTCTCCGAAGTCCATGATCTCTACTGGTGTCACACCCCGACCCGCAGCGGAAAAGGTGATCGGGGCATGATTGGGTTTTCATCAAAGCTCATGACATTTATTATAATTTTTCATATTTATTATTACAATTTACAATGAATCCTACAATCAAATCAAACAAATACAACATGTTCTATTCATCCTTCTAAACTTCATTATTTTTCTTCTAAGGCAATTTCCTATGCTTTCCGTGCTTCATCCTGTTCACCTGTATCATGGGTAAAAAATGGTTTTTGGATCAACAAAAGTTGGCGAGTGAACCTTGTTAGAAAACATTTATTATTTATTTCTTATTGTGTTTAATATGGAAAAATTGTACAATATTCATATATGAACAAACGTAAATAAACATACAATAACAAACAAATAGCATACAATAACAAACCAATAGCATACAATAACAAACAACAACAAACAATAACATACAATAACATACTATAACAACCCAACTGCATGAATATATAACATGAATGAAACTGTATATGTTGGCAACGTCACATTCACACTCATAATGTAATGGGGAACGGACGGCCTATCATAAATGTATGTACTGAAAATGATAAATGTCTGTGCGATCAAGGCTCAATCAAACGGAGCCGATCGTATGTTGGCAACGCCTGGTTGACGCTCATAATGTAATGGGGAACTGATCAACGCTCATAATGTAATGGGGAGCGGCGGCCTATGATATTGCATGTACTGAAAATGATAAATGTCTGTGCGATCAAGGCTCAATCAAACGGAGCCGATCGTATGTTGGCAACGCCCGGTTCACGCTCATAATATAATGGGGAACTGCTCAACGCTCATAATGTAATGGGGAGCGGCGGCCTATGAAATTGCATGTACTGAAAATAATAAATTAAATCTAAACAATAACCACACAAACAATTGATACAAGCTGAATACACATTTGTTCATGATATGATGCATGCACAATGATTTAAATATAATAAATGGTAAGACACATGATACACCCCAAAAACGTGATTAAAACGGGGAATTTGTAGAGATTCACTCACCTTGGGTGCGTTCGGTGAATGATGTTGAATGCGCACGAGTTTAGAGGATTGATCGACGAGGAATAACTAACCTAATTAATAACGAAAAGGTACGATAAGTATGTGGATTTTATTAACTATTTTAATAGGATTTTTGGATATATTTTTGTGAGTTTAAGGCTATTTTCTAACTTTAAAAACGTTTTTTTAAGTATTTTTAATTGATTTTTAAATTAAATAAATAAATAAAAATAATAAAAAAATGTTGACTTTTGACCGTTGACCGTGAGTGTTGACTGTTTGACTGTGACTGTTGACTGTTTGACCGGTTCTATTGTGTGTATGTATGCGCCGGGCAGGACTCGAACCCGAGACCTCCCGTACGCGTGCACGCAGCTCTACCAACTGAGCTACGTGTCTAACCCGAAATATTTCTGTTTTTAATTATATTTATACACTAATTAAGTTAATCCGAAAATCATTTATTTTAAAAAGGTTTTAATGTATCGACTCGGTGCTCTCCACAGGTCTCGAACCCGGGACCTGTGGTTTAGTTTGGCACACAGTCCACCGCTGGACTGTGTGTCTAACTTGGTAAATATTCTGGTTTTTAATATACTTAACATCATACTGTTGTGGATCCGGTTCAGTTTAAAAAAAAAAGACTTTTTATTACAGCGAATGTGTGTGTGTCAAGGATCGAACTCGGGACGTATGCATATTGTTTGCACACAGTCCACCGCTGGACTGTGTGTCTAACCCGTTCATAATATTGATTTTAATTAATCTTATATCTTACACGACTTCATCTTCTTCGTTCAAAACACAGACAACGGTTAACTAACTGTTATTTGTTAAATTAATTTAACGAACTTATAATCAATTGCAATGTATTGAACAGAAAAGGGTTTGGGGAGTGATTGTACCGAACTGATCGTCTTTCTTCAGAAGTCCGGCAAAGATCGTCAGCTCTGTTTTGGGAACTCCTTCTGTTCGGATTCAATAATCAGTTTGGATGAATTAGATGTGAAATTGAACTACTGAGTAACGATTATCAGTAGGTTACATGATCATACCGGTTAACAGCGAGATTCTGAAACTTTCAGAAGTTTTCCGGCGAAAACAGAAAATCCGGCAATGTCGTCTGGGGTTGATTCTGGGTGATGGAGTGATGTTAGAATTTGTCTAATAATGGAATGAAACAGAAAAGTCGAGGTATTTACCGTCTAGATAAGAGTCTCGGTTTTCCGGCGACTTGCAGAGAATTCCGGCGAGTGAAATTTCTTGCGACAGAGATTCTTCAGAGGTTTAAGGTGAGTGGGGGTGATGTCAGTATGAGCTCCAAGATCTTATGTTTGGGTAAACAGACGAAATGGAATGAACTCGGTTTTCCGGCGATAATTTTCGATTAATTTACAGAGAAATCCGGCGACTTGCGGCGAAGTTTTCTGAGCAAAAATGGAGAGTGTAGGTTGGATAGATTCGTGAGCTCAACTGATGAACAAGGTATAACCCCGGATTTGAATTGTATTTTCGGTTTCGAATAGAAATTTTTGATCATGAATGAAATTGATTAAGTTTTTCGGTTATAACCGATATGGCTGTAAATGTAAACGTTATGACCAAAAGAAACGGCAATTTTTGACGAATTTGTCAGGATTTCCGGCATCAGCGGATTTGGGCGCGCTGTGTAACTGGGTTTGTTTTCCAGATTTATTTTATGTATTAATTGTTTCAATATGTTAACAAACAACACAAGTGGCGGAGTGGTTGGATAGATGTGAGTTAAGGCTTTGAATGATTCTCGGCTGACCCGGGTTCGAAACCCGGCTTTAGCATATTATTTTTAATTCACTATTTTTAGTACATTTTCAAATATAAATTTTATATTCTAATATACTTATTAATTATGTATCGTTTAAAATTAATTTGAGCATTAAATAAGCAACTAAATTTTTAACTGGTTGTTAGGTTAATTGTAACATCCGTCAAAAACGGATTTACCAAACCCGCTCCGTTTATCAACCGAACAGTCAGTTAAAATTTTCGTTGCGAATTAAATGCCCAAAATAATTTTAAACGATACGTAATCAATTATTATGCGGGGATATGTATTTAGTTTTTGAAAATCTGTCAAAAATAACAAAATAAAAATGTTTTACTCATGCCGGGTTTCGAACTCGGGTCTGTACCAGTTCAAACCAACAACTTATCACCTAGCCAAACAACCGCTCCGCCAGTTTGATTTTCTGTTAACACAAGGAAACATTTAATTCAAATATTCAAGTTCCGAAGTTGAATTCAATCAATTTTTCCGCCCAATTAGCAGTCGTCGGAAATCCCGACGACTTCGCCGTCTAATTACATTTCCGCTCATAATAACCGAAGACTTAACTCCCTCGACGGTTATAACCGACGTATGAACCCGCGACATCAGCTGTAACCGCCGGAGAACGGCTGATTCGAATTGAGACCGAATTCAGACTCCATTCATCTCAATACTACCCTATAAATACACCCACAACTCGCCAGAAACCTTTCACACTCAAATCGCACCTTTTCTCGGCGAAAAATCACTCGCCGGAAATATTTGATACATCGCCGAAAACCGTATTATTAGTCTCCGAGCTTTACTGAAACCCCTAAACTTTTACCGAAGTCACCCACAACCTTTGTAACCTTTCGAAGACTCTCTGCTGCAAGACACTCGTCGCCGGAAAAAGATTGCTGTCGCCGGAGTTCTGCCGGAAAACAGAGGAGAAACAGCCGGTACTTTTCACGCCTAATTCCTTTCCTTTTTACTTTTATCTCGACTGTAATTGATCATAAACCGCTAAAGAAATTTGAATCAACATTTCGAATCAATCAGTCGTCACTTCCGGTGGAAACCAGTGAAGAAGACGACGTTTGTGTAATGGTTAAGTATAATTAAAATCAACTTATTAATCGGGTTAGACACACAGTCCAGCGGTGGACTGTGTGCACATATAACGCAAACGTCTCGAGTTCGATTCCGGTTTCACACACGCTGCCTTAATAAAAACCATTTTTTTTGTTTACTGAACCGGAGTCGCCTTAGATATATGTTAAGTATATTAATAATCGGAATAATAACCAAGTTAAACACACAGTCCAGCGGTGGACTGTGTGTATGTTTAATCGCACGTCACAAGTTCGACTCCGGTCTCCTACATCGACCCGGACAATTATTAACTTTTTAAATAGAGTCAGAAATGAAAGCAGATAATTTGCATTTAAGTATAATAAAAGTGGAAATATATAACATGTTAAACACACAGTCCAGCGGTGGACTGTGTGTTAGATTAAACCACAGGTCCCGGGTTCGAGACCTGTGGAGTGCATGTCCGAGTCGCTTAAACTGTTTTTAAAATAAAAATGATTTTCGGTTTAAACTAATTAATATATATATATAATTAAAATCAGATTTATAACGGGTTAGACACGTAGCTCAGTTGGTAGAGCTGCGTGCACGCGTACGGGAGGTCTCGGGTTCGAGCCTCACCCAGCGCACATATATGCCTTCCGAACCGGTCAACGTCAGTCAAAGTCAAACGGTCAAAGTCAACTGTAGCAAAAATAAAATAATTTTTTTATTTATTTTTATTTAATTATTTTAATTAAAAATCAATTAAATATACTTAAAAATAACATTTTTAAGGTTAGAAAATAGCCTCAAACTCACAAAAATACACCCAACAATCCTACTAAAATAGATTAATAAAATCCGTTTACTTACCAAACCATAATGCGATTTATCTAGGTTAATTTCACTCGTGGTTAACACCATTTCGCGTGCATTCAACCTCATCAACCGAACGCACCCAATGTGAGTGAATTCTTACAAACTCCCCCTTTTTATTCACGTTTTGGGGTGTATCATGTGTCGTTTAAACTAATTCTCTTATGCAAATTTGTGCTATACCATTATATGAACTAAACTAGAATGTAACTATTATTGGTTGTGATACATTACATATTGTCAAAGTTGTATGCAAATTATTTAGGCCCATCAGTTCCTCGTGGGAGACGAGAACAACGCGTGCCTTAAAACTCACACATTAGGCCCATCAGTTCGTAAGAACAACGCGTGCCTCAAAACTCATTCATTAGGCCCATCAGTTCCTCGTGGGAGACGAGAACAACGCGTGCCTCAAAACTCATACATTAGGCCCATCAGTTCGTAAGAACAACGCGTGCCTCAAAACTCATACATTAGGCCCATCAGTTCGTAAGAACAACGCGTGCCTCAAAACTCATTCATTAGGCCCATCAGTTCCTCGTGGGAGACGAGTCGAACAACGCGTGCCTCAAAACAATCATTTGGTGTTTGTGTGTTCAATATTCAATATTATGTGTTGTGTGAATAAATTTACATCTACATTTACTCATATGTGGTATGCACATTATTTATAATCAATTGGATAAACTTGTTCAAATGTTTTTCCATAGGATTCACTCGCCAACATTATGTTGATCCAAAAACCTTTTTACACATGATACAGGTGAACAGGTTGAAGCAAGGAAAACATAGGATATGCCTTAGAAGAGAACCAAGAAGCTTAGATTGATAGTTAGAACACGTTGTATCATTTATTGTAAATTTCCATTAAATTGTATTAATAAATATGAAACGTTTAATAAATGTCATGAGCTTTGATGATAACCCAATCATGCCCCGGTCACCTTTTCCGCTGCGGGTCGGGGTGTGACATTAATAAACGAAGCGGGTTTGGTTAATCCGGTTTTTACGGATGTTACAGTATCCCCTACTTTTAGAAATTTCGTCCCGAAATTTAAGTAGTGGCATGTTTGACTCAAAAGGATGGTGTTTTAAATTTGACAATCACATACTTAGAAGGGAGTAAGAGTTTAAATTTTGTTTGAGGCGGTAACGTTCCTTGTAGGGGTTGAATACCCTGCTACAGGAATCGCTTTTTGTTGCCTAAAGTGTATGAATACGGAACATGGATACCCAGAGTTGATTGACTAAGTATAATTTCATGCGCAAGAGTTTTGATATGTTTCGAAAGATAAGGTTATATCCTAAAACAAACTTTTACTACTAAAACCTACGTGGAACCTCTCATAACCACCCGACAATGCCTCTGATCCTTTGGCAAGAATACTTATATATAGGAAGTACCAGCGGCGTATCCACCATATTCTTGTCAAATTTTCATTGATTTTGTCAGTAAGTTATGATTAGTTCTATGATGTGACTCTAGAACATAAACAAACACGACAACCAAAGCTTGAGTCTTAATTCTTATAGTATACATGCTTGAATAAAGACAGTACCTCTCTCGTTTGTTATGATGGAGAGGTTAGTCTATGTAGAAGTGAGACACAACCCAACTTCTTTAAATAATGAGATTGAAATGATATGAATGCTAAATCAGTGAGTATAAAACAAACTTCAACCAAGACATTACTAAATCCTATATGGAACTTTTCATAACCGCCTGACAATGCCTCTGATCCTTTGGCAAGAATACTTATATATAGGAAGTACCAGCGGCGTATCCACCATATTCTTGTCAAATTTTCATTGGTTTTGTCAGTAAATTATGATTAGTTCTATGTGACTCTAAAACATAAGTAAACACAACAACCAAAGCTTGAGTCTCAATTCTGAAAGGATACATGACTGAATGATGACGATACCTCTCTCGTTTGTTATGATGAAGGGGTTGGTCTATATATAAGTGAGACACAACCCAACTTCTTTAATTGATGAGATCGAGGTATGTCGAGATGTCTGATGATATGAATGTTAAAACAATGAGTATAAAACAAAATTGAGATAGTAATTCGCATTAAGATTCTTGGATTAAATTTTCAATTTACAAATGAGATACGTGAAGATTGAGATAAACATAAATAAAACATAAACACTAAGCGGTTGGAGTTGAATTCTTGATTTTTGGTGAAGAAACTAGTTGGGTGATTCGTTTGGCCGTCATTATCTTCATCAGGATTGGTGTTGATGTTGTAAACCCTTCCTCTTGCGGGTGGCCTGGTGATTAGGTTTTCTTGATTTGTTTGGTTAACTGGGTTTGCTTGAGCTTGGGCGTTTATGATGTTAACCAATCGAGGGCACGTGTTTCGAAAGTGGGTAGGGTCGCCACAATTAAAACAAGCTCGAACATAAGGAAACATGGGGTATTGGGGTTGTTGATATGTTTGGATCATGTTTTGAGTAGGGGGTAAGGTTTGGTTTTGAGAGGTGCGGCAAACCTTGCTCAAATGACCATAGCGTCCACAGTTCGCACATAGTCGACAAAGTAAGGTAGATGGATGGTGATAAAAAAGGTGTTACATTGAGGGTGAGGTCCTAGGTAAGGTTTCTTATTTGGGTATGTTGAGTTGGGTGCTACTTGAGTGATTGGGATAGCTTGGAGGGGTATGGCTCGTGACGTTGGTTGATTGTGTTGGGTGACAGCGAAAAGTTGCCCATCTCGTTTTCTCTTAGAAGTGGATCGTGAAGGGGATTCGGTTTGGGTTTGTTGAACTTGAACTACAATGTTGGGTATTACGGCAGCCATTTGTTGAGCGATTTGGGCAGCCATACGCTCGCGAGCTTTTCCTGCTCTCATCTTCCTACGAGCGGAATTAGAAGACATCTACAAGAAATACATATCAAGAGTATGAGTTGGATGTTTTTGGGATCATGTATCGTATTTAGGAATGAACATTCATAAAATAAACATAGCATAATAAATCTACTACATCCATAGGATGTCTTGGGCTTTGCTCGTAATTGGACCTTGCATGCCGCCATACTTCACCTTCGTAATCATGTGGGCCCCCATGATTACCGGGTTTTTCATATGGTTCGCATGTGTTAGCCTGGTTACGTACACTAAAACCCGGAGAAAATCGAGAAATAAGTATGTAACGTATGATATTCGGAATGATCCAGGTGTGGACACGGTGACACCTCAAAGTGGGGTTAGTTCGAACGACGTTTGGTGTGGCATGCTTTGGCCTAATAGGTCCTTCGTACTCTCATCGTTAGTCCCCAGGTAGGCAAAATGGTCCGTTATATTGGATTTATACGAATGCCAACCTAGACAGGACGTTCCGACTACCGGTACTTGTACCCTTACAGTTACTACATGCCCGTCGCAGAACTCACTTTGATGAGATTTGAAAAATGAAAAAAAAATGCGACAAAATCTTGAATAACGGAAGTATGAAGATGAATTGAATATGTGAACATTGAAATATGTATGATGAATATGTATGTAAGTATGTATGTTTGACTGTAAGTATAATTCACTATGTATCACAAAATGTAATATTGGAAATGTTTGCATGCATTTGTGTATGTAATAAATATGAAAGAAATAAAATCATGAGTTTGCATGTAACCACATAAATAATTAAAATCTAATCAACTATAGTATAGGCTCTAAGGGTCTAATAACACTATCCTATATCCCTATAGTCAAAAGCTCTGATACCAATCTGTCACACCCCGACCCGCAGCGGAAAAGGTGATCGGGGCATGATTGGGTTTTCATCAAAGCTCATGACATTTATTATAATGTTTCATATTTATTATTACAATTTACAAGGAATCCTACAATCAAATCAAACAAATACAACATGTTCTATTCATCCTTCTAAACTTCATTATTTTTCTTCTAAGGCAATTTCCTATGTTTTCCTTGCTTCATCCTGTTCACCTGTATCATGGGTGAAAAATGGTTTTTGGATCAACAAAAGTTGGCGAGTGAACCTTGTTAGAAAACATTTATTATTTATTTCTTATTGTGTTTAATATGGAAAAATTGTGCAATATTCATATATGAACAAACGTAAATAAACATACAATAACAAACAAATAGCATACAATAACAAACCAATATCATACAATAAGAAACAACAACAAATAATAACATACAATAACATACTATAACAACCCAACTTGCATGAATATATAACATGAATGAAACCGTATATGTTGGCAACGTCACGTTCACGCTCATAATGTAATGGGGAACGGACGGCCTATGATAAATGTATGTACTGAAAATGATAAATGTCTGTGCGATCAAGGCTCAATCAAACGGAGCCGATCGTATGTTGGCAACGCCTGGTTCACGCTCATAATGTAATGGGGAACTGCTCAACGCTCATAATGTAATGGGGAGCGGCGGCCTATGATATTGCATGTACTGAAAATGATAAATGTCTGTGCGATCAAGGCTCAATCAAACGGAGCCGATCGTATGTTGGCAACGCCCGGTTCACGCTCATAATATAATGGGGAACTGCTCAACGCTCATAATGTAATGGGGAGCGGCGGCCTATGAAATTGCATGTACTGAAAATAATAAATTAAATCTAAACAATAACCACACAAACAATTGATACAAGCTGAATACACATTTGTTCATGATATGATGCATGCACAATGATTTAAATATAATAAATGGTAAGACACATGATACACCCCAAAAACGTGATTAAAACGGTGAATTTGTAGAGATTCACTCACCTTGGGTGCGTTCGGTGAATGATGTTGAATGCGCACGAGTTTAGAGGATTGATCGACGAGGAATAACTAACCTAATTAATAACGAAAAGGTACGGTAAGTATGTGGATTTTATTAACAATTTTAATAGGATTTTTGGATATATTTTTGTGAGTTTAAGGCTATTTTCTAACTTTAAAAACGTTATTTTTAAGTATTTTTAATTGATTTTTAAATTAAATAAATAAATAAAAATAATAAAAAATGTTGACTTTTGAGCGTTGACCGTGAGCGTTGACTGTTTGACTGTGACTGTTGACTGTTTGACCGGTTCTATTGTGTGTATGTATGCGCCGGGCAGGACTCGAACCCGAGACCTCCCGTACGCGTGCACGCAGCTCTACCAACTGAGCTACGTGTCTAACCCGAAATATTTATGTTTTTAATTATATTTATACACTAATTAAGTTAATCCGAAAATCATTTATTTTAAAAAGGTTTTAATGTATCGACTCGGTGCTCTCCACAGGTCTCGAACCCGGGACCTGTGGTTTAGTTTGGCACACAGTCCACCGCTGGACTGTGTGTCTAACTTGGTAAATATTCTGGTTTTTAATATACTTAACATCATACTGTTGTGGATCCGGTTCAGTTTAAAAAAAAAGACTTTTTATTACAGCGAATGTGTGTGTGTCAAGGATCGAACTCGGGACGTATGCATATTGTTTGCACACAGTCCACCGCTGGACTGTGTGTCTAACCCGTTCATAATATTGATTTTAATTAATCTTATATCTTACACGACTTCATCTTCTTCATTCAAAACACAGACAACGGTTAAGTAACTGTTATTTGTTAAATTAATTTAACGAACTTATAATCAATTGCAATGTATTGAACAGAAAAGGGTTTGGGGAATGATTGTACCGAACTGATCGTCTTTCTTCAGAAGTCCGGCAAAGATCGTCGGCTCTGTTTTGGGAACTCCTTCTGTTCGGATTCAATAATCAGTTTGGATGAATTAGATGTGAAATTGAACTACTGAGTAACGATTATCAGTAGGTTACATGATCATACCGGTTAACAACGAGATTCTAAAACTTTCAGAAGTTTTCCGGCGAAAACAGAAAATCCGGCAATGTCGTCTGGGGTTGATTCTGGGTGATGGAGTGATGTTAGAATTTGTCTAATAATGGAATGAAACAGAAAAGTCGAGGTATTTACCGTGTAGATAAGAGTCTCGGTTTTCCGGCGACTTGCAGAGAATTCCGGCGAGTGAAATTTCTTGCGACAGAGATTCTTCAGAGGTTTAAGGTGAGTGGGGGTGATGTCAGTATGAGCTCCAAGATCTTATGTTTGGGTAAACAGACGAAATGGAATGAACTCGGTTTTCCGGTGATAATTTCCGATTAATTTACAGAGAAATCCGGCGACTTGCGGCGAAGTTTTCTGAGCAAAAATGGAGAGTGTAGGTTGGATAGATTCGTGAGCTCAATTGATGAACAAGGTATAACCCCGGATTTGAATTGTATTTTCGGTTTCGAATAGAAATTTTTGGTCATGAATGAAATTGATTAAGTTTTTCGGTTATAACCGATATGGCTGTAAATGTAAACGTTATGACCAAAAGAAACGGCAATTTTTGACGAATTTGTCGGGATTTCCGGCGTCAGCGGATTTGGGCGGGCTGTGTAACTGGGTTTGTTTTCCAGATTTATTTTATGTATTAATTGTTTCAATATGTTAACAAACAACACAAGTGGCGGAGTGGTTGGATAGATGTGAGTTAAGGCTTTGAATGATTCTCGGCTGACCCGGGTTCGAAACCCGGCTTCAGCATATTATTTTTAATTCACTATTTTTAGTACATTTTCAAATATAAATTTTATATTCTAATATACTTATTAATTATGTATCGTTTAAAATTAATTTGAGCATTAAATAAGCAACTAAATTTTTAACTGGTTGTTAGGTTAATAAACGAAGCGGGTTTGGTTAACCCGGTTTTTGACGGATGTTACAACTGGTCTTTCAATGAAGTGCATAGATTCATCGATCTGAATATCTTCTAGGGGAATATGGAGATTTTCATCGGCGAGGCACTTCTTTAAGTTTGATACGTGGAATGTGGGATGAATTCTGTTGAGTTCTTCTGGTAGGTCAAGCTTGTATGCTACAGGTCCTACTCTTTCGAGTATCTTGAAAGGTCCTACGTAGCGTGGTGCTAGCTTGCCCTTCTGGCCAAAACGAACTACTCCCTTCCACGGTGATACTTTTAAAAGTACTTGATCACCAATGTTAAACTCCAAGGGCTTTCGTCGTTTGTCTGCATAACTCTTTTGACGACTTTGTGCCGCTAGAAGATTGTTTCGAATTTGATGGATCTTGTCTGTTGTTTCTTGAATTAATTCTGGAACCGGTGATTTGTGCTTCCCCAATTTCGTGCCAACATACTGGAGATCGGCACTTACGGCCATATAACGCTTCGAAAGGAGCCAAGCCGATACTTGAGTGGTAACTATTGTTGTACGAAAATTCAACTAATGGTAGATGAGCGTCCCAATTCCCTTTGAAGTCTATGACACATGCTCGAAGCATATCTTCAAGAGTTTGGATGGTGCGTTCAGATTGTCCATCAGTTTGAGGATGATAAGCGGTACTGAGGTCTAATCGTGTACCCAAAGCGGCTTGTACGGCTTGCCATGTTCGTGAAGTGAAACGACCATCACGGTCTGAAATAATGCTTAAAGGTACACCATGACGGCTTACGATCTCGCTGATGTAGATACGAGCTAACTTCTCGTTCTTGAAGTCCTCGCGAATCGGAATGAAGTGAGATGATTTTGTAAGACGATCAATGATTACCCATATAGTGTCATACCCACTGGAGGTGCGAGGTAACCCGGTAATGAAATCCATAGTTATGTTTTCCCACTTCCATACATGTATTTCGGGTTGGACTAGAAGTCCTGAGGGTCTTTGATGTTCACTTTTTACTTTGGAACATGTAAGGCACTTGGAAACAAAAACAACATATCCTTCTTCATGCCAGGCCACCAGTAGGTGTATCGAAGGTTTGATACATCTTGTCGGCTCCTGGGTGTACAGAGTACCGTGTTTTGTGCGCCTCATTCATAAGGAAATCACGAAGGTTATTGTGATCGGGAATCCATATGCGATCTAGATAGTACAGAATACCGTCGGATTTGGTTTCAATTTTAAGTTCTGCTCCACAAGACAGCTCATTGCGTACGTCGTTTTCTGTTACAGAAACATGTTGGGCTTCTCGGATTTGATCTTTGATGTCGGTTATGATTTGCGAACATAGAAGACGAATGGAGTTCGCATAACCCTTTCGACTGAGCGCATCGGCCACCACGTTTGCCTTGCCAGGATGATACCGAATTTTTACAGTCGTAGTCATTAAGAAGTTCGACCCATCTTCGTTGCCTCATGTTCAACTCCTTTTGGTTAAAGATATGTTGGAGGCTCTTGTGATCAGTGTATATTTCACACTTGGTACCGTAGAGGTAATGTCTCCATATCTTAAGAGCGAACACAACGGCTCCAAGTTCCAGATCGTGGGTGGTGTAGTTCTTCTCATGAATTTTGAGTTGCCTAGATGCATAAGCTATCACTTTTCCTCTTTGCATCAGTACACAGCCTAGTCCTTGCCCTGACGTGTCGCAATAAACGACGAAGTCATCACAACCTTCAGGAAGTGTGAGGATAGGTGCGTCACAGAGTTTTTGCTTTAGAGTTTGGAAGGCTTCTTCTTGTTTGGGTCCCCATATGAAGGGCTTTCCTTTATGAGTCAAAGCCGTGAGTGGTACAGCAATACGGGAGAAATTTGCAATGAAACGGCGATAATAACCAGCCAAACCAAGAAATGATCTTACTTCGGTAGGTGTACGTGGCGCTTGCCTTCCCGTACTGCCTTGATTTTGATCAACATGAATTCCCTTGTCATTGACGACGTGTCCAAGGAATTGTACTTCCCTTAACCAGAATTCACATTTCGAGAACTTAGCGTACAGCTTTTCTGTCCTTAAGAGTGTAAGGATGAGTCGAAGATGTCGTTCATGATCAGACTTAGACTTTGAGTAGATGAGGATGTCGTCGATGAAGACTATGACAAAGCGGTCGAAGTAGGGTTTGCATACCCTATTCATTAAATCCATAAATACTGCTGGAGCGTTGGTTAAACCAAATGGCATGACCAAGAATTCGTAATGACCATAACGAGTTCGGAAGACGGTCTTTGGGAAGTCTTCTTCATGTACTCTGAGTTGATGATAACCAGAACGAAGGTCGATTTTTGAGAAACAGGTGACGCCTTGAAGTTGGTCTAGAAGATCATCGATGCGAGGTAATGGGTAGCGGTTCTTGACCGTTAACTTGTTGAGTTCTCTGTAGTCGATACACATGCGGAACGTTCCATCTTTCTTCTTCACAAAAAGGACAGGTGCACCCCAAGGCGATGAGCTAGGACGTATGAATCCTTTGTCAGTCAGCTCTTGCATTTCGGATGGGGCTAACCTCTAAGGAGATTTTGCAACTGGTGTAGCTCCAGGTATAAGATCAATGCGGAATTTGACTTCTCTCACGGGAGGAAGTCCTGAAATGTCGTCAGGAAAAACTTGTGGAAAATCTTTTACTACTGGGATGTCTTCGAGTTTCTTCTCCTTGGTTATCTTTTTTACGACATGAGTTAGGAATGCGACATAATTCTTGCGGAGATATTTTCGGGCTTGAAGACAGGACATTAATTTGAGTCCTTTCGAAGGGGTTTCTCCAAAGATTCGTAGAGTCTGACCGTTTGTAAGAGGAATGCGAATAAACTTTTTGCGGCATACAACTTCAGCATGATGTTGGCTGAGCCAGTCCATACCAATTAGAATGTCGAAACTTCCCAACTTCATAGGGATGAGGTCAACTGGAAAATCGTGATCGTTTAGGGTGAGAGTACAATTGCGTATAATAGAGTTTAATGAGACCGGTTTTCCGTCAGCAACTTCTACCGTTATGGATTCCATGAGTTTATCACGAGTTTGGTTGAGGTTGGGTTCAAATTCTAAGGACACAAAACTCTTATCCGTGCCAGTATCAAATAACATGGATGCATACCTACCATTGATGAGAAACGTACCGTTAACCACATTGTTGTCAGCCCTAGCTTGATTGGCGTTGATGTTGAAAGCTCTTCCCCTAGCAGGTGGAGGAGCTTGGTTAGCCTGGTTTACTGGATTTTCTTGAGCTTGGGCATGGATGATGTTCACCAAGCGTGGACAGGTGTTCCTGAAGTGGTTCGGGTCTCCACAGTTGTAACAAGCCCGCATAGGTTGCATCATGGGATAGTTGGGTTGGTAGTAGGATTGGGCTACATGTTGGGCAGGTGGTAGGAGTAAAGGTTGTTGGGCTTGACCCACTATCTGATGGTGGGTTTGGGTTGAGGGTTGATTGCGGTTCGTTCGCTGAAGTGCGCGACAAGTTTGGATGGTGTGACCTGCGCGGCCACAGCCGGTGCAATGTTGGCAGGGATGTTCGGGAAAGTGATGGTATTGGCAACGGTTGCATTTTGGGTATGGGCCGGAGTATGGCTTTTTATACGGTGCAGCTGAGGGGGCAACTTGGGTGATGTGTGCAGCAGTAATAGGGAAGTTTGTTTGTGTGACAGCAAAGTTTCTGCCGTTTCGTTTCCTCTTACTAGCAAACTTTGAGGAGGAGGTGGAATAGGTTGAAGTTTGGCCCGCAATGGGGGCTTTCTTTTTCTCATCCTTAAATTTGCCGTTTCGGATGCGGTTCTCGGTAAGCTCGGTAGCTAGTTCCATAGCAGCTTCAAGTGTTGCAGGCGAAGTGCTTAGAACTGAGTCTTGAATTTTCGAGGGGAGGCCTCGAATATAGTGTTCGACTAAGCGGTATACTGGGGTGAACAAGTTGGGAATCATTTGGTTCAACTCTAGAAACCTTTTGTTGTAGGAAGTATGATCTCCTTCCTTTTGCTTTAACGAGTGGAATTCATCCTCTAACTTTTTTATCTCGCTTCTTGGACAGAAGTGTCTCGTCATGATTTCCCTTAACTCCTCCCATGTTAAGGCCATTGCATCTTCGATTCCTCTCTTACCTTTTTCTGTATTCCACCAGGTAAGAGCTACTCCAAATAGTCTCCCGGTTGCGTAACGTACCTTGCGATCCTCGGGACAATCGCAATTGAGGAAGGTGTTTTCCATTTCCTCAAACCAGTGGAGGAGAGCAGTGACACCTTCGGTCCCTTCAAATTTCGGGGGATCGCAAGACTTGAAGTGTTTGTAAGAGCACTTTTTGGAGGGAGGGTTGTCGACGTTCTGGTCTTCTTGATTGGGAGGGTTGATGGGATTTGCGGCGAGAGCTTGTTGGACTTGAATTACGATGTCAGGAAGCACCGCGGCCACTTGTTTTGCGATTTGGGTGGCCAAGTGTTCGTTTGACCTTCCTGACTTTCTACCTCCACGTTGCTGCCTAGCCGACATCTACAGGAACATACATAAGAAGATGGTGAGTTTAAGGAGTCTTTTTAGGTGTCATGTGTCGTTAAAAAAAAATAACATAATCATCAATAATGCAACTACATCCATAGGATGTCTTGGGTTTGCTCATGTTTGGGCCTCCAATGTCCCCCATACCATCGCCTGTATAGTCATGTGGGCCCCCATGACTATTGGCTTAGTAGGATTCACATTGGTGTTGGCGGTTTAACACTCGCATCACCCGAATGAAAACCATGAAATATGTTTGCGAGATGTATGGTAGGAGGGTGTCCAGGTGTAGACACAATGACAACTCAAAGTGGGGTTAGCTCACACGACGTTTGGTATAGCATGCTTTGGCCTAATAGGTCCTTCGTACCCTCATCGTTAGTCCCCAGGTAGGCAAACTGGTCCTTTATTTTGGGTTTATACGAATGCCAAGCCTAGACAGTGTCACACCCCGACCCGCAGCGGAAATGGTGATCGGGGCATGATTGGGTTTTCATCAAAGCTCATGACATTTATTATAAAGTTTCATATTTATTATTTCTTTTAAAAGGAGATCATACAATCAAATCATACAAGTACAACATGTTCTATACATCTTTCAAGACTTCATTATTTTTCTTCTAAGGCAATTTCCTACGTGTTCCTTGCTTCATCCTGTCCACCTGTATCATGTGTAAAAATAGGTTTTTGGGTCAACAAAAAGTTGGCGAGTGAATCCTATGAAAACATTTAAACGTGTTTATTGAATCAATTATAAAATAAAGTGCATAACCACATATGAGTAAATGTAGATGTAAATTTATTCCAAAACACGTAATATTAAATATTGCACACACATACACCAAATGATTGTTTTTGAGGCACGCGTTGTTCAACTCGTCTCCCACGAGGAACTGATGGGCCTATTGAATGATTTTTGAGGCACGCGTTGTTCAACGAACAGATGGGCCTAATGAATGTTTTTGAGGCACGCGTTGTTTAACTCTTCTCCCACGAGGAACTGATGAGCCTAATGAATAATTTGCACACAACTTGACAATATGTAATACATCCCAACAAACAATATTTACATTCTAAGTTTAGATCATATAATGGTATAGCACGAGTTTGAATAAGCGAATTAATTTAAGCGACACATGATACACCCCAAAACATGAATAAAAAGGGGAATTTGTAAGAATTCACTCACAGTGGTTGCGTTTCTTGGATTGATGATGAATGCGCACGAATTTGGATTTAACCACGAGAGAAACTAACCTAAATAATAACATAATAATTCGATAAATAAATAAACTTTTATTTGGGTTTAATATTTTTAATTCATAACCTTAATAGGATTTCTAGATTTATTTTTGTGAGTTTAAGGACATTTTCTAACTTTAAAAATATTATTTTTGAGTATTTTTAAATAATTTTCTGATTAAATAAATAAATAAAAAAATGTTGACCGTTGACTTTGACTGTTGACCGGTCTGATTGTGTTTATTATGTGCGCTGAGTGAGGTTCGAACTCGTGACCTCCCGTACGCGTGCACGCAGCTCTACCAACTGAGCTACGTGTCTAACCCGAAATAAATCTGATTTTAATTATATTTATTAGATTAATTCAGAAATTAATTTATTTAAAAAGGGTTTTAACTGATCGAACCGGTGCGCAGTATGTGTTTCAAACTCGAGACCTTGGTCTTGCAATGCACCCAGCCCTACCAACTGGGCTGGGTGACTAACCCGTTTATATTATGATTTTTATTTCTCTTATATACTTACTGTCAAGTTCCGTATTTGGGTTTTATAAAAAGGTTTGAATATTGTGACGAATCGGAACAAGAACAGAGTCGAACCCGGGACCATGATTTAAATATGCACACAGTCCACCACTGGACTGTGTGTCTAACCCGGTATAATTTCTGTTTTCAAATACATTTAACTACTGATTTCAGTTCATCTTCTTCATTAAACCCGAAGCCCAGTACATAACCCGCCTGAAATCGATTTTTAGACATTTCTGGGTGTTTGTTCAAAGATTCGTAACATACAGAATGATAGATAGAGAAGTTAAAGAAATATACCAACTAGAAGTAAAATCCCGGTTTTCCGATGAAAATCTCCGGCGAGTTCCAAATTTTTCCGGCGACAGCAGACAATTCCGGCGAACAGAAAAATTGATCAGAGAGTTTTAGAGTGAGTGTGGGTGACTTCTGTCTGAGCTCTAGAAGTCCTATTTTAGAGTAGGGCAATAAAGGGATGGATTTTTCGGTTTTCCGGCGATTTGCAGAACTCTGGCGAGTTTTAATTTCAAGTAAGGAACTTTCTAATCGATTAGAGAGTTTGTTTGAGAAAAGTGAACGAGTTCTAATCGTGTGAACCATTACTATTTATAGTGAAAGGTGGTCAATCATAAATTTTCGGTTTCAAAGAAAAATCCTCAAATCATGGTACTGAGTGATTGAAAACGGTTTGCAATTTGAAGGAATCAGTTATGGAATTATGATCCGCGTTTACCCGTTAACGAAAAAAAACGTATCTCCATTGATTCAGCGGTTTCAGTATTTTGTGTTTTGAATTTCCGATTCAGTGTCAGCTTGTGTATAAGATTTAATTGTTTCAGATTTGAATTAAGTTGCGTGTGTGGTGTAGTGGTGTAGAGTGTGTTTGGTCTTGAGAGTGACCCGGGTTCGAAACCCGGAGCCTGTAATTATTTTTTTATTCATTTTTTATTAGAAATTTTAAATTATGGTTTTTAAATTCTAATATATTTATTAATTATGTATCGTATAAAATTTATTTGAGCATTAAATACGCAACAAAATTTATAACTGATTATTCGGTTAAATAAACGAAGCGGGTTTTGGAAACCCGTTTTCTGACGGATGTTACAGACAGGACGTTCCGACTACCGGTACTTGTACCCTTCCAGTTACTACATGCCCATCATGAGAACTCACTTTGATGTGATTTGAAAAAAAAATACAAAAATCATTGCAAAAATCATGGAAATTGTGTGGTGTGTGCTCTCATGGATATGATATGTTATGAGGATGTGATTCATGATGAGCATTGTATAGTAATATGTACTTATGAACATGCTTGCATAACATTGAATGTAACAATAAACATAAAGCATATAAACATCATGAATTTTGTATGTAACACATAAACAATTTAAATAATTCTAATCAACTATAGTATAGGCTCTAAGGGTCTAATAACCTATCCTATATCCCTATAGTCATGGTTCTGATACCAATCTGTCACACCCCGACCCGCATCGGAATAAGAGTCGGGGCATAATTGGGTTATCACCAAAGCTCATGATGTTTACTAAAATGTTTCATATTTATTAAATTCAAATTACAACTTCAATATTCCAAACAAGTTCATACAATTACAAGGAAAAAGTAACTAAGTAAACAATCCAAAGCCTAATCTGATTTATTCTTCTAGGCCGTCCTATATGTTTCTTGCTGCAACTGGATCACCTGTATCATGTGTAAAAATGGGGGATTTTGGGTCAACAAAAGTTGGCGAGTGAACCTTGTTAAAAACATTTGATATTGATTTCTTATTGTATTTAATATGGAAAAATTGTGCAATAATCATATGTGAGCAAACGTATATAATCAAACAAACACAAACCACCTTGAATGAGTATATGACATGAATGATAATGTATATGTTGGCAACGTCATGTTCCGCTCATATGTAATGGGGAACGGACGAGCCTATGATGATGTATGCGAGATCAAGGCTCAATCAAACGGAGCCGATCATATGTTGGCAACGCCACGTTCCGCTCATAGGTAATGGGGAACAGACGAGCCTATGATGATGTATGTACTGAAAATGATAAATTTAATCTAAACATTAACCACACAAACAATTGATACATATTGGATACACATTTGATCATGGATATGATGGATGCACAAGTGTTTAAATGTAATAAATAATAAGCGACACATGATACACCCCAAAATGTGATTAAAACGGGGAATTTGTAGAGATTCACTCACATTGGGTGCGTTCTTTTAGTGATGTTGAATGCGCACAAGTTTTGGGATTTGATCGACGAGGAAAGACTAACCTAAAATAATAACGAGATGGTTCGGTAAATAAGTGGATTTTATTAACAATTTTAATAGGATTTTTAGATTTATTTTTGTGAGTTTAAGGTCATTTTCTAACTTTAAAAATATTATTTTTAAGTATTTTTAATTGATTTTTAAATTAAATAAATAAATAAAAAAATAAAAATTTTGACTTTTTGGTTGATCGTTGACCGGTCCGTGACCGGACCGTTGACGGTCGGACAGTGACTTATGTGTGCGCTGGGTGAGGCTCGAACCCAAGACCTCTCGTACGCGTGCACGCAGCTCTACCAACTGAGCTACGTGTCTAACCCGAAATATTCTATGTTTTAATTATATATATATATATACTAATTTAATGTTTAATTTATTTGGTTTTATATTAAAAGAATTTAAATGGTTGAACCGGTTGCAGGGAAGCCGGATCGAACTCGGGTCCTTTGGTTTGTAAGCGCACAGACCAACCAGTTGGGCTGTGTGTCTTATCTGTTAAACTTACAGTTCATATTAATCTTAAAAACATCCTGGGACCTACTCTGATTCAGTTTAAAAAAATTGGTTTTAATTCGGAAAGCCGGTGCGTTTGTAAGATTCGAACTCGTGACGTGCGCTGTGTGTTTGCACACAGTCCACCGCTGGACTGTGTGTCTAACCCGGTTTAATATCTTGTTTTAATTAAACTTATACATAATGTTCGACTTCGTCTTCTTCATTCATAAACACAGACAACCGATATTCGACAGTTCTTGTTTAAATCATTCGTCGGACATATAAGTGGTTGAAATGTAATGGATAAAGAGGGTTTTGGAAATGAATGTACCGGAAAAGATGTTTTTCTCAGAACTCCGGCAAAGGTCGTCGGCTCTGTTTTGTGAATTCCGTCTGATCGGATCAATTAACAGTTTTGATCAATTAGTTGCGAAATTAAGTGACTAAACAAGGATTATCAGAGAGTTTAGATGTCTGTACCGATTCACAGCGTGATTTCGGAATTTTCAGAGATTTTCCGGCGGGTGTAGATTATCCGACAACGTCGTCTGGGACCGATTCTGGTTGAAGGATTTGAGTTAGTAAAAGTCTAACAATGGATTGAAAATGAAAGAATCGAGAACTTTACCGATTTGATGAATGTCGCGGTTTTCCAGCGAAAGTCCGGCGATAGCAGATAACGTTTCCGACGAACAGAAGTTAGAGTGAAAATGAAATTGAAGGTTCTGCGAGTGTTTCAGAGTTATGAGGCGATGATATTATCAGTGTATATTGAAAATAAATTTCATTTCGGTTTTAACCCCCAAAATCATATGAATCGAGGCATTGAAGACTGAATTGATTAGAACGTGGGTTGTAACTAGCATTTAATCATCGGTTATACTCAGAAACTCGCGACCATATCAAAGGTTTCTGGATATCTGAAAGCCGATGAGCGGTTGGCGCAAACAGATGAATTCACGGTGGAACTTAAGTTTTATATGATTCATTGATTACACAAACGAGTCAAGTGGCGGAGTGGTTAAGTGTTTGTTTGATAACCTAGTTGACCCGGGTTTGAAACCCGACAGCTTGATAT
The DNA here is from genome assembly GCA_947069175.1 of Scalesia atractyloides. Taxonomy (NCBI): domain Eukaryota; kingdom Viridiplantae; phylum Streptophyta; class Magnoliopsida; order Asterales; family Asteraceae; genus Scalesia; species Scalesia atractyloides. The sequence continues at coordinate 73,907,655 of CAMTDV010000030.1, read as the reverse complement.
ATTTCTTTTTTGCACTTATTTTTACTTTTTAATAATTATAGTTTTTAAATTCTAATATGTTTATTAAATATGTAATGCTTAAAATTAATATTAATCATAAATACGCAACGAAATTTTATAACTGATTATTCGATTAATAAACGAAGCGGGTTTTGAAAACCCGTTTTTCGACGGATGTTACAGAATCATCAAGGCGGGACGAAATAGATTGCTCATTGCTCATAATACTAATTGCGACAATAATTAATTAAATCCGAATTTCATTTCATGGCATAAAGTCATTATAATACAAGGAAAAATTCAAATACAACATTAACTAAGACAAAATTTGATACATCCATAATAAACCTAAATGTCTAAATGTGTATCTAGCGTCATCGCTACTTCGTTTTCATGGCATCAACCTTCTCAACCTGTAACATGTTTAAAGTACGAGTTCAATGCAAAAGCAAAGGCGAGTATACAAGTTTGAGCATAGCATACGTATAAGCATAGGTTTAAACAAATCCACATGGCAACTAAGTTTACATACGAGCATATACAGGGCATGCGATATTTCTAGTCAACACTCTGTTTACGCAACTAGTATAAATAATTCAACATGACCACTCGTTCACGGGCGGTGCGTTACTCCTATAGCGCTATACATGTCAAATGGAGGCTAAAAATAAGCTAATGACTGTGGTATCACATACGTTCAGTCCTAGTATAAGCATAACATACGTATCAAAGCGTTCATGTATAATGGATTGTTCGTGCAAGTAAATAAGCATAAGTTTTGTGTTGTTTTGATATATAAACATGTTACACCCCAAAAGTGGTAAACGTGAAAGGGGGTTCGAGTATACTCACGGTTTTGCAAGTGTTCCGACTTGATTATCCGAGAAGAGTTGTTTGGTTGCGGGAGGAACACCGAGTTATACTACATGAGGAAAACATAGGCGTATGAGTATTATGGATGATGATGGGATATTCGGATTGAAGATGCAAAGTATGATAAAATATTTTATATGAAAATAATTACTATGGTCTAGCACTCGTTTTGACACTTTCTTAGAACCCATAGGGTTTCACATGGTTTCATAGGTTGAACCTATAAGAATCACAACGAGGAACAAAACACACTAGTAATATAACTTAGTAACTCGATGAATAACCATAGGTTATCATCAAGGGTTCGGTTTTAAGATTATACTACATAGTTTATATATGTATAGATTAGTTATTTAGTCATGTAGGAGGTGGGAGGATTTACCATCCACTTAATACCTCTTGAAGTCACATAAGTCAAGTAGCAGGTGGGAGGATTAACCATCCACTTTGAACCTCGTTTGGATTCACCACTACACAAGTGTCATAGACACAAGGAGGGTCATCAATATACAAGTATGAAATGAATAAGATAACTAAACTAAGAAAATCATCAAGTAATGTGTGGACTTAGGGTTAGGATAGCCCAAGCTAACCAAGATAGTCACACATGAACAAGTTCAAGACTTGCATCACTTGTGAGCTTGAAGCTCTTACGAAAACAAAATGTTTGTGAGGTTTAACCTCTTGTTTGAATGTCTCAACCTTGTTTTTAAGCCTAACCAACCACAAGAAGTGTTGTAAGCATTCGGACATAGGTTTGAGATGAGTTAGGCTCAAGTTGAATCATGTTTAGTAAATTTTGAACAAAAATAGAAATAATCAGTGAACTTTGGAGCCCTTTTGGCGACATTCCAGGGACTTGTTCTCTGTGAAAAACCCATGGAATCGAAGATAAGGTCAATCCAAGCACATAGAAAAAAGAATGGAGTAATTTGGACAAGAATTGAGTGAGTTATGCTCACTTTAGTGAAGGAGTATGCTTCTATCCGAACTTCAGAACTCAGCTGCGAATTTGGGTGATTTGGGAGTGATTAGAGAGAGTTGAGAGTGTTTAGAAAAATGAAAATGCTTGGAGATGGTTTAGTATTTATAGGGAAGGATTAGAGTTAAGGTTGGTTAGCATTTAAGAGGTTAGTTGGTGGTTAAAAGTAAATAAAAAAGATAAAACCAATTACTCCCACATGGGGCTGCGGACGCAGGCTGATCACAACCATAAATCTTCTTTTTCTTTTGTGACATAATTGGTTAGTATATTATGTTATGTCTAAATAACATATAATTTATCCATTTTAAATGAATGTAACATAAGTTGAGAGGTTTATCAATAAAATGGAAAAAAAACATAAAAGAAACAGCATATAAGCTGATGCGAGAATGGCTGTTAACAACCATGTTTATATTATTTTTTTTTGTCATTTATGTTAGGTATTTATATATCATAATTTGATAGGTACATAACTAACCATTAAAATCCCATATGGAATATGGAGTATAATTTAAAATCCCATATAGGTTGTCCGATCTTTTTATTTTATTTATTTTTTTTGTTGATTAAATAATATGAATTATATAATTAAGACTAATGTTATGTTATATTAATATATTAATAAGTAATTTATTAAGCATTTAGTATACATATTAATACTTAATCTATGTATAAATGTGAAATTAGATGATAATTTGTATAATAATAAAAGTATAGGTCGTGTATTGTAAACGAAATATCAAGTGTTTGCACGTATAGGATATCAAGAAACACGTATTGATTGTAAGTTACGCATGTTTTTACAAGGGTACGAGAATGTATCAAATGTATAAAATGTTTAAGCATGCAAAAATAAACGAAGTATAATTCGTATGAAATAAATAAATTTTGTTACGATCTAAGTCTCGGATTACAATGATACGAAACAATATACGATTACAAGAAGTATAAGTTTCCGAAAATAGAAGGCTAACACGAGCTTTCTAAATATGGAAAGTATAAAAACGCTGGGCGTTACAGTTTTAGTTGTTAGAAAAATTATTGCAAACTACAAGTTACCACTCATGGTCAATTACCATTCATGGCCATTTGCTGCTAGTAGAATAGTTAAACTATTAGTTAGTAGTAATTACTACTGATAATTACAATTTATAATAATTTATAACTAATGATCAATTTTTATTTAACTTTCCATTAATCATCCATATCTGAAGCAACTTTTAGTAGTTTCCATATCGAAACAGATTTTTTTACCATGGGTGACACTCGTTGACTGGAGAATTGTTTTCTTTCTAACTCGAGTGTTAATCATGCAAAACTAAAGAAACTTACGGTATAAATTTTTTCTCACCATGGGCTTTGCCTATGAGCCCCAGATCTGAACCCCTAACAACTCTTTCTAGGGCATTTCTTAAAGGACATTTTTAATAAGTTTTCAGATATATTTAGTAACACATCTTAATAACTTATAAATAAGAATTCTGAAAAAAGAAATTTAAAATATCATACAAATTAGTTTTCAATAAAATCGTGAGATTAACCAGCAAATCATTTTTTGTTAAGATATTCTTTGGACCTTGTTTTTGGATCTCGTTGTAGACTTGTATATATGACTTTTTTTCACGTACATATATTTCATGCATCTACTTTACTTTCACGTATGCATATTATTTTTTAGACTAGAAAAAATAAATCATTTCCCATAATGAAAGACAATGAAAAAAGATACACATATATAGATAAGGATTCAAGGTACTATGAAAATTCAAACATATCCCATATTAATAAAAGTCAATGAAAATAAAACATACATATATAGATAGACTAGATGTATCTTATTTAGGCTTCTTCATCGATCTCACAATTCTAACGAGCAGGGACGGACCCACCCTTTAGCCAAGGTGGGCAGCCGCACCCCTTGAAAAAAAAATTAGTGTATATTTTAGGCAAAAAAACCTGACCGCACTTTTTGAAAATATGGTTGAACATCTCATTTGAACCCCCGGCACATAATTTCTGGGTCTGCCACTGCTAACGAGCAACAAAACATAATTCAGTAATCGGATTTCATTAGGCTGTCCCGGTTGGGCTACGACTACTATACGCTCGCTCTGTCTGGTCTGGTCTTGATACTATCATATATAATAACTTCTCCGAAAGTCTATGATGCACATTTTGTAATACAATAAAGTCATTTTGATATGCTTGCGATACAATCTAGCTAGCTTACATTAGCATAGTAACTTCGCATGCTCGCACCTTTACATAGAATTACAAGACAAACAACTATCGTAGATTTGATATTGTCATGTTATCATTTCCATTTATTTTTCCTCAAAGAAACTATAGTTTTGTGAATATGTGAACAAATGAAGAAGAGATTGAAAATCAAGCGAAACCATGAACGTTGTATAAGAAAGGTGACAAATTCCCAAACCGTTAGTGACCAGGACCACGACGACTTGGACCTGAGTATAGCTGAGACAAGTCTGAGATTAATGGCGAAGGGTGGCAGTGCTCCCTCAGGGGTCGAGAACCATCCACTCTAATCAGCATGGAAACAAGCACAAAGAAGAGGACGAGGGAAACCGTATTAAAAACCATAAGAAAACTATTGGTTTTCATGATGAATATTTGGCTTGTGCCCTTGATATTTGTTGGAGTTAAGCATGGCTCTCTTTTATATACACGGTGAGTTAAGGGATTCTACGTATGGTGGCTATGAATTAATGAAAGTATAAGCACAAGCTTTGAATATATGAACCAAAGTCTATGTTTCTAATTTGTAGGTCATAAAAAACGGTTAGAATGAAGCATTTGGTGGGGAGTTGTTTTGTGATAAACTTAAAAAAAACCTTATTAGAATTAATGAATCATTTGTCTACACCTTATTATGACCGGAATAATCTGCACATAATAAATAATACCTTAAGTAATACCTGATTATGACCGAAATAATTTATACATAACAAAATGAGTAACTGGTTACGTCATGTGTCGCGATTCTGCGAGTCCAAAATTCTTTTTATTATTTCACTCATTTGTATTTTATTTCTTAATCTAAAAAGGTTAATTAAAAAAGTTCAATGATTGTCATCTCAAATTCTGTTTTATAATTGCTAAATCTTTAGTACTAACTATTAAATACTTCTTTATTATGCAATACACCGAGTTCTAACATATAGTATTATATATACATGTTAAAACTCAAATAAATACATTTATGTAACAAAAATCAAAATAACAAATATATCTAATTTCATATTTCGGACATAAATATCCTTTTCTAAGAATTTAGGTTATGAGAATTTGAAATGTGAAAAACATATATAGATGTATAATAGTAATACTATAAATTATATTTAGAAGATTAACATACATATAAAATTTCAAGTGTTTACGATGATTATAATTAGAAATAATTTTTTATTTAATAAATATAATTTCCGATTTTGAGAGGTTAATAAGATAGTTCTATTTTTATTAATGTGCAATAAATATAATTTCCGATTTTGAGAGGTTAATAAGATAGTTTTATTTTTATTAATGTGCAATAAATATAATTTCTGGTTTTGAGAGGTTAATAAGATAGTTTTGTTTTTATTAATGAGCTTCTGTTGATTTATTATGTGATTCACAACAATGACAATTTTCAAAGGGATTGTTAGGATTGGATGTTGGAGCATTTGGAGAGCTAGAAATAAGGTTATGTTCGAGCACAAGCCAGTCAAGATTGAAGAGATCATTAGCGAAATCAAGTCATTAGGTTTCTTATGGTATAACGGTAGAAACAAAAAGAATAGGGTGTCATGGAGTGATTGACGTAAATTTGTAATTATGTAATTTTGTTTGTTTGTTGGCCGCCTCGATTTGGGGTTTGGCGCTGTTTTCTAATGAAGTTCTCCTTAAAAAAAACAACAATGACAATATTGTATTGATATCGTAAATCGCTCAAGATGTGAAAATGATTTGTGGACACTCAAGAAGATGATGCTGGTCAAGAATCAACCCCAAAATTCAAGTCAAAGAGCCAACCGATGCGCATGGTCAACTTTAATGACATCGTTTCATTTAATAATATGTTAATTTGAAACAATGGATGACATCGTTTCATTTAATAATATGTTAATTTGAAAAAATGGACTTTTTTACAATTTTACTAATATGATATTATCTCTTATTTTATAATTTAAAACCATGGACCTTTGACAATTTTACTACTTGTTTTATCTTATATATTTTTATTTGAGCTTATTTAGATCGACACATATAACCAGCCTCATATATTCAGAATTATTGGAAGTCAAAATAAGGATGTGTCAAAATTCATGTGTTGATTTATTTGCGTGTTTGTCAAAGTCTTAAATATCTGAGGGTGGAGGGCGTGGTTAAACATTTGAAATTCACAAACTTTCAAACCAACCAATGAGAATGTGTCAATGTCATTTGGTGTTTAAACTTTGGGTGAAAAAATGGTGTGAGTGGTTTTGCCAATTGAAAATGGCAAACTCTTTTTATTGTTTTTTTTTATATAAAATTTGTGAAAAATTGTGGGAGTGGTCAGAATTTCAATCATCAAACAAGCGGCAAACCTTTACCGAGAAGGAAGTTTGCTAATCGATGAAACATGGGTGGGGGCGGTGTTACCGTGCGGCAAAGGGAGTTTGCCGACCCTTTTGCCGCCCACTCCCACCACCCTGATTGTAAAAACATAAGACGATGGCCCGAAATTCTAACACTAACCAAGGGCCAAAACTATAGAATGTTATTTTTAAGTTCTATTACTTTTATGAAATATTTTACTGATAAGATACTATGATGATCATTAAGGAGTGAGTTTAAAGTAAACAAAATTTATTTATTATACACAGCACAAGTTTACACAGCAAGTTGCTATGGAAACAAAATGCAACCACCAATGTTTTACAATAGGTCTATGGACCAATACAACAAAAAACCATACACCAGGAGACAAAAAAGAATTAAGAAAAACATTGAAATCTCTCCATTGTTCCCAGGTCATCAACGTCTCCTTTGAGCGATATTTTACCCACAAGAAGCCTAACGCCTTCACCTCATGCAAAATTTTCTACATGTTGGACTGCTTTCCTTTGAATATCACCTCGTTTCTAAGCTTCCAAATGCTCCAAAGGGTCGAAAGCACTACAGCATGCAATGCCTTTTTTTTCTTTTTAGAACTTTGTACATGGTGATGAATGTCCAGCAGATCCGTTAGACTAAAAGCAAATATTGGTGGTACTTTACACCACATTGCTATTAGTTGCCACAGTGTTTGCGAGAATTCACACGATACAAAAATATGCTCATTTGTTTCCGGGTGATTGCGACACAAGAAACAGAGGTCAGAGTTAACCTGAATGTGTCTTCGCAATAAAAGGTCTTTAGTCGGCAGCCGGTTCCTAACAGCTCTACAAGCAAAAATCGACACCTTTTTCGGAACCCAGTTGTTCCATTCATAGACGTAGTCCGGTGTGGAATTAATTTTTTCAGCAAGGAATCTTTTAATGCTCTCAGTAGTAAACGTTTTTGACCCGTCAATACCCCAAATCCATTTATCCAGTCCGTGAGATCTACCAGACCGAGCAAGATCTGAGAGAGTCTGACTCAATTCCATCAGTTCCCATGGGCTAATGGCTGCCTCCTCCAATCCCAGAAAACAAACTGACCCAGGTCCAAATTTCCCAACCTGTCTGCCACTGTGCATGCCTTTTCCGCCTCTAAATCAAACAATAATGGGTACTTTATCGCTAGTGGATCAGATTCGAGCCAAACATCTATCCAAAACATGATACTAGTGCCACATCCCACACCGCCTTGTATGGTTCTTGATAAGTCTAGACCTCTTTGTAAAAGATCATTTGATATGTTCTTTACCTGTTTCCACGGTCCCGGAAGAGATAATTTTGCAGGTATGAAGTTCCACGCTCGGTTGTTTTGATGTATAGCCCAAATGACTTTCCTCCATAACCCTTGGCCTCGACTTAAACGCACCACCATTGCAGCATTGCAAATTGCGTCTCTATGACCAACCAACCCGATCATTGGCGATAACATTTTCCCAAGCAATCCAACTCATCTTTGATTTATCCTCCGACCCACCCCCAAAAAAAAACCCTTCTTCTTAGTTGTTCCAAGCTAGCTATTACTTGAGCCGGGGCCTTATACAACGAGAAGAATTACGTAGGAAGCGCGTTTAATACCGACTTTACTACAGTCACTCAGCCACCATATGATAAATTTGTTGCTTTCCAAATTGATAGACGAGACCTAAAAAGATCCACCACCGGCTTCCAATTCTTAAGAGATTCATATTCGCTCCCACATTGAGACCTAGGTATTTGAAAGGAAATGACCCGGCTTTACAATGAAGTAAGTTTGCCATACCGTGAACCTCATTTTCACCAACTCCAACCCCAAAGAGACTGGACTTTCCAAGGTTAATTTTCAGCCCCGATCTAAGGTAGAAACATCGTAGTAGTCTACACAATGTTTGGCATTTGCACTTGACCATTCACCCACGAAAACAACATCGTCGGCATAAAGAAGGTGAGAAAGTAAAGGTCCTTCCTCGGTGCATTTAATTCCATGAAAAATACCAAGGGAACATGCATTTTTCATGAAACCGGGACAATGCTTCCATAGATAATAGAAAGAGAAACGGTGAGAGCGGGTCCCCTTGTCTAAGCCCTCGTCAACACTCGAATTCTTGTGTAGGCGAACCATTTACTAAAACCGATGCACGCGCGGAATTCACTATAGCCATGACACATTTTCTCCAACGACTAGGAAAGCCCATTTGCGCCAATATTGTATCCAAGAAAACCTAATTTATAGAGTCATAGGCCTTGTAGATGTCCACTTTGAAAAACATACCCTCTTTTTTACTTTCTTCATCCAAGCGAACACTTCATTGAGCATTAAGGGGCCATCTATGATGCTTCTCCCCGATATTAATCTTCATTATCTTCTAAAATTGGTAGAAATCCGTGGTTACAAATCTTATTTTAGTGATCACTATCCTTCTTTGTAATTACTCTTTGATAGAAATCTCTAAATACTTACTAATCTTTAGATAGTCACCACATTCATAAACTTCTCTCTATGTTAATTGGTAGAGATCGATGATCATCCATACAGATTTGCCGTGATTTGGAACATATAACTACTAACAACTCCTAGTAGTGGCGACAACGCCTAAGATGGTGTTAATAGGAGAATGAGCAGGAGCACCATCACCACCATGCACACTACTAAAAAATTTGAAACTTCTTACACTAGTTTTTTGGTAGGAAATGTGTCAGAAAACTGGCTTTCCGACGCATTTATGACAAATAACTGATGTAGCAAAACGCCTCATAGGAAACCCGTTTCTGACGCATGTCCTATGCAACTTCCTACACATTTCCTACAAAATACCACGTCGCAAATTGCTGTGAATCTCCTACAATAATTCCTAGTTATTATTAATCTATTATTACTTTGCGTACGAAATTACTACCGGTTTCCTACAGAATTCTGACGAAAGTTTTTTACTTTTCATTTTTCTAAAGTCCAACATCATTTTTTTCAATCCATCTTTGGTACAACTTTATTATACTTAAAATACTTTTGTTTTACAAAACTATATCTCTTATACTTATACATACATGCATATGCACTCCGGAACCCATTACACAAAATATAATTTAGCAATCCATATAAGTACATATGTAGTGGTGTATACACCATGACACATACTCATACATATACACACAAACGTACACACACAATACACCAATACACATCCATATGTATGGACACATGCATACACATGCATATACATAGAAATACATACACACACACATATACATGCATACAAACAAGTACAAATACATGTATATATACATACGTACACAAACAGGTATACATATATACACATATTCATATATATATATATATATATATATATATATATATATATATATATATATATATATATATATATATATTATATATATATATACACACACACACTAACACATATACATATAAATACACACACGTGTATACACACACACCCATACATACATACACACACACATACATACGTACATACATACATACATACATACATACATACATACATACATACATACATACATACAACATGCATGCATGCATACATACATGTATATAAATGAACACTTAATAACATATATACACACGCACACATACACATATAGATACAAAGGTGCATATACCCACACATACATACATACTTACATACATACCTACAGGGTGTAACGCTTCACATTTAGTACTTTCCTTATTTAGAAAGTGTAATCATATTTCTATTTTTGGAAACTGGTATTCGTATCATATTTGTATTTCATTCCCAACTTTGTTATCCTAGACTTTGATCGTAATGAGATACATACTTTATACATACTTGTCTTACATACATTCAAATTGTTAAATACATGTTTACATACAAACCGACACTTGTTTTACATGCGAATACTCATATATACAACCACGATACTCTAATTATATTTACATACGTGTTATATACTTAAAAACATGCTAAAACACCAAGTTTTAGCTTAAAATGGGGAACAAACCAAAGTTCAGGGGCTAAATTGCAAAAAAAAATGAAAGTTCTGACTAAATGGGGCGTGGCGCTACGAGACCACAAACTCAATTAGCCGTTGCGTAGCGCGAGCCCCCTCAATCCGCAAAAGCTGGTTTCTTGCATACGGGTTGGCCATCTTTTCCACCTCCAAACTCACTCAATCACCTTATAACTCCATTAAAACACTAATCCTAATTCTCCACAATATAAACAAGCTTACTATCACCCATTTTCACTTTCCCAACTCAGTTATACACTATTAATCTGCTGGAAATACAAGTTTTTGGCAGAATCATCTAAGTGCCAAAGTGAGGACTTTTCTTACATATCTTCATCTTTTCTTCACTTTTTCTTCCTCATGAAAGCTTGGAACACCTCTAGGATTGTTTCTACAAGTTTACCATGGTAAGCTGAGGTGGAACATCACCATTTTGAGGTTCAACTTTCTGTTTTGAAGAAGAACTTTACTTAAACTTGTTTTTATTCAACTTTCTTGTAAAAATCTTGCACCTAGCTTGTCTCTAATCTTGTCTATGATTATGAGACATGTTTAAAAAATTGATTTTCATAAGTTTAGAGGTCCAAGAACCTCATAAACTTTCTCTTTTGATAGGGTTAAACAACCCACAAGTGATGAAACCATCCAAGCTTGCCATAGTTCATATGGCAAGACTTTTGTTTTGGTAAAGATGTGAACTTTGGAGGCCTTGGCTATCCTAAACTTGTTCCATCACCTCACTTGGTGTTTTATCTCATTGTTCCAAGTAGTTTCCTAGACCTAAAGTAACACAACCCCGCCGCATCTCCAACACTTTCCATGATGGGAATGAAACACCCGGATTGTTGCTTACTTGGCTACTTGATGAACTAAATAGATAGTTGTATTTTACTTTCATTTATGAGTAACCGGGTCTACTAACTATGTTGGTAAACTTTGTGCTTTGGTGAATTCATATAATGTGGATGTTTATCATCCTACCTCCATGCTTGACTTCCATGTAATCTATGACACTATATGGACTTATTATATAAAATATATGATATAACATATAAATATATATATACATAACCGAACTCGTGATGTTAACTGTCACACCCCGACCCGCAGCGGATAAGGTGATCGGGGCATGATTGGGTTATCATCAAAGCTCATGACATTTATTAAATGTTTCATATTCATTAATACAAATTAAATGAAAGTTTACAATGATTGCTACAACATGATCTAACTAACAATCTAACTCCTTTGTTCTCTTCTAAGGCATATCCTATGCTATCCTTGCTTCAACCTGTTCACCTGTATCATGTGTAAAAAGGTTTTTTTTGGATCAACATAATGTTGGCGAGTGAATCCTATGGAAAACATTTGAACAATTTATTTTAAATTGATTATGAAATATGTGCACAACCAAACATGAGTAAAATTAGATGTAACTTGATCAACAATCATAAAATGTTAAATGAAACACTCATGAATAATAATGGAAACAATTAAAGGCACGCGATGCTCAACTCGTCTCTCACGAGGAACTGAGGGGCCTGATGAATGAATTGCATAAACATGATATTATGAATAACACAACTACAAACAATATAAACTCAATGAAAACACACATGAACAATAATGAATTTGAATTGAAGCACGCGATGTTCTACTCGTTTTCTCACGAGGAACTGATGGGCTTAATGTATGAGTTTCATGTAATTCGACAAACGGAATATAAATAAATCACAACAATAAATCAATCTAAGTTTAAGTCATGATGTGGTATGGCACAAGTTTAACCAAATAAATTAATTAATTCATAACACATGACACACCCCAAAACGTGTAATTTAAAAGGGGGAATTGTAAGATTCACTCACAGTGGGTGCGTTCGGTTGATGATGATGAATGCACGCGAAGTGGTTTTAACCACGAGTGAGATTTAACCTAGATAAATCGCATTATGGTTTGGTGAGTAAACGGATTTTATTAAACTATTTTAGTAGGATTGTTGGGTGTATTTTTGTGAGTTTGAAGCTATTTTCTAATCTTAAAAATGTTATTTTTAAGTATTTATAATTGATTTTTAATTAAAATAATTAAATAAAAATAATAAAAATATTTATTTTTTTCTGCTACAGTTAACCTTGACCAGTTGACTTTGACTGGTCGTTGACCGGTTTGCGGAATATTGTTGTGCGCTCGGTGAGGCTCGAACCCGAGACCTCCCGTACGCGTGCACGCAGCTCTACCAACTGAGCTACGTGTCTAACCCGTTATATATCCGATTTTAATTTCATATATACATTAATTAGAATTAATAGAAAATCATTTATTTTAAAAACAGTTTAAGGCGAAACGGTCATGCACACCACAGGTCTCGAACCCGGGACCTGTGGGTTAATCTAACACACAGTCCACCGCTGGACTGTGTGTTCAACATGTTATAATATTCGGTTTTTATTATACTTAAATACAAAATAGATATTTCCTTTTCTGCCTTATTTAAAAGAAAAGATAATTGTCCGAGTCGGTGCTGAGGACCGGACTCGAACTCGTGACCTGTGATATAAACAAACACACAGTCCACCGCTGGACTGTGTGTCTAACTTGGTTATTATTCCGGTTATTAATATACTTAACATATAACGGTATCGACTCCGGTTCAGTTAAACAAAAACTTGATTTTTATTAAGGCAACGTGTGTGAACCGGGATTCGAACTTGAGACGTTAGCGTTTTATGTGCACACAGTCCACCGCTGGACTGTGTGTCTAACCCGATTAATTTCTTGATTTATATTATACTTGTATGTTAACGAAAGTGCGTCGTCTTCTTCGTCAATGTTGAACCAGAAATCGGGTCTGACTGGTTCGAGCTTTTGTTCCAGTTTCATTAGTGTTTTAGGTTAATTACTGGTAAGATAGAAGTAAAAAGAAAGGAAAATAAGCGTGAGGTATACCGACTCGTTTTCCTCTGTTTTCCGGCAGAACTCCGGCGACAGAAAACTACTCCGGCGTCAGGTGTCTTGCAGCAGCAAGTCTCCGAAAAGTTTGGAAAAGGTAAGGGTATCTCCGGTATAAGCTTCAGAGGTTCAGAAAAGCTCGGCAATGGGGAACCGGTTTTCCGGCGACGAACAGGTTTATTCCGGCGAGAGAAATTACGCCGTGAAAAGATGTGATTTTTAGCGAAAAAGTTTGCAGGCGATTGTGGTTGAATTTATAGGGAATAATCGAAATGTATTTGGTCTGATTTCGGACTATGTTCGATATTTAAATTTTTCGGCGGTTTTGATTTTGGTCGCGGACTTCAAACATTGGTTATAACCGATATGTGATTAAAGGTTTACGTTATAACGTAAATTGGTGTTAAGACTCGCGAATAATCCGGGATTCCGACGACTGAAACCGTTTGGGCGCCGGTTTTGAATTTGTAAAGTCACTATATCAATTAAATGATTCTGTTATTCATCAAACATAACAAGCGGCGCAGTGGTTTGTGTGTTGAGAGATAAGTCACATTTGATTCGGTACAGACCCGGGTTCGAAACCCGGCTGAAACAATTCATTTTTATTTTGCGATTTTTGACAGTTTTTCAAAAACTAAATATATATTCCCGTATATTAATTGATTACGGATCGTTTAAAAATATTTTGGGCATTTAATTCGCAACGAAAATTTTGACTGACTGTTCGGTTGCTAAACGGAGCGGGTTTGGTAAATCCGTTTTTGACGGATGTTACAGTATCCCCTGCTTTTTAGAAATTTCGTCCCGAAATTTAAATAATGATATATTTTGACTAAAAGGGTGATGATGTTTTGTTTGACAGTTGTATGCTTAGCAAAATAAAGGCTTAAGTTTTTGTTCGAGGCGGTAACGTTCCTTGTAAGTGTTAAGTACCCTATTCAGGAATCGCTTTTTGTTGCCTACTGTATGAATATTGATAAACAGGGATGATTCTCTAAAAATGATATCATGCATAAGAGTTTAGATACGTTTGGGAAAAATATGGTTATATCCTAAGGCAAAACTTCTAACACTACAATCTACATGGAACATAAATAAAAACACAACAGCTGATATCCAAACATGAATGAACACATCAGCAAATATTTGAACATGAATAAACACAACAGCAAAGATTCGAACATGAATAGACACATCAGCGAATATTTGAACATGAATAAACACAACAGCAAATATTTGAATCCACATTCTGATAACATATATGTTTGAATGATGGAAGTTCCTCTCTCGTTTGTTATGATGGAGAGGTTAATTTATGTAGAAATGGAACACAATCCAATCTCTTTAAATAACATGATGATATAAATGTATCACAAATTCCAACCAAGGCAATAATAAATCCTACCTGGAACTTCTCATAACCGCCTGATAATGCCTCTGATCCTTTGGCAAGAATACTTATATATAGGAAGTACCAGCGGCGTATCCACCATATTCTTGCCAAATTTTCATTAGTTTTATCCACAAGTTATGATTGGTTACCAAGAAACTAATAAATCCTACATAGAACTTCTCATAACCATCCGTTAATGCCTCTGATCCTTTGACAAGAATACTTATATATAGGAAGTACCAGCGGCGTATCCACCATATTCTTGTCAAATTTTCATTGGTTTTAACAGTGAATTATGATTAGTCCTATAACTCTACAATCAATACAACAAACATAAATTACTGAAATGAAATATATCTATGCGATCAAGGCTCAATCGAACGGAGCCGATCGTATTGCATGTACTGAAAATAAAATGGATGTGCGCTCAAGGCTCAATCAAACGGAGCCGAACGTATTGAATGTACTGAAATTGAAATTGTGTGCTCAAGGCTCAATCAAACGGAGCCGAACATATTGAATGTACTGAAATTGAAATTGTGTGCTCAAGGCTCAATCAAACGGAGCCGAACATATTGCATGTACTGAATATGAATAACTTAACCACACAAACAGCCTATGCATGGAACCTCTCATAACCGCCTGATAATGCCTCCGATCATTTGACAAAAATACTTATATATAGGAAGTACCATCGGCGTATCCACCATATTCTTGTCAAATTTTCGTTGACTTTATCCGAAAGTTATGGTTAGTTCGATGCGACTCTACTACAAACACCACAACCACAAGATACTGATAATGAAATTGTATGTGCGCTCAAGGCTCAATCAAACGGAGCCGAACGTATTGCATGAACTTGAAATGTAAATTGAACTGTGCACTCAAGGCTCAATCAAACGGAGCCGAGCGTATTGCATGAACTTGAAATGTAAATTGAACTGTGCACTCAAGGCTCAATCAAACGGAGCCGAGCGTATTGCATGAACTTGAAATGTAAATAAATCTGTGTACTCAAGGCTCAATCAAACGGAGCCGAGCGTATTGCATGAACTTGAAATGTAAATAAATCTGTGTACTCAAGGCTCAACCAAACGGAGCCGAGCATATTGCATGTATTGAAATGTAATATTACGTAACCGATCAAGGCTCAACAAACGGAGCCGATCGTGCGGGCACGCCAAGATCAACCACATAATAAAATGGGGATCCAACTCAACCTCGATGGATGGGGAGCCACGGCCTCGGCAAAAGCATATACCGAAAACAATATATAATATATAATATCCAATAATTTCTCTAACAGTCTACACATGTGATAAAGAAAGACTAAACAATAGGAGTTGAATCTGGATCTTCGGCGAACAGGACTAGCTGAGTATCTTCGTTTGGGCCGTCATTATCTTCGACAGGGTTGGCGTTGATATTGAAGACTCTTCCTCTTGCTGGCGGCATAGTGGTTGGGTTTTCTTGGTTTACTTGGTTAACTGGGTTTGATTGGGCTTGAGTGTTGATAATGTTAACCAATTGAGGGCATGTGTTTCTAAGGTGGGTAGGGTCGCCACAATTGAAGCAAGCTCGAGCATATGGGAACATGGGGTATTGAGGTTGATGATAAGTTTGGGCCATGTTTTGTGTAGGGGAAAAGGTTTGGTCTTGAAAGGTGCGACAAACGTTGCTCAAATGACCATAACGTCCACAAGTTGTACATAGCCGGCAAGGTAAAGTAAGGGAATGGTGATAAAAACAGTTGTTGCATCGAGGGTGAGGTCCGAGATACGGTTTCTTATTTGGGTAAGCTGAGTTGGGTGCCACTTGGGTGATTTGGACAGCTCGGATGGGTTATAGCGTGAAAAACGGGTTGATTTCGTTGGGTAGCAGCGAAAAGTCGCCCGACTCTTCTTCTCTTAGGTTTGGGTTGAGAAGGGGATTCGGGTTGAGAAGGGGATTCGGTTTGAGAAGGGGATTCAGTTTGAGTGGAGTCGGAGGTTTCAGTCGATTCTTTATCCTTCTTCTTCTCTTCCTCGAAGTCTTTGTTTCGGATTCGGTTCTCGGTGAGCTCTATTGCTAGCTCCATTGCTGCTTCCAAAGTTGCAGGCTTGGTACTTATCACGGGATCTTGAATCTTTGACGGAAGACCACGAATGTAGTGCTCGATCAAACGGTAGAGGGGAGTAAACATGTTGGAAACCATTTGATGTAATTCGAGGAACCTTTTGTTGTAGGTGGTGTGGTCTCCTTCCACTTGCTTCAATGAGTAAAATTCATCTTCTAGCTTCTTGATTTCGCTCCTTGGACAAAATCGTCTGGTCATGATTTCCTTCAACTCGTTCCAAGTTAGGGTCATAGCATCTTCCACACCTCGTTTGGCCTTCTCTGTGTTCCACCAAGTAAGTGCTATCCCATAAAGTCGACCGGTAGCATAACGCACTTTGCGATCATCAGGGCAATCGCAATTTAGAAAAGTATTCTCCATTTCTTCAAACCAATGGAGGAGTGCGGTGACACCTTCAGTCCCTTTATATTTCGGAGGGTCGCATGATTTGAAATGCTTGTAGGTGCATTTAGTGGTATTTGGGGAAGAGTTGAAAATGTTTTGGTTTGCTTGATTGACAGGATTATTGGTAAGTGCTTGTTGAACTTGGATTACAATGTTGGGTATTACGGCAGCCATTTGTTGAGCGATTAAGGTAGCCATGCGTCCGCGGGCTCTTCTTGCTCTCGTCTTCCTACGGGCGAGGTTAGAAGACATCTACAATGAATACATGACAAGGGTATGAGTTGGATGCTTTTGAGATCATGGGTCGCATTAGGGATGAACATTCATAAAATAATTATACAAAAATACTACATCCATAGGATGTCTTTGGCTTTGCTCGCTGTTAGGCCCGTCATGCCGCCATACTTTACCTTATGTAATCATGTGGGCCCCCATGAATTACCGGTTTTTCATATGGTTCGCACGGTTTCTGCCTGGTTGCGTACACAAAACCCGGTGAAAATCGAGAAATATGTATACAACGTGTGATGTTCGGAATGTGTCCAGGTGTAGACACGGTGACACCTCAAAGTAGGGTTAGTTCGAACGACGTTTGGTGTGGCATGCTTTGGCCTAATAGGTCCTTCGTACTCTCATCGTTGGTCCCCAGGTAGGCAAACTGGTCCGTTATATTGGATTTATACGAATGCCAGCCTAGACAGGACGTTCCGACTACCGGTACTTGTACCCTTCCAGTTACTACATGCCCGTCGCAGAACTTACTTTGATGAGAATTGAAAATTGCATAAAATCTTTGGATAACGAGAGTATGAAAATAAATTGAACACATGAACATCGATATATGTATAATGAATATGTATATATGTATAATGAATATGTATATGAGCATGTATGTTTGACTGAAATGTAAACAAATATGAAACAAATAAATATCACAAGTTTGTATGTAACCACTTAATCAATTTAAAATTTTAGGCAGACTATAGTATAGGCGCTAAGGGTCTAATAACCTATCCTATATCCCTATAGTCAGAGCTCTGATACCAATCTGTCACACCCCGACCCGCAGCGGATAAGGTGATCGGGGCATGATTGGGTTATCATCAAAGCTCATGACATTTATTAAATGTTTCATATTCATTAATACAAATTAAATGAAAGTTTACAATGATTGCTACAACATGATCTAACTAACAATCTAACTCCTTTGTTCTCTTCTAAGGCATATCCTATGCTATCCTTGCTTCAACCTGTTCACCTGTATCATGTGTAAAAAGGTTTTTTTTTGGATCAACATAATGTTGGCGAGTGAATCCTATGGAAAACATTTGAACAATTTATTTAAATTGATTATGAAATATGTGCACAACCAAACATGAGTAAAATTAGATGTAACTTGATCAACAATCATAAAATGTTAAATGAAACACTCATGAATAATAATGGAAACAATTAAAGGCACGCGATGCTCAACTCGTCTCTCACGAGGAACTGAGGGGCCTGATGAATGAATTGCATAAACATGATATTATGAATAACACAACTACAAACAATATAAACTCAATGAAAACACACATGAACAATAATGAATTTGAATTGAAGCACGCGATGTTCTACTCGTTTTCTCACGAGGAACTGATGGGCTTAATGTATGAGTTTCATGTAATTCGACAAACGGAATATAAATAAATCACAACAATAAATCAATCTAAGTTTAAGTCATGATGTGGTATGGCACAAGTTTAACCAAATAAATTAATTAATTCATAACACATGACACACCCCAAAACGTGTAATTTAAAAGGGGGAATTGTAAGATTCACTCACAGTGGGTGCGTTCGGTTGATGATGATGAATGCACGCGAAGTGGTTTTAACCACGAGTGAGATTTAACCTAGATAAATCGCATTATGGTTTGGTGAGTAAACGGATTTTATTAAACTATTTTAGTAGGATTGTTGGGTGTATTTTTGTGAGTTTGAAGCTATTTTCTAATCTTAAAAATGTTATTTTTAAGTATTTATAATTGATTTTTAATTAAAATAATTAAATAAAAATAATAAAAATATTTATTTTTTTCTGCTACAGTTGACCTTGACCAGTTGACTTTGACTGGTCGTTGACCGGTTTGCGGAATATTGTTGTGCGCTCGGTGAGGCTCGAACCCGAGACCTCCCGTACGCGTGCACGCAGCTCTACCAACTGAGCTACGTGTCTAACCCGTTATATATCCGATTTTAATTTCATATATACATTAATTAGAATTAATAGAAAATCATTTATTTTAAAAACAGTTTAAGGCGAAACGGTCATGCACACCACAGGTCTCGAACCCGGGACCTGTGGGTTAATCTAACACACAGTCCACCGCTGGACTGTGTGTTCAACATGTTATAATATTCGGTTTTTATTATAACTTAAATACAAAATAGATATTTCCTTTTCTGCCTTATTTAAAAGAAAAGATAATTGTCCGAGTCGGTGCTGAGGACCGGACTCGAACTCGTGACCTGTGATATAAACAAACACACAGTCCACCGCTGGACTGTGTGTCTAACTTGGTTATTATTCCGGTTATTAATATACTTAACATATAACGGTATCGACTCCGGTTCAGTTAAACAAAAACTTGATTTTTATTAAGGCAACGTGTGTGAACCGGGATTCGAACTTGAGACGTTAGCGTTTTATGTGCACACAGTCCACCGCTGGACTGTGTGTCTAACCCGATTAATTTCTTGATTATATTATACTTGTATGTTAACGAAAGTGCGTCGTCTTCTTCGTCAATGTTGAACCAGAAATCGGGTCTGACTGGTTCGAGCTTTTGTTCCAGTTTCATTAGTGTTTTAGGTTAATTACTGGTAAGATAGAAGTAAAAAGAAAGGAAAATAAGCGTGAGGTATACCGACTCGTTTTCCTCTGTTTTCCGGCAGAACTCCGGCGACAGAAAACTACTCCGGCGTCAGGTGTCTTGCAGCAGCAAGTCTCCGAAAAGTTTGGAAAAGGTAAGGGTATCTCCGGTATAAGCTTCAGAGGTTCAGAAAAGCTCGGCAATGGGGAACCGGTTTTCCGGCGACGAACAGGTTTATTCCGGCGAGAGAAATTACGCCGTGAAAAGATGTGATTTTTAGCGAAAAAGTTTGCAGGCGATTGTGGTTGAATTTATAGGGAATAATCGAAATGTATTTGGTCTGATTTCGGACTATGTTCGATATTTAAATTTTTCCGGCGGTTTTGATTTTGGTCGCGGACTTCAAACATTGGTTATAACCGATATGTGATTAAAGGTTTACGTTATAACGTAAATTGGTGTTAAGACTCGCGAATAATCCGGGATTCCGACGACTGAACCGTTTGGGCGCCGGTTTTGAATTTGTAAAGTCACTATATCAATTAAATGATTCTGTTATTCATCAAACATAACAAGCGGCGCAGTGGTTTGTGTGTTGAGAGATAAGTCACATTTGATTCGGTACAGACCCGGGTTCGAAACCCGGCTGAAACAATTCATTTTTATTTTGCGATTTTTGACAGTTTTTCAAAAACTAAATATATATTCCCGTATATTAATTGATTACGGATCGTTTAAAAATATTTTGGGCATTTAATTCGCAACGAAAATTTTGACTGACTGTTCGGTTGCTAAACGGAGCGGGTTTGGTAAATCCGTTTTTGACGGATGTTACAGTATCCCCTGCTTTTTAGAAATTTCGTCCCGAAATTTAAATAATGATATATTTTGACTAAAAGGGTGATGATGTTTTGTTTGACAGTTGTATGCTTAGCAAAATAAAGGCTTAAGTTTTTGTTCGAGGCGGTAACGTTCCTTGTAAGTGTTAAGTACCCTATTCAGGAATCGCTTTTTGTTGCCTACTGTATGAATATTGATAAACAGGGATGATTCTCTAAAAATGATATCATGCATAAGAGTTTAGATACGTTTGGGAAAAATATGGTTATATCCTAAGGCAAAACTTCTAACACTACAATCTACATGGAACATAAATAAAAACACAACAGCTGATATCCAAACATGAATGAACACATCAGCAAATATTTGAACATGAATAAACACAACAGCAAAGATTCGAACATGAATAGACACATCAGCGAATATTTGAACATGAATAAACACAACAGCAAATATTTGAATCCACATTCTGATAACATATATGTTTGAATGATGGAAGTTCCTCTCTCGTTTGTTATGATGGAGAGGTTAATTTATGTAGAAATGGAACACAATCCAATCTCTTTAAATAACATGATGATATAAATGTATCACAAATTCCAACCAAGGCAATAATAAATCCTACCTGGAACTTCTCATAACCGCCTGATAATGCCTCTGATCCTTTGGCAAGAATACTTATATATAGGAAGTACCAGCGGCGTATCCACCATATTCTTGCCAAATTTTCATTAGTTTTATCCACAAGTTATGATTGGTTACCAAGAAACTAATAAATCCTACATAGAACTTCTCATAACCATCCGTTAATGCCTCTGATCCTTTGACAAGAATACTTATATATAGGAAGTACCAGCGGCGTATCCACCATATTCTTGTCAAATTTTCATTGGTTTTAACAGTGAATTATGATTAGTCCTATAACTCTACAATCAATACAACAAACATAAATTACTGAAATGAAATATATCTATGCGATCAAGGCTCAATCGAACGGAGCCGATCGTATTGCATGTACTGAAAATAAAATGGATGTGCGCTCAAGGCTCAATCAAACGGAGCCGAACGTATTGAATGTACTGAAATTGAAATTGTGTGCTCAAGGCTCAATCAAACGGAGCCGAACATATTGAATGTACTGAAATTGAAATTGTGTGCTCAAGGCTCAATCAAACGGAGCCGAACATATTGCATGTACTGAATATGAATAACTTAACCACACAAACAGCCTATGCATGGAACCTCTCATAACCGCCTGATAATGCCTCCGATCATTTGACAAAAATACTTATATATAGGAAGTACCATCGGCGTATCCACCATATTCTTGTCAAATTTTCGTTGACTTTATCCGAAAGTTATGGTTAGTTCGATGCGACTCTACTACAAACACCACAACCACAAGATACTGATAATGAAATTGTATGTGCGCTCAAGGCTCAATCAAACGGAGCCGAACGTATTGCATGAACTTGAAATGTAAATTGAACTGTGCACTCAAGGCTCAATCAAACGGAGCCGAGCGTATTGCATGAACTTGAAATGTAAATTGAACTGTGCACTCAAGGCTCAATCAAACGGAGCCGAGCGTATTGCATGAACTTGAAATGTAAATAAATCTGTGTACTCAAGGCTCAATCAAACGGAGCCGAGCGTATTGCATGAACTTGAAATGTAAATAAATCTGTGTACTCAAGGCTCAACCAAACGGAGCCGAGCATATTGCATGTATTGAAATGTAATATTACGTAACCGATCAAGGCTCAACAAACGGAGCCGATCGTGCGGGCACGCCAAGATCAACCACATAATAAAATGGGGATCCAACTCAACCTCGATGGATGGGGAGCCACGGCCTCGGCAAAAGCATATACCGAAAACAATATATAATATATAATATCCAATAATTTCTCTAACAGTCTACACATGTGATAAAGAAAGACTAAACAATAGGAGTTGAATCTGGATCTTCGGCGAACAGGACTAGCTGAGTATCTTCGTTTGGGCCGTCATTATCTTCGACAGGGTTGGCGTTGATATTGAAGACTCTTCCTCTTGCTGGCGGCATAGTGGTTGGGTTTTCTTGGTTTACTTGGTTAACTGGGTTTGATTGGGCTTGAGTGTTGATAATGTTAACCAATTGAGGGCATGTGTTTCTAAGGTGGGTAGGGTCGCCACAATTGAAGCAAGCTCGAGCATATGGGAACATGGGGTATTGAGGTTGATGATAAGTTTGGGCCATGTTTTGTGTAGGGGAAAAGGTTTGGTCTTGAAAGGTGCGACAAACGTTGCTCAAATGACCATAACGTCCACAAGTTGTACATAGCCGGCAAGGTAAAGTAAGGGAATGGTGATAAAAACAGTTGTTGCATCGAGGGTGAGGTCCGAGATACGGTTTCTTATTTGGGTAAGCTGAGTTGGGTGCCACTTGGGTGATTTGGACAGCTCGGATGGGTTATAGCGTGAAAAACGGGTTGATTTCGTTGGGTAGCAGCGAAAAGTCGCCCGACTCTTCTTCTCTTAGGTTTGGGTTGAGAAGGGGATTCGGGTTGAGAAGGGGATTCGGTTTGAGAAGGGGATTCAGTTTGAGTGGAGTCGGAGGTTTCAGTCGATTCTTTATCCTTCTTCTTCTCTTCCTCGAAGTCTTTGTTTCGGATTCGGTTCTCGGTGAGCTCTATTGCTAGCTCCATTGCTGCTTCCAAAGTTGCAGGCTTGGTACTTATCACGGGATCTTGAATCTTTGACGGAAGACCACGAATGTAGTGCTCGATCAAACGGTAGAGGGGAGTAAACATGTTGGAAACCATTTGATGTAATTCGAGGAACCTTTTGTTGTAGGTGGTGTGGTCTCCTTCCACTTGCTTCAATGAGTAAAATTCATCTTCTAGCTTCTTGATTTCGCTCCTTGGACAAAATCGTCTGGTCATGATTTCCTTCAACTCGTTCCAAGTTAGGGTCATAGCATCTTCCACACCTCGTTTGGCCTTCTCTGTGTTCCACCAAGTAAGTGCTATCCCATAAAGTCGACCGGTAGCATAACGCACTTTGCGATCATCAGGGCAATCGCAATTTAGAAAAGTATTCTCCATTTCTTCAAACCAATGGAGGAGTGCGGTGACACCTTCAGTCCCTTTATATTTCGGAGGGTCGCATGATTTGAAATGCTTGTAGGTGCATTTAGTGGTATTTGGGGAAGAGTTGAAAATGTTTTGGTTTGCTTGATTGACAGGATTATTGGTAAGTGCTTGTTGAACTTGGATTACAATGTTGGGTATTACGGCAGCCATTTGTTGAGCGATTAAGGTAGCCATGCGTCCGCGGGCTCTTCTTGCTCTCGTCTTCCTACGGGCGAGGTTAGAAGACATCTACAATGAATACATGACAAGGGTATGAGTTGGATGCTTTTGAGATCATGGGTCGCATTAGGGATGAACATTCATAAAATAATTATACAAAAATACTACATCCATAGGATGTCTTTGGCTTTGCTCGCTGTTAGGCCCGTCATGCCGCCATACTTTACCTTATGTAATCATGTGGGCCCCCATGAATTACCGGTTTTTCATATGGTTCGCACGGTTTCTGCCTGGTTGCGTACACAAAACCCGGTGAAAATCGAGAAATATGTATACAACGTGTGATGTTCGGAATGTGTCCAGGTGTAGACACGGTGACACCTCAAAGTAGGGTTAGTTCGAACGACGTTTGGTGTGGCATGCTTTGGCCTAATAGGTCCTTCGTACTCTCATCGTTGGTCCCCAGGTAGGCAAACTGGTCCGTTATATTGGATTTATACGAATGCCAGCCTAGACAGGACGTTCCGACTACCGGTACTTGTACCCTTCCAGTTACTACATGCCCGTCGCAGAACTTACTTTGATGAGAATTGAAAATTGCATAAAATCTTTGGATAACGAGAGTATGAAAATAAATTGAACACATGAACATCGATATATGTATAATGAATATGTATATATGTATAATGAATATGTATATGAGCATGTATGTTTGACTGAAATGTAAACAAATATGAAACAAATAAATATCACAAGTTTGTATGTAACCACTTAATCAATTTAAAATTTTAGGCAGACTATAGTATAGGCGCTAAGGGTCTAATAACCTATCCTATATCCCTATAGTCAGAGCTCTGATACCAATCTGTCACACCCCGACCCGCAGCGGATAAGGTGATCGGGGCATGATTGGGTTATCATCAAAGCTCATGACATTTATTAAATGTTTCATATTCATTAATACAAATTAAATGAAAGTTTACAATGATTGCTACAACATGATCTAACTAACAATCTAACTCCTTTGTTCTCTTCTAAGGCATATCCTATGCTATCCTTGCTTCAACCTGTTCACCTGTATCATGTGTAAAAAGGTTTTTTTTGGATCAACATAATGTTGGCGAGTGAATCCTATGGAAAACATTTGAACAATTTATTTAAATTGATTATGAAATATGTGCACAACCAAACATGAGTAAAATTAGATGTAACTTGATCAACAATCATAAAATGTTAAATGAAACACTCATGAATAATAATGGAAACAATTAAAGGCACGCGATGCTCAACTCGTCTCTCACGAGGAACTGAGGGGCCTGATGAATGAATTGCATAAACATGATATTATGAATAACACAACTACAAACAATATAAACTCAATGAAAACACACATGAACAATAATGAATTTGAATTGAAGCACGCGATGTTCTACTCGTTTTCTCACGAGGAACTGATGGGCTTAATGTATGAGTTTCATGTAATTCGACAAACGGAATATAAATAAATCACAACAATAAATCAATCTAAGTTTAAGTCATGATGTGGTATGGCACAAGTTTAACCAAATAAATTAATTAATTCATAACACATGACACACCCCAAAACGTGTAATTTAAAAGGGGGAATTGTAAGATTCACTCACAGTGGGTGCGTTCGGTTGATGATGATGAATGCACGCGAAGTGGTTTTAACCACGAGTGAGATTTAACCTAGATAAATCGCATTATGGTTTGGTGAGTAAACGGATTTTATTAAACTATTTTAGTAGGATTGTTGGGTGTATTTTTGTGAGTTTGAAGCTATTTTCTAATCTTAAAAATGTTATTTTTAAGTATTTATAATTGATTTTTAATTAAAATAATTAAATAAAAATAATAAAAATATTTATTTTTTTCTGCTACAGTTGACCTTGACCAGTTGACTTTGACTGGTCGTTGACCGGTTTGCGGAATATTGTTGTGCGCTCGGTGAGGCTCGAACCCGAGACCTCCCGTACGCGTGCACGCAGCTCTACCAACTGAGCTACGTGTCTAACCCGTTATATATCCGATTTTAATTTCATATATACATTAATTAGAATTAATAGAAAATCATTTATTTTAAAAACAGTTTAAGGCGAAACGGTCATGCACACCACAGGTCTCGAACCCGGGACCTGTGGGTTAATCTAACACACAGTCCACCGCTGGACTGTGTGTTCAACATGTTATAATATTCGGTTTTTATTATACTTAAATACAAAATAGATATTTCCTTTTCTGCCTTATTTAAAAGAAAAGATAATTGTCCGAGTCGGTACTGAGGACCGGACTCGAACTCGTGACCTGTGATATAAACAAACACACAGTCCACCGCTGGACTGTGTGTCTAACTTGGTTATTATTCCGGTTATTAATATACTTAACATATAACGGTATCGACTCCGGTTCAGTTAAACAAAAACTTGATTTTTATTAAGGCAACGTGTGTGAACCGGGATTCGAACTTGAGACGTTAGCGTTTTATATGCACACAGTCCACCGCTGGACTGTGTGTCTAACCCGATTAATTTCTTGATTTATATTATACTTGTATGTTAACGAAAGTGCGTCGTCTTCTTCGTCAATGTTGAACCAGAAATCGGGTCTGACTTGTTCGAGCTTTTGTTCCAGTTTCATTAGTGTTTTAGGTTAATTACTGGTAAGATAGAAGTAAAAAGAAAGGAAAATAAGCGTGAGGTATACCGACTCGTTTTCCTCTGTTTTCCGGCAGAACTCCGGCGACAGAAAACTACTCCGGCGTCAGGTGTCTTGCAGCAGCAAGTCTCCGAAAAGTTTGGAAAAGGTAAGGGTATCTCCGGTATAAGCTTCAGAGGTTCAGAAAAGCTCGGCAATGGGGAACCGGTTTTCCGGCGACGAACAGGTTTATTCCGGCGAGAGAAATTACGCCGTGAAAAGATGTGATTTTTAGCGAAAAAGTTTGTAGGCGATTGTGGTTGAATTTATAGGGAATAATCGAAATGTATTTGGTCTGATTTCGGACTATGTTCGATATTTAAATTTTTCCGGCGGTTTTGATTTTGGTCGCGGACTTCAAACATTGGTTATAACCGATATGTGATTAAAGGTTTACGTTATAACGTAAATTGGTGTTAAGACTCGCGAATAATCCGGGATTCCGACGACTGAACCGTTTGGGCGCCGGTTTTGAATTTGTAAAGTCACTATATCAATTAAATGATTCTGTTATTCATCAAACATAACAAGCGGCGCAGTGGTTTGTGTGTTGAGAGATAAGTCACATTTGATTCGGTACAGACCCGGGTTCGAAACCCGGCTGAAACAATTCATTTTTATTTTGTGATTTTTGACAGTTTTTCAAAAACTAAATATATTCCCGTATATTAATTGATTACGGATCGTTTAAAAATATTTTGGGCATTTAATTCGCAACGAAAATTTTGACTGACTGTTCGGTTGCTAAACGGAGCGGGTTTGGTAAATCCGTTTTTGACGGATGTTACATTAACCGATTCATGGTTACATATCATGAAAATAGGCCTAAATTATCTAAGTTTTAAGCTTCTCGTTACGATTCTAATGGGCAACTACAACCCATGAAATCACATGAAATTTATAATGTCAAAAACGAGTACTGAAAGCTAGATAATTATTTTCATATACACACTTTCGCACATTTACAATTCCGTATCCAAACTCTCTATCAAATTCGACTACTTACACACCTCTGTTTCCCTAATGTAGGGTAAGTTCGGTGTTCTCAACTCTCAACGCTTCAACTCACGCACGCGAGATTTAAACACAAAACCGTGAGTATAGTCGATCCCATTTTTCCGTTTTTTCACTTTGGGTGCAACATATACACTTATACAAAAATCACGGATCATGTTAAACTTGTTATAATCACACTCTATCCATTTAAAACATGATGCTTGTATTAGTCTTATTATCACATGCTATGTATACTTGTGCCCATATGCTCATTAACTTTGCTAGCCTCCCTGAACAATTATAGCTCTATAGGATTAACGCACCGCCCGTATTCTTGTGGTATTGTTAAGTAAACTATTTTACAGCCTTTTATTTCAGTGTTAATGGTATGCACGATTACGTTTGACTTTGATTTGACATATAGTTAGCACATATGATAGTAACATAATATGCAAATTACCATGTTGGATATGAGAAAACTTTTGTCACTATTATGCTATGTATTAAACTTGTATAATCTCTAACTTTTTGTTGATCATTATTTTAAACATGATGCAGGAAACTAGTTGATGTTGGTGAAAAACACTACTTAGGGTGGATTAGAAACACACCTAGATCTAAACTAATGTATTTTGTTTCTTGTCATTTCATTATTTGCAACTTGTTGTACTTTCCCTTTTGAAACAATGTACCTTCAATCTAGAATCAATGAAATTTTGAATTATTAAATATTGTCACGAATAGTGTTATGAAGTCTCTTGCAATCTTGTTTTCGTCCCACCCGATGTTTCCGCCATTGGTTGGGGTATGACACATGGTTAGGTTCATTTGTGAACAACCCCTTGATTGTGAACACTAGTGAACTAATCATAGCCCTTGATTATCAATACACAAGTGTAAATCAATAGCCATGATTGGATTTGATGAGGAAAATACACTAGTGTATTTTACGATTTAATGATGTAAATCAATGGCCATGATTTGTTCACTTAGTTCACAAATACACTATTGTTCACTCTAGAACCCCACCCCATATCCACATATACAAATACATGTACACGTTTTACTCATATGCATACGCACCCATAGTTACATACATTTAATATTTAAAATAAGAATAATTATATAGGTTGTTTCCTACACATTTGTAACAAATCCTAATTTTTTGTCAGAAATATGTCACAATTTGCGACGGATTTCTGACGAAGCAATTAACTTATTAAGATTTAGGAATTGTCTGTTTAGCTCTTAATGAGGCTCTTAATGGTTCAGACATCTTATTGGTTCAACACTTAATGGTTCAGATTGTTTGTTTCGCGAGCAGATGTCTGAATAGTTCAGACATTTGTCTCTAAATGGTTAAACATTATACTGAGTCTGAATGGTTATGACCTCTAATCTGAATTGGTCAGACATTTGCCTCTAAAAGATTAAGCATTATACTGACTCTTAATGGTTCAGACGTATTACTGGTTCAGCAGTTAATTGTTCAGCCTTCTTACTAGTTCAGCACTTCATCATTCAGAAATTGCCAAATAGCCCTTTAAGCATTTTGTCATACATGCGTAGGAAACTGTATTAATACATGGATTGTTTCCTACACCTCTGTGACAATTATAAAAAAAATAAGCATTTTGTCATAAATGTTTAGGAAATATAGTTTTCTTTTTATTTATAAATATAATATTATATATCCTTGGATTTATGTTTAATAAAAAGATACATAATAACTTTTTTGTCAGAATTGTGTCTGCGACACAATTCAGACGGATTGGTTAACTTAGTTAAAAAATAAATATTTTATCAGAAATGTGTAGGAAACGTTATAATTTTCCCTTATTTTTTCTTATATTAATATTTCTTCGGGTAAAAAATAATAATTAACCTTTTGTAGCTTATTTCCGACAAATTTGTGACGTAACTTACAACTAATTAGGGTTTTCTTATTTCTTGTCGTTATTGCGTCGAAAATTTGTCACAAAATCTTGATATTCTTTTCGTAGGGAATTCGTCACAATGTGATGTCGAATATATGACGGGAAATTGTGCAGGAAAACTGTCTACTTTTCTAGTAGTGATGGTGATTCGGTGAGTGTGACATGCTTAGTAACGAATAAATTGAACACAAAACAAAACAAGCATTTAAGGCAAAAAAAATAAATAACTCTAACGAGTGGCGGCCCAAGATTTATTTCCAATGGGGTCCCCCTTTTTTCGGTGTTCAAATCTTTCACAACCAAACGATTAGAATTTTCCTGTAGACAGGATATACGCTTTAACTATGATAATTAATTATCTATTACCGATTAAGATGTTAAGCCCTAAGTTAATGGACGTCAATATAACCTAGAGATAGAGATATTGAATCTAACATGCTTAAATTCTTAGAAAGATCAACACAACAACATAGTCAACATCTAACGAATACTTAACATATACACATGCGCATCATAAGAATTAAAAATATCATACTATACTAAAATCATACTAATAAGCAATCCATCATCAATCATAAATCAAATCAACGAATCATCTCATCAAGACAGTTATAAAAGGTTTAGCCGGACATGATAAACAAATTCAAAACATAAATCAAATTCATCATCAATTATAGAAGTTAAAGACTAGAAAAACTTTAAAGATAACCTGAAGAATCAAATCTTGCTTCCCCGTGCGTTAGATCTTCAATCCTCTTGCCTTTTCTCTTCCGAATCCTTAAAAAAAAGGTTCTTCAACCTTTTTCTCGTTTTCCAATCGAATTTCAGTTATGTATAGGGTTTCCATTGCATTCCTTAAATATGCAAATCTATTTGGGCTTCGAAAACCTTATGAGTCGTCCCCTTTAAATGGGTACGGGTGTAAAATCCGCCAAAAAACGCATCTTAGAAAAACTGAACCGTTGTAAAAATCGCATCCGAAGCGTTTGTAACCGAATTCAAATCGTAATAAAAGAAAAACGAGTACGTTTATTAAATATTTGTTTTGTCACTTAAGTACATTTGTTATTCAATCATAGTTATACTTCATCGATATTTGCTTTGTTAATCATGTTCCTTTGTTTAGAGTATAAATTTGGTACCATCGTCATACGTAATAATAAATTTACCCTACTCCTGAAACTTAAGTCATATTATAAAGAAAAATAAGCTTGTCCAAGCGGTATATTCCTATTTCTATAAAATGTTATATTTTTCTTGTTATACGAGAAAAATGAGTTAAGCCACTGAGTTAAATTATATATATAAAATAATTATATAATATACTAACAATACACCATTTTTTTTTCAAACGACAATACCCCCTTTTTCAATTTAAACGACAGCTATTACACCCTACCCCCAAACGATACCCCCTGGCGTTTGGCATCAAAGCCAAACGAAACAAACATGCGTAACTTCTTCTCCAAGTCTACGAGATTCTTACAACTTTTGATTAGTTATTCCAACTAATATACACAATGATTTTGTACCTCAATTTACTCTAAATAAGTTAGGTACTAATATACGTCAATAACCCGTCCCATTTCACTCCTATTTTTGTATAATTATAATCTAATTATATCTCCATTAAAGATACAAAAATACAAAAAATATTTATGACGAAACTCGATTATTATAACACCTCAAACCTATTCTAAGCAACATCTCCTCTTTATACAAACATTACCCCACTCAATTCGTGCAAACACTTGTCCTAAATGTATATATCAAGTGTTTGGCTTATATGGTTTGGAGTTTAATTTTAGGGTTTAATGAGCCGGTTCCAACGCCGTTGTAATGAGGTTAATGGGGTTCATTTTAAACTGATTCTTTTCTGGTTTCCTACTTTTTTAGAGTTCCCTAACCGCCCGCAGTGAACAATGCTTTTACTTATGTATAATGTATGTAAATAATTACATACGTTTAAATGATGTTTACAAAAATATATAATTGTATAGGTAATATTTATGTATTTCTAGAGGGATCTGTATACATGGAATCAACATAATATTTATGTGTGTGTATTTATTTATTCATAGCCATTAACATATGTAGTTAGATAAATATATAATAAGTTAATGTAAGTGAAGTTATGAATATATTTACTTTATCATAAATGTGCATGAACTCACATGTTCATACAGACAGCTAGTTTGAAAATCAAATGAAATTTGTTTCATTTCATTAAAAACTATATGTTCCACATGAAATTTGCTCCATAATTCTTAGCTGGAAAATGTATATGCATATATATTGCATAAGAGTATGTTTGCTCAGAAATTTTGATGTGATTTTTGTCATTCAACATTTTCTTTTACCAAATTTGATATAAATGAAATATAATACATACTTGAATACAGGGCCGGCCTTGAGCATGGGCGGGGTGGGCGCCGGCTCAGGGCCAAAAATGTAAGAGGGCCCGTAAGTTTAAAAAAAATAGATATAACAAATCTGGAGTGAACCAATAAATATAATTAGAAATGAACATATACACCAGAAGCAGTCTTGGTCCAGTGGTAGAGGCCCTTGGTTTCAACAAATTGTTACCTGGTTCGAGACCCTATTGTGTCATTTTTTGTCATTTTATTCAAGGTTGCTGTTTGGACTGTGGATCAGAATGACTTGAAAATCTGTTTCTTGGATGAAGATATTGCAAATTGCACACAATTATCATTGCTACTATTTGAGCAATCCCCCATACTTTTGACTTTACAAAAACAAATAAATAGACTACCTTTTTTTACCGCAGAAATTTTTATTAGACACCCAAAAGTTTTACATGTTACTGCTACTAGCAAGATGCTAGCGCAGCCCAACAGAAATAAACCCCACTACAACTTACACACCCAGTTTGATAAAACAGAGACAATAGAATCTAATTGCCTAGTGAGTGATGACGTTTTAAGGATGGATCCAATCCCTTACAAAAATAATATGTAGTTATATACACATGTATACAGAGAGTATGACTTGCAACTGCAAGATCATATATAATCTTCTTGAACTTAGAATCACTAATTTGAGGTGTTGATGGTTAGACAATTAATTTGAATGAATTATGTCCGGTTCCGGTTGTATGAAAATGGAACACTTTTATTTACTAGTGGGCAGTTGCCATTTTAATGAAAAGTTATTTTGACTTGTGTCATAATATAAATTTTATTAATAAAACATTTGATTTTAATGATCTACTTTTTTCCAATATTAGAGGCACATTCAAATTCAATGGTGAGGCGTTGGATTAGTAGCCGAGGAACATTGGCGCTTTCGCACCCTCAGGTTGAAATATTCCACAAGTCCTATTTTCCTATAAGACCATCCGTAGTGGGCGTGATTTTTTGCTTTTTTTCCTCCAATCACGCCCCCACCCCCACTCCCATGGGCACTATTGAGCGCTATTCAGCAAAAATGCCCCCTTCCGCGTGATTTGAAAACACGCTCAAATGCCCCTTTCTTCACCTAGCTTGGCCAATCAGATGATTCCATGTATTAAGACCATTAATTTAAAAAAAAAAACAAGAAAATATTAATTGGGTAATCATTGATGGGGCATTATTGGGCATTATCCCAATACGCCATTTGTGAAAAACACTCATATGCCTCTTTGCTGACTGGGATGACACGTGTCATAAAATGCCCATAGGTAGGGGCATTATTCATGTGTACCACTACACATGGTCTAATCAATCTTTTGAAAAACAAATACCTATCATGAAACCGCTTGTTTTTACGACCGGTTCATAGCATGATAAGTTATACATCAGAAACTTTTTTTTTATATCGGAGTTGTAAATTTTTTGGCTATGAAAAAGATTTTATAACATACCTGTAGCAAAGATCAAGAAATAAATAAAAAATCAAACAAAAATAACTCACCTCAGATTTTTGTGAACCTATTCTGCTAAAACTTCTAATAAGAAAAGGACTTCACATAAGAAAAGGTTGGATTAAGAGGGATTATTCTTTTAAAGAGCTGTAATTCAAACAAGAAACACAAACCTAGTATCATAAACGGCTAGAAAATGAAATAATGCATTAATGAACAATCAGGTGTTCAACTTACAACTTGTCTAGTATCAATCAAGTATTCAACTTTCAATAAATTATTTTTGAAACAACGACATTTGGGTCAAGCTTCACCACTGACATTTATCAAATACTTTTATTCTGACTTGAGTAACTCGTAACTGGATCCTTGGTCAGAATTTTTTTTTGTCCGTTTTGTTTTACACGCTTACGCATCTGATTAGTAATAAAGTGTTGTTATTATTATTATCACTAAATATAAAGCTGAATTTTATATTAAAATAAAACGGATACCAGAATTCTTACGTTTCATTCCTAAATTTAAAACATACATCCTTAACCCAACATGTTTGTTATGCATATTCCCCATCCTTCGTAAAGTGGCATTTTGATTTCGATTAATATAAGGCGATCACACTACTTCACTTCCCAATAGCTTTGCTAAACTCTTAGTCTTATATATCTCAATATAACATTAAAAGGCTTTATAGTTTTTAACATGTCAATATTAATAACAAACATTAGTACTTGATTTTCATGGACAACGGATTTTGGCAAGCAATCATTTCAGCCCTTCTACCAAAAGGCTTGGTTCCTAAAAAGGTATAACTAAGTAATTTAAAGTAACTAAATGATTACAGTCCAACTGGATGATGCATCCTGGTTTTACCCATAATACTCGGGTTCGACTCCCTTTTTGGGAGCTATCAACTCGTCAAGTCTCTTCTAGGGGTGAGGTATCTGTGGGGTTTTTCCAGTCGAACGTCGGCCACTCTCTGATGCCAGCTGGGACACAGTTAAGACACTCACGTCTGCCGGAGTGGGGCTACGGGCCTCCCTGTTGAGGGGGGTGCGAGGTGTCTCGCACCCAAAAAATGTATGACACCTTGCCGTTTGAAAAAAAAAAAAGTAATTTAAAGTTGACTTCAACACAATATCTAGAATACATTTAATATGATGTTCATGAACATATTACAGGCTTTTGCTTTCTGGGTGTTCAGCTAGGGGTTTAGCATTCTATTCAGGGGCGAAGGTTAGTTGGTGGCCAGGGGTGCACCCGCCCACCCTAATATTTCGGTTAGAAGTGTATAGGTTTCGATTTTTCGTCCAAAAATTTTAAAACTTATATAGGGTCCCCCCAATTATTTTTCCTAAATATTTATACAATATATAAATTAAAGTAAAGTTTGTTACCACTTTGTATATAAGTGATGGGTAGTTTGGTAAATATATTTTTAACTCTTATTTGTTTATCCCTTGATTACCCACCACACAATAAACTTAATCGCAAGTTTTTATGAGTAAGAACGGGTCCTTTGAATGAATGATTTTTTTAGTTTTATTTGAAACTAATATTATTTGACCTGGCCCGAATCGATAGCCGACCCGACCCGAAACATAACAATAGGAAAAAAATTTGGATCCCATTACTTATGCCCCTCAAAACTTTTGGTCAAGCTCCGCCAGTGATCCTATTTGCATTGAAACAACTTCAACTATAAGCGATCCCATACAAGTATTGTGCATCTTCACTCACTTTTTAATTTTCTTAACATTTTGAGAACAATTTTGACATTTGTTACATGTTTCACAGTGCATTTTCCCGCAATATTTAAAAAGCACATAACACCACCACTTTTCATCTTAAACTCTGCATATGATCCTTTCTTATGTCGAATGACTTTAGTACTGTTTTGAAATTCATGTTAACTTACTATTTCTTTTCTTTACATATTAGCTCCACCATTAGCTTATTTACATGGGCTTTGTAATCACTTCCAATTGAATCCAAAAGCATGTCATCGTAACAGAATCTGCCTTTTGCATGGTTCATGAACTTTATTAAATAATAATTTTATGAATGCTGCTATTAACATTTACTTGCCGGCTATGTAGTTAATATCCCGATACGGTTATCGGTCCACTGCCGAGATATCAGTGCAAAATATCGGTCAGAATATCGGTACCGATAATATTGTCGATATTGACCGATATTTAACTGATATATTATCAATTTTCTCGATATCAATGCAATTCTTCTACCAATGGCTTTATAGCCTAGTGGCATCTTGGAGGTGGGATAAGACTTTAGGACCAACATCTGGGTTCGATTCTCACTAAGGGGGGTTTTCTCATATTTATTGGGTTTCCTCCTGAATTGGTGTATAGGCATAATGCCTAGTGGAGATGGATCTGATCAGGTGGTTCCGCTGGTGGCACGATGATATTCCAGTGGTCCGTCAGTTCCAAATTTGCCGTTCAAAATTTCTTCTTAGTTCTACCATTCATCGTTTTTCTTATTGTTGCTATTAGTGTTTAAGTCTTAATTGTTACATGTTAGTGTTTTAAGTCTTAATTGTTACATGTTAGTGTTAAATGTTAGTGTTTTAAGTCTTAGTCAGTTCCTACTTGCTGTAATTGTTAGTGTTTTGCAAGTTACAAAATGTTAATTTATTAATGGTAGGATATTATACTGAATTGTTAGAATTAAATTGCTATATATAAAAATTTAGCATGATATTAAAATTACCGATATCCCGGATAACCGATATCTCTGATATCGATCCTTGACCGATATCCGATATTTTACCGCATCAACTACTTAATTTGCCGGTCTAATATAGTGTTTTTACTTGTTTAGCTTTCCGGGTAGAAATGCTTATAGCTCTCAAGTCATTCTTGTTCAATGCATCCAGAGGTGATGTTTTTATAAATTCATGTTTTTCTCATTGCCAAAGTGAGTCACAAGACACTTGGTTTGCACACGAGACCCCACAAATGCATAACGAGGTTCGTAATGGTTTAACTGATCATTATAAGTAAACATTAGAGTTGTTGATTCAAGTTATGTTTCTCTACCAGTCAAATAAAAAACAGCTAAAATGGAACATGTCAAACAGGTCAAAACTTGAAAGGTTCTGTCAAAATAAAACTGAATAAAAAGAATTATTTCACTTTAACAAATTTGACTCTTAACACTTTGCATTGGTTGTTTTTTAAATCGAAAGGTTGAACATATCATCCAAGAGACACTGAAAGAAAAAGAAGAAGAGAAAGAATGGTTTAACGAAATTATTGTGGGGTTGGCGATGGAAAAAGAAAAAGATAAGATGGAAAAAGTGGCCATGAACGAATTGTGGCAAACATTGAAGCGATGCTAAAAGTTAGGTTTCAAAATGTCTAATCATCGAGTTAGGTTATAAACACTTTATTTTGAATATGTATTTTGTTATGATAACTTGGGTATTTGATTTTTTAAGTGGAATGTTTAATATAATTTTCTAAATTCGATAAATGCTTAAAAATTAAAAATATGACATTAAAAGCAGGTTAAAATAAAAATGGCTAAGAAAAGATAAAAAGAGATATATAAATAAAAGATTTTGCGACTGCAAAGATGGTCGCAAGTTGTAAAGCAAACGGTCCAAAACGGTTGCAAGGCAGGCGGTTGCAAATAGTCGTGGGTTTGTAAAAGGCATGCGGTTGAAAAAAACGCCGCACACAAGAACGTTGCAAACAAATCTCACAAAACTAAAAAGGGTCGCAATATTTGCGACCACTCTTATAGTTGCAAACAGGGTCGCAAAAAATTAGCAGTAGTCGCAACTCAGCGGCAATAGGGTAACGCGACGAGTGTTTTTCCCACGACATTTATGTCATAAAACCGCCGCAATAGGGCAATTGCAACTGGTAACAGTAAACGACGTCGGAAAATCCAGTTATCTAGTAGTGGTAGTGATTAGGTGATTAGTATAACGTCAAGCTAACCTATAACAATGTTCTAAATATGTCACTTCATTTACAGGTTTCAAACATACAAATTTTATTGATTTAGTGCACTACTGATGTTAAGAACACTAAAATGGTTATCTCAAATGCTTTTCTCAATATTTAACTTAAAATCGTCTAATTTAATTGTATGGCATATATGTTTTATGATTTTATCACACCATGTCACCCACTAACCAAGATGATAATTTACATAATAGTTTACCAGTGAATATTAATTATCATTTTTAACAATCTTGCCCTTTTAGATAATACAACATGTTAAATTTGGGTATAAAATCAGAGATGAATACAAACGAGATTCACAAGGTACTTCTATTAATTTTCGTGAATAATAATAAACTTATTACAAGGACTCAACATTTAAAGACTAAACATACTTAGACTAATAAGAATTCTATTTCTTTTCTGTCTCAAATAATAAACAATATTTATCTAAACAAAAAATAATAAAACACATAGTAATAGATAATTCAAATAACAATTAAATAACTTTAATTATTATTTTACTCGTTTAGTCCTTCGACTTAAGATCTCCTCCAGAACACCCCTTTGAGATCAACCGAACCTCCCAAATTGATGTTGTAATTTTATCAAAGGATGCTTGCCTAGCGAAAGCTGTCAGATACATCTTTGTCTTCTGAAATGGTGAGGGTTCTATTAATGTAATGGACCAAAATGTATAGTTTTACGCATTAAATTAGAGAGTGTTTCAAATTAAAAAATAAAAATATACAAAGTGAGTTATATGAACTAACAAGACATTATAAATGATCAAATTTAATTTGCATGTTATCATATTTACAGCATAAGAAACAAAGGGCTTGTGGTCCGTTAAGGTGCGTTGAAAGGTCTCCCTTTCAGGTGGCGGAGCCAGCATATTTTTCCACTGAGTCGGTTTTTTCAGTGTTGGATTTCTATCAACTGACGTTAGAATTTTTGGTTCGGATCAAATTTTTATCACCAAAATTTCAATCAGAAACAACTAAAATCATTAAATTTTCACAACTAATTTCAATCAATTTTATGTTTTGTCAAGTATCAAGTTTGACATTAAATTACTAAAGTAATGAAGTGTAAAAGTTTGTTTTTTTTTTCTGTCATAATTTATAAAGGTGCGGCAGAGAGAGAGAAAAAAGACGAGGAGGAGGAGATTGAGGTTTGAGTTGGTCTCATAGAAATAGACATCAAAGCACAAATTCTTCTTCCAATCTATGAGGCTACAATCACAGATTTTCTGATTTGGTCAGGCAAACATCATATATATTAAATATATCACACATATTCTATTTTGGGGTCATTGTGCGAATAATTTGAAACTAAGAACACGACATTCATAAAATTGTTTACTCAATAATGAACCACTTTAATATTATAGTATACACATGTGTTGAGTAACCCAACTAGTTTAAATTTATGTCAAGTTGATTTAATATGTTACTTTTTAACAAATTAACTTGTCCAGTTCACTTAATTGTTTATATCATACGTTACCTATACCAAAGATTTAAAAAGGCTTTATTGCTACCCAATAACACGTGGACCCGCAGTTTTTTTTCTAGAACGTCGATTCCGTTAAAATAATAGAAAATCAGGCCAACAAACAACCGTAACCTGAAGTTATAAGATTACATCACTGATATTAAACTCACACCATCTATCCCAATTAAGATTAACATATTTGATCTACTTGTAATCCAAAAGAACGCGTTTTCTTTGATAAGATCCGTCGTCCGGCTAAAGTTAATGTAAAGATTATTGAACGTCTTCTGGTTCCTCGTCTTCCAAATCTCCCAGGCTGTGACTAAAAGAACCCTGCCGATGAGTTTTTTTTTTTTCAATCCTTTGATACTCTCATCTCTGTAACTAACCCGAGCAATTCTTGGATAGACAAATCCCTGTTAGGAAAAGGGATTTTAACCCAAACTAAGATCATCCACCAAATGGACTTTGCAATCCAACAATCCCATAGAACATGATAATCGGTTTCTTCCTTTAGGCCACGTCTTGAGCAAAACATATATGGTAAAGTGACTCCTCTAACTGCCAAACTGGCTTTAGACAGTATCCTATTAAGCGCGGCTCTCCACACGAAAATATTAACTTTCGGTGGGACCCAATTATTCCACAACCTCTACTGTTGGTTGTCACTAGAACTGGACGTTTCATATATTTTCTTCCGCGACTGTCAAAATATCATGATTCTCCCCATTCCAAGTCCAAAAATCTGGCCCATTATGCTGAACAAATTTGTCCATCTCCATACCACTCTTGAGATCCCTATTCCATTGCCACACTCATTTATTTTGATGCCCTTTAATCAAGTAGTCATTAATTTTGGCCTCTTTATTAGAAGCTTAATTAAATAACTCTTTGAATTGGTCTTTGAGCACACTCTTCCCCACCCCAGTAATCTGTCTAGAACTTGCCCGATCCCGCCATGCCTTTTAAGCTATCTTTCAGCGACATATTTAGCTTCAAAAATTCTTTTTCCACCGCTCCTGTGTCCTTCCAAACACCTGCGATTCGTTATGAAGCATTCATACTTCGATCCATTTCCGTACAATATTGAATTTCTTTTATTTGCATTATTCTTGTAAAAACTTCTTGGATCATAAAAGGGGTCAAAGTTTCCTTGGAAATTTTCACAACCACAAATTTTTCGTCTTGGATGACCAAGGCTTTTAGCATGACAGTGTTTTTTTAATAAAATTCATCTAGGTTGTTTGATATATATGATAATTTTAGAAGTTCATTCATTGTTTCTTTGGTGTTGGTAACTATTCTTGAAGTTTCTTGTTCTAATGTTTTAAAATTTCTTATCATTTTGAAATTTTGAAAAGTTCTTTGAAGATTTAAATATTTCGTGATATGTATGGTATATTATTAGGTAGTGACATCTTAAATTTTTGGAAGTACACTGCACGGTTAATTCACGGTCCGACCATGCTCTTTACGTTGAGCCTATGAATTGAAATTTGTATTTATACTTCATCAGATGTTGAAAGGTGGAATTATGTAAATGTGGAATGTATAAAAATACATTTATGGAAGTATGTTTGTCGGGTTGAAGAGAAAATAAACGTTTTTTATGCATTTGTGAAAATCTGATGTGACAGCTGACTGGGCATGCATTTAGCTCCTTGCACTGGTGATGGTCTTATGAAGCAAGTATCTTCTATTCATTCGTTTCATCGTTTGTATCATCTTTTTCAAGGTGCTCTACTGCTCTAGATCATCACATAGTTACTTTCACCCATTTTAAAACTAGGAATGATTTTTAAATCCCTGTCATAAAACAATTTTAGCTGAAAATCATTTTTATGAAAATCATTTTCATTTATTAAGCATCTCATGCTACAATCTATGGTTTTTGGAAATATTTTCTTAAAACTTCTACAATGTAAGAAGTTATAAGAGATGAACATAGGTAGTGTGATCCCATAAAATCCCCCAACTACTATTTTTGTTTGACTCCATGTATCTAACTAAAAAAAACTAGAATAATTTATATTTTTGGGTAATGATTTTGATAAAAAGAAAATTAGAGCAACTTATAATGATACCAGAACCTTTATATTCTTTGTTGTTTATGTATGTTACACCTGAAACAGGGACGCTTCGTATTTTCTGTCGACCTAAGTTCTCGACACAAGTCCAAAACTCGATCTCAAATTAACTTGTGAATAGTTAAGGGACCAGTGTTGCCGATTGTGCAAAGACTCAAGTTGAGGGACTGAAATTGAGTTTTTTAAATTTTGTCACTTATGGACCGTATTAACCATCTTACGGTTGTAATTCCATATGTTAAACACCCACATGTTAACCCTAAATCATCTATAAACTACACATGGTTTTGCTTTTGCAGGCCGTAGAGGCCTCCAATATGGTCTGTAATCGACCTGTAGTAGCTCAACGATGTGGGGGTTTCTACAGGTGTCATCGGTGGCTTCCCACCACCATGTCACGGAGGTGGGAAACGTGTTGGACCATTGCTTCGTCTTCTTGATTTATAAATATCAGTCTAAACTATGAAATACGTTCAAGCTCTCACTCTCTTTTGAAGCTTTGTATTCTAAGTCCTTGGTGCCTAGTTCCAATTCGCTCTCTTCCGACTTCAGTTGGTGCAATCATAAGTTTCCTTAGATTTGGTAAACTCCTACACTTGATTTCAATAAGCAATTTTACCCTTTATTGCTTAGATTCGTTTATGATTACAGTGTTTGTAATGTTTCATTTTTGTTAATCCTTTGTTTCGATCTTTACAGGTCCTTAAGTTGGTTTAAACTTCAATCCAAGACAACCAACCTTGTGTCTCATAGTAGCGTATATTACCTTAGTTTTAGTTTCATGATTAAGCTCGTTCACAGTCAAATTGGTAATGACCTGGATTTATTTGCTTATGTCAATTGGGGAAAGTTCCAGGAATGTTACGTACGACGCGACTAGACGTGAAAAACTAGGTAAACGGATCTACTCTACATGAAAACAAGTGCGTAATCCATGCAATCGTGTGTGTATGCTCAAAATAAGTAAATAAACGTTTTATATTGATTTCGGCAGCACTTCATTACACTTTGCTCTCCTTTATCAAAAGCTCCAAAATGAAAGTTATGAAACTAGTGCACCACTCACCTCTATATATAGACAAGCACATGACTAGCCCTGCCATATCACTCGTACGTGTGCACCAGTGTTGCGTTGCGCATGACTCCTGCTCTGCGTATCACTAGTGTTTTACATTTCAGTTTCAAACACAAAACTATCCTACGAACGTGCTACCGATAATAAAAATGACCAAATACAAAAGACACGGGCATTAGACATAAATGCACTAACAAACTCCCTCTTGGATATTACCGTAGTCTTGTCTCTTGTATGACTTCAAAATCTTCACTCCATCTCGAATATCCTTCTTTGATACTCTCTTCTATGATCTTCAAAACTCTTTTTCTGAGTTTGATCTAATTTCAAAGGCAAACTAAATTTATACTTTGATATAGATGCCTTCTATATCCTTTTATCAATTCTTTGTTTCTTCTTCTCTTGTCTTTTCTCCTCCTTTTCTTTTAACCTTCTCCATTTGGTTTCCCACATTCTACCAAAATGAATTTCATAGGCAAAACACACTCTGACTACACGTTGAAACTATAGTTCTTGCTCTATGTCTTTCGCATCAAAATGAATCTGATTGTAGAATAACACTTCGACATATTTTCAGACATGTTCACCGGCCACATAGGATCATACACCCTGATGGTTCTACAATTGTTGTCTTCTGATTGCAATACGTTTAGCTTTTCAATCCATATCCCAGTTGATTATGTCACCCATGTTATGTGTAAAGAACTTTAAAGGTCTAATAAACTTTCTTTCAGGCTTCAAGGCTTTAAACCATCTGTTCTTATCATCTTGAATAACTTCTTCAACTTGAACTGCTATATCTCCTTGCTTTCTTCACATTTCCTTCTTATAATATCCTCAACCTCATTAGTAAACATCTCTGTAAATGTTGGAAATGCATTATTAATATTGTTTGCATATTGAACTTCCTCATCATCGGTGACATCTTCCATTTTAACTCTATCATAGTTGTCGGCTTCAAATACTAGTTCAAAAACATATTCTTCATCTTTATCTTTATCAAGATTAGCTTTAAAATCAAAAACCAACTCTTCATCTAGAATCTCTTCTTCTTGAATCTCACAAAGTTTTGCAAGTTCTACTTTTGAATACCCATGCACGAACTCTCCCTCTTCAACCATATAATCTTCTTCTAGAAAATGTGAAGCATCTGGACTCTCTGAAGCAACTGATGTAAATGATATTGCATCTGTAATTACCCTTATCAAATTTCTTGTATAAACGACTAAATCTTACTTCCTTTCATCTTCAATGCCTTGCCCAAACTCCCCCTGACGCTTTGACAAGCTTTCACTTTCATTTGTCTTAGAGTTTGTCTAATTAGGTTGGCTTTGTGAACTTTCAGCATCAATTCTTTGAACTTTCCAGCAGATACACCACCTTAACCTTGATTGTCATCATCATCATCATCATCATCATCATCATCATTAAAACCCATGTCAACATCATCACCATAATCAACTTTTTCTTCTTCAACCTCCACATCTTAAGAATCATATAAAGCACCAATCACATTTGCATCTTGTATGGTCAATACCGGTTCAACATATGGTTCTGTAACTTCAGGATTTGACATTGGAGGATCAAGTTCAACTTCAGTCATAACCACTTCAGCTTGTGCTCAACAACTACGGGTTCTTGAACAATTTCACTAACTATTTCATTAACAATTGATGGCTCAGCAGTATGTTGAACTTTTTCAGCTTCTTCATTTTGCTTTTCCTTCATCAGCTTAACTTCCTCATCTGAATTTTAAGCTTGCTTTCCAAAACCTTGAAGTAATCCCTGAACTTTAGCAACATACTCACATGATTTCCTCTTCTTTCAGTATTTTCATCAATCTTGGCCTATTTTCTTCGTTTGTCTTTCTTAACCTTTTATTTTCTTCCGCCAAACTATCAACTTGGACATTTAACAAATCTACTTATCTCTGCAAATCTAAGATCTTTTCGTATTTTGGTTCGTTGAAATAATCAGAATCACCAAGCTC
Source organism: Scalesia atractyloides (assembly GCA_947069175.1). NCBI lineage: Eukaryota > Viridiplantae > Streptophyta > Magnoliopsida > Asterales > Asteraceae > Scalesia > Scalesia atractyloides. The sequence goes on along the minus strand of CAMTDV010000030.1, from coordinate 73,863,190 downwards.
TTCAAGATTAGGTGTTGGAAATCTTTATTGTTGTGATGAAGGACCTGCTTGATCTGGTTTAGATGATGTAGGTTTTGATTGTGATGGTGTTGTTGTCGGTGTCTTGATGTGAATGTTTTGAGTCTTTTCAATATCAATTACCACCTCAACTACCGGAGTTCCTTGTTTAACCTTAAAACTCTTTGTTTCAACTAGATCACTGGCAGATTTATCAACAGCTGGTTCTTCCTCATCTGGTTAGTCAATCTATCTCATACTCGAACCCTTCTTAGTTTTCTTGGTTAATGGTGAACATGTTTCCTTCATACTTAACTTTACAATACTCTTCTTTCTACCACATGTTTTCTTTACGACTTTAGGAACTTCATCCTCTGGTCTGTAATCTGCATCTTTTTCTTCCTCCGTTGGTTTTGGTCGATCACTTTCAATTCTAATTTTCCCACTCCGTTGATAACGACCTTCATACTTTGGAATTTCATTATCACATTCTATCTTCTTATTATCAGATTTCTCTTTATCAAATGTTCCAGAGAACACTTCAACCTCTTCTACATCGTTAGCTTTTCTTTTACCTTTGTTATGAGTGATACACGCGTATCACTCCTGCTTTGGATATAAGCTGGAGCACACCACGCTGATATTTATCATTTTTACGTGTTTTTGGATGATTTCGAGTGTATACTTCTGAAATAATGAATAAAGATGAAAAAGAATGCTTTTGAGAAGAAATTTGATACCTTTCAACGGTGAGAATGCACAAAAACTCCAAGAAACAAAATTTAAAACGATTTCTTCACTTCCAAGCCAAGTAGATATTAGTCTTCCTTGCTCTGATACCTCTTGAAAGTTCCAGTATCGTTACGTACGATGCGATTAGACGTGAAAAACTATGTAAACGGATCTACTCTACACAAAAGCAACTGTGGAATCCATGAAATCGTGTGTGTATGCTCAGAATCAGTAAATAAACGTTTATATTGATTTCGGCAGCACTATGTTACACATTGCTCTCCTTTATAAAAAGCTCCCAAGTGAAAGTTATGAAACTAGCGAAACGCTCACATCTATATATAGACTCTGTTGCAACTTTGAAAAAATAGGGGTATAAGTTTAATAAACCAAGCTAGATCTATCCTTCAAATTTTCGCTCTTAGAATTCATATAATCGCAGTTTAAAGTGATCATGTAAACATAATCAAGTGGAACTCTCAAACTAGAAAAAGATTTTGAAAGACTTTTACACAACACGGTTATTTCTCGACGTGGTTATTCGAGTATATGTGTAATATTTGTTTATAAATCAAACTACATCCAGAAGATGTTATATTGAAATAGCTCATTTGTTGAATACACTAATGATTGTTTGATCGGTTGAAGTACATAATCTTGATATTGAAAAAGATTCATATTGCCTACCAAGAGGGCAGGCAAGTACTTGGTCCAAAATCACCATACTTAATTGTGATGAAAACATTAATATATCTTGCAGACAATACGACACCTGGTGTTACGTTGTATATAAATGTATTAGCAAGATACAGTTCTAATTTAACATGTTGCGCTCAAACTCGTACAAAGTTCAATCTCAACCCAAACACGTCATTAACGGAAGTCGGTGGTTTCAACACATTCAAGTTGGGTGAAGATCGGAGTCAATCAAAAGAAGCCTAAATTGTACCATTGGAAGACGATAGAAAAAACTCAATTGTACTATTTAAGATAATGCAATCTAAATTACTCATGTAAGACCCTAACACGTTTAAACCGAAAAAGACGCAGCAGAAATATGTGACATAAAATTTTTCTTATTAAAAATCATTCCTTCATGATTAAAAGTCCTTTCTATGATAAGTCTTTATTGATAATTACATTGTTCATTTAATTTGATACATAAACATATCACATAGTTAGTAACCGCAAGGCCACACATTCCTGTACAATCCGTATTATAACTCGATCTTCATTCGCTCACGTCTCTTGTCTCTTGATGGTTATGACCCATAAATCTACACAACCTGCATTCACAACATACATTCACATCATTAGTACTTGAAACATTATACAATCTAAGTATATAACTAAAGGATCACATCGCGTTTTATCCTCCTGTACGTTCCATTTAGATATCCTTCTGAACTCGAGCATTTCTTTCCAAGGTCTATCCTTTGAGGTGTATACGATAATATACCTGCGCTTTTTCATTCTCAAACAATTCAGTTATCATTATAAATCCTTACATATTAACACCATGAACTTCTTCATACGAGTCTCACACTTTGGAATGCATAAATTAATAACACATGTACAAACCTTCTAATCCAACTCTTTTGTGTATGTAAAAGACCTCCACGAACTTACATACCTTCCTACCAATTCTATTACATAAGTCCTACACGCTTACTTAAACATTAAGTGCATTATAAACACATCATCATATACATATAAAGAGAATTGTACTTATAAAACTTAGCCAAATCGTACAACAACATTTACATAATCTACTTTACATATCACGTGTTCGTACACGTTCCATAGGCTTCCATTCTTACCCGAACTTAGGATAGGCTTGGGGTACCTTTGGGAAGCTAAATGGGCCTTGGAATCAAGCAAAAGTGCGAAAAATGCGAAAAACGAGTTTCCGGCAACGAACTCGCGTAGACAGCAACTTAGTGTGTCGGCAACAAAAGGGGTGTGCGTCGCCGACTCCCCCCATGTGTCGCCGACGCCCCTCCGCTTAGCCATTTTTCTGCTGTGTTGTTTTCGTCGTTCGAACGCACTAACACGCGCGTAACTTTTGAACCGTTTACCCATTTAACCTCCCGTTTCTTCCTACGTGATCATAATTTGGTCCTCTATCATATAGACTCAAAATCTAACATCCGGGTTAAGGACATTCTTGACTTGTATGTTTTTCGCTTAATATTCATTGACGAATTATTCGACCCGTTTATGTTTTTGTCAAACACCTCTTTGTTTGAACTCAAAACTCACATGAACATTATAACTACCTAAGTTTCACATCCTTAGGAGTTTGTACTTAGGAATTTAAGCACCCGATACTCGGGATACATTAAACTCATTCATTCCAATCAATTATACATAATAAAACTTTATTAGTACAATTTTCATACTTTCATTGTTTATCCATCTAATTCTACCTCGCAATTGAGTCTTATGGCTACTAACTCACGTGTCCGTTTCTCGGTTAGCGTACTCACGTGCAATCATACCCATTTCTCGGTTATAATACCGTAGTCATTACTTAAACTACCATTCTGGTATATAAATAAAACATCATTTTGACCTATTCGTTCTACTAGCAAAAAATCATCGTTTTCATACAACCAAACCCTAATTGACTTCAATTATCATGCTTAAATAACTAGTAAGTAACTTTACTTAAACAAATACAAAGTGATTTCGGAAATCACTTACCTTATGCCTCGCGTTCGTGTCCGCTTCCTTGCTTCCTCTTGTCCCGTTAGCCATTCGTGCTGGAGTCCATCTCGACATGATTCCTATACTTTCATGTCATCAAAATCACATTCTTGTTAGCATAAACAATTGTACATGTTAACGATCATATCAATTGCATATGTCACATTTGGCTTTCATTCGTCGATTATAACAAGCATAAGATATATAACCAAATTCACATCCTTTCGAACACATGTAATTCATCATATAATCTTTCGACTTATCCTCATATATCCGTAACACCTTAATGGGCTATACGAACGACACTGTGTACATCTCCTACTCACGATGCAAATGTGCTTACAACCACATTCAAACTAGTAATTTAACATGATCTCAACATCATTTTCATACTTCATTCCTATATATATATATATATATATTTCAAGCCGTTTCATTTAATTTCGCATCCTAACTTCACTTAGCTATTTAATCATACACTTGGTGTGCGTACCATTAGCTAAGCATAGTGTACAAGTATCGTTTGCATAACAGCCAATTCATGTCAATATCATCAAGAACATCAAATTCAATAACTTTTCTTCTAATTCAGTTCTAACTAACAATTTAATGATATAAACGATCGTCATACATAATTCTCATACAATCTCACACAAAATTCCACATTACAACTCATACCCATTCTACTCTAAGTGGGTTTTCACCTCCAACATCGATTTAATCAAATTTTAAGCATCCATAGAGTTCTAGAGGGTGATCTTAGTTCAATATCATGCTAATTCCATATAAACTCATGAATTTTCTTGAAACCCAATATATTCAAGATCATTAAAATATCAAATTCTTCTTACCTTAAGCTTTAGTAGGCCTAGATGATCAAGAAATCACTAACATGAATGAGTAATAGCCATGATTATGGCTTCAATTGGCTGGATTTGTGTGATTAGAAGGGTTTCCCCTTCTTTCTCTGGCCCTGGCGTCGAACACACATACACACACCTGATGTGTGTGTGTTTTATTTTTTTGTTTTCATTTTATTATTCTAACTTTCTTGACATACCACCTTTAGCCCCTTAAGTTTAGGGTCCATACTTTGTTGCAAGTTTCTTTCTTAACCTGATTAGGTTTCATTTACATACTTAATCGGGTTCATAATTATAATCATCACCCTATTAGTAATAATCATTTCTATACTTAGTCTTATTTTTTTAACAGAACATACATATGTTATTATGTGTGTTATAACTTACTTAAATGTATAATATTAACACAAAGATGTGCGATATAAAAATTTGGGGCGTTACAAGTCTACCCCCCTTAAAGGAGGTTTCGTCCCCGAAACCTGGTTCATTCCCGAAACCTGGTTCATTTCCGCTTAATATAGCCTATCTTTTCTTCCCGCCCCATCAACTTGATCACAAGCCCGTCTCGGTGACGACCTTTAATTTCAAGAACCTAACCGGAGTTCTTCTTAGTGCCGTCATCATTGTACAATGCTAGTTTCTAACAAAATAAACATAATCATACGCATTGACCCTACCTTCTTAAACTTAGCATTTTACATTCATCTTCACTAAAGTCGGAATCTACCTAGAGCTCTTATTAGTGTCTCTTTCACTCTATATCGCTAGTTTCTAGCACACTTCATCACTAGCAGTTCATTCATCATTCTAATGCTCGTATAAACCTAAGCTTACGGCTGGTTTCTTTCTTTCGAGTTAAACATAACGCATTTATACACTTACTAATCATAATAAATCAATTTATTCGATTTATTTCATTCTACTCGTATATCATGTACAATATATACATCATTTTGTTTACTTAAAAACAAATCCCAACATCCCATTATAACATCCCTTTTTGTTTATTTGAAAATTTTATATTATTCTCATCGACTATACGATCTTACTTCGTAATTTACACATACACATCTAGGTTTAACTTCGATAGATACATCATGAATAATAAGTGACTATCCAATCTAGATTTATAAACTATTCATATAATTGACTTCTTTCTAACAAGTCTATACTTTCCATATCATACTTTCACATAACTTTCTCATTTCTTTGACCCGTTAGTAACGGGTCAATATATATACTTCTTCACTCTTGTACTAGTACCTACATTAGTATGATCTGTTTACAACAGATCTAATACCTTCATCTCGTCTCTTAAAATTTCATTCCGTACATAAATTATATAACATTTAATTATTGTCTTGTTATCGCAACGAAACTACTATTTCGTATTCACATATTCGTGCTTAACTCCAAAGTTAATCATCGTTCTATGTTTCCTACACATCATACTTGGTATCTTAGTCTGACATTAATTACATCGTTACTCATAATGAGCTTACCATAATATTTTACTACTAATATTTCTTTTTATTTCTCTCGTAGTTACACAAGAGGCCTTAATATGATCACATGTACATAATAAATATTCTGCTAAGGCCTCACTACCGCAATATCACTACTATTTCATACTTGCTTTTTCATACTTAACTCGAAATTTTAAGCGTCATTCTATGTTTGCTATAGTTACACTTACCATGTCCCCTTAGGTTATATTCCACATCATTTCATTCATGTCACTTTAATTTGCTACCATTAGTTCGTACGTAAGTGGTTATTCAACCAATAACGTTCTATCTAACATCCACATATTAAACAGTTTACTAATCTTGCTGTTTTGGCACGACCCACAAAAAGGTTCGGCCATCTTCATCGTGAGTCCACACCATCTACGGGGAAATCTCATTCATCTGAGTGTTGAGCTTCCGCTCGTACACGTACTTTCCCAACTCTACTTCCTTTATCATACCGAGAGTTCTACCACCCTCATCTATAAATAAAGCATTAGTACATTTCATTCGCATTCCTTCAAATATGACGTTTATCAAATCATATTGTTTTCATACTAGTCATTTCTAGATTCTTCTAGAAACATTAGTTCGTTTGACCCATTCATAACGGGTCAATATATACCCGTTCCTTAACATATCATTTTCATTCGCTAGTTTGCATAATTTCTGCAGTTTGACTTTTCAGGGTCAAGCTGCAAGTTTCTTATTTATTAAATATTGAAGTACGCGTTTGTGCTTTTCTCAATTTAGGCATACTTACAAAACATTGTTTTTAGCTTTTCTCGTGATACTATTGTCATTTATTTTATACTTACTTATATGACCCATTTTGACTCAATCATGGTCAAATTGTCATCACATTCTAAGGTAGGTTTAATTCATCCTCTTTATGTCTTAAATCCGTCTCGCATATTCAAACATACCATTCGTACTTATCATTCATTCTACGTTATGAAAATCCGTTTTGCGGATTCAAACATATCATCCGTACTTATCATTTATCAATACTTACTTACGGATTCAACATTCTTCATTCTTATCATTCACGCTTTTCATTCTTACATAGTACTCTCAATATTCTGAGAGTATTACTACCCATTTCACCCGCACGTCCACCTACTACCCAATTATACCGGACATACCTGCGATAATTACCACGGTCTCACGAACGTCATATGCTTCTTGCGTACTGGCCAGGTACACAATCCGCATACTAGTTTCGTGCCTTCATGTAATCATCGCCTTATGTCCGAAGAATTAGGTTTTGGCACATGTAACATTTTCAAAACTTTATCACTATATCATCTTTGTCCTTCATTTAAAATTTTCCTTCCCTCGGAAGGTTTTACCATCACCGGTACCCACATACTGAATTTACGTACCTGGGGTCAATTTCTCTTATAACATGCTTTGGTGTCAGTCCTAGATCGCATTCACAGATCATCCTCTTCAAACAACTTTTGCTTACCTTACAAAAAGCATATCGTTAGTTTCTTTATATACATACTTAAGTACATACTTGCATTCTCTTCTACCTTCGGATCTTGATCGTATCTTTGATTGTACGGGTTCCTTGTCACAAGAGCGCACGGGTTTGAGTTCAAGTATTTACCTTCTCGTACTTGATTTCTCTCAAACTAGGGCTCTGATACCAACTTGTAAGACCCTAACACGTATAAAACGAAAAAGACGCAGCGGAAATATGTGACATAAAATTTTTCTTATTAAAAATCATTCCTTCATGATTAAAAGTCCTTTCTATGATAAGTCTTTATTGATAATTACATTGTTCATTTAATTTGACACATAAACATATCACATAGTTAGTAACTGCAAGGCCACACATTCCCGTACAATCCGTATTATAACTCGATCTTCATTCGCTCACGTCTCTTGATGGTTATGACCCACAAATCTACATAACCTGCATTCACCACATACATTCACATCATTGGTACTTGAAACATTATACAATCTAAGTATATAACTAAAGGATCACATCGCGTTTTATCCTCCTGTACGTTACATTTAGATATCCTTCTAAACTCGAACATTTCTTTCCAAGGTCTATCCTTTGAGGTATATACGATAATATACATGCGCTTCATTTCATTCTCAAACAATTCAGTTATCATTATAAATCCTTACATATTAACACCATGAACTTCTTCGTACGAGTCTCACACTTTGGAATGTATAAATTAATAACACATGTACAAACCTTCTAATCCAACTCTTTCGTGTATGTAAAAGACCTTCCATGAACTTACATACCTTCCTACCAATTCTATTACATAAGTCCTACACGCTTATTTAACCATTAAGTGCATCATAAACACATCATCATATACATATAACAAGAATTGTACTTATAAGACTTAGCCAAATCGTACAACAACATTTACATAACCTAGTTTACATATCACGTGGTCGTACACGTTCCATAGGCTTCCATTCTTACCCGAACTCTATAAAAATTTTAGGATAAGCTTGGGGTACATTTGGGGAAGCTAAATGGGCCTTGGAATCAAGCAAAAGTGCGAAAAATGCGAAAAACGAGTTTCCGGCAACGAACCCACGTAGACAACAACTTAGTGTGTCGGCAACAAAAGGGGTGTGCGTCGCCGACGCCCCTCCGCTTAGCCATTTTTCTGCTGTGTTGTTTTCGTCGTTCGAACGCACTAAAACGCGCGTAACTTTTGAACCGTTTACACGTTTAACCTCCCGTTTCTTCCTACGTGATCATAATTTGGTCCTCTATCATATAGACTCAAAATATAACATCCAGGTTAAGGACATTCTTGACTTGTATGTTTTTGGCTTAATATTCATTTACGAATTATTCGACCCGTTTATTTTTTTGTCAAACAACTCACTATTTGAACTCAAAACTCACATGAACATTATAACTACCTAAGTTTCACATCCTTAGGAGTTTGTACTTAGGAATTTTAGTACCCGATACTCGGGAAACATTAGACTCATTCATTCCAATCAATTATACATAATAAAACTTTATTAGTACAATTTTCATACTTTCATTGTTTATCCGTCTAATTCTACCTCGCAATTGAGTCTTATGGCTACTAACTCACGTGTCCGTTTCTTGGTTAGCGTACTCATGTGCAATCATACCCTTTTCTCGGTTATAATACCGTAGTCATTAATTAAACTACCATTCCGGTATATAAATAAAACATCATTTTGACCTATTCATTCTACTAGTGAAAAATCATCATTTTCATACAACCAAACCCTAATTGACTTCAATTATCATGCTTAAATAACTAGTAAGTAACTTTACTTAAACAAATACAATGTGATTCTGGAAATCACTTACCTTATGCCTCGCGTTCGTGTCCGCTTCCTTGCTTCCTCTTGACCCGTTAGCCTTTCGTGCTTGAGTCTATCTCGACATGATTCCTATACTTTCATGTCATCGAAATCACATTCTTGTTAGCATACACAATTGTACATGTTAACGATCATATCAATTGCATATGTCACATTTGGCTTTCATTCATCGATTATAACAAGCATAAGACATATAACCAAATTCACATCCTTTCGAACACATGTAATTCATCATATAATCTTTCGACTTATCCTCATATATCCGTAACACCTTAATGGGCTATACGAACGACACTATTTACATCTCCTACTCACGATGCAAATGTGCTTACAACCACATTCAAACTAGTAATTTAACATGATCTCAACATCATTTTCATACTTCATTCCTATATATATATATATATATATATATCAAGCCGTTTCATTTAATTTCGCATCCTAACTTCACTTAGCCATTTCATCATACACTTGGTGTGCGTACCATTAGCTAAGCATAGTGTACAAGTATCGTTTGCATAAAATGGCCAATTCATGTCAATATCATCAAGAACATCAAATTCAATAGAATTTCACATAACTTTTCTTCTAATTCAGTTCTAACTAACAATTTAATGATATAAACGATAATCATACATAATTCTCATACAATCTCACAAAAAATTCCACATTACAACTCATACCCATTCTACTCTAAGTGGGTTTTCATCTCCAACATCGATTTAGTCAAATTTTAAGCATCCATAATTTTCTAGAGGGTGATCTTAGTTCAATATCATGCTAATTCCATATAAACTCATGGATTTTCTTGAAACCCAATATATTCAAGATCATTAAAATATCAAATTCTTCTTACCTTAAGCTTTAGTAGGCCTAGATGATCAAGAAATCACTAACATGCATGAGTAATAGCCATGATTAGGGTTTCAATTGGCTGGATTTGTGTGATTAGAATGGTTTCCCCTTCTTTCTCTGGCCCTGGTGTCGAACACACATACACACACCTGATGTGTGTGTGTTTTATTTTTTTGTTTTCATTTTATTATTCTAACTTTCTTGACATCCTACCTTTAGCCCCTTAAGTTTAGTGTTCATACTTTGTTGCAAGTTTCTTTCTTAACCTGATTAGGTTTCATTTACATACTTAACAGGGTTCATAATTATAATTATCACCCTATTAGTAATAATCATTTCTATACTTAGTCTTATTTTTTTTAACATGAACACACATATGTTATTATGTGTGTTATAACTTACTTGAATGTATAATATTAACACAAAGATGTGCGATATAAAAATTTGGGGCGTTACAGCTCAAAGCAACGAACACTTCAACAAAGATCAAGTCAAGCAATTAACATCAAAGACTGGATTCCACATAGTAAGAAATATATGTAAAATTGGACACATTGTACTTGTCGTACTAATTTTCCTTAACGAAGTTTTGTCTCACTTGGTTTTTTTAGTAAGGTTTTAATGAGACAACACAATGATCATGTAATATCAACTAATGAGGCAACATAACAGATCTATTAATATCAGTTTATCTTCTCGGTCATGAAGTACTTATTTAACATCATTTTGAAGTATGTTTATTTATAAGAATGACAATATGTTTGAAAGAGAGTGTTATAAATGATGATAATGGATAGACATAATGTACCATCATTCTCCTACTATGAGTTAGCATAAATTACAGCTAGTATGTGTATATATAGAAACATAAATATTTTTTTGACTTTTTTAGAAATACAATTATTTTCTGAGTAAATTGCACAAAACGTCCTTTATGTTTTCTCAAACTTGCAGGTTTCAGCCTTAATGTTTAAAAGTTGCCAAAACCAGCCTTTACGTTTATTTTTGTTGCCGGTTCAGTCCTTTATTACTAACCAAGTTAATTATCTCAGTTTATTTCCCTCACATGCCTAACATGTGAGGGTATATTCGTCATTTTGTTTCCTCTTCTTATAAAACTCTAAAAAAACACATCACCTCTTCACCGACACCACCTCCTCTGCCGCCACCACCTCCTCCACCGCCACCACCTCCTCTGCCACCACCTCCACCTCCGACACCACCTCCTCTGCCACCACCTCCGCCACCGGATAAACATAAAAAAAATACTGTCTCAAAATAAACATTGTTGATAGTCTCGTACCTGCGATGAAGGTGCTTGTCGTCGGATCCGCCCAGTAATGCTTCTTTTCGCTCCGGGTGGGATGTGGGTGATTTGGCTCCGATGCTTGAGTTTTTGAAGGAGACTAAGTCTGGGTTTATGGTTAATCCGTATACGTATTTTGGGTATTCTCCGGCGAATGCTAATTTTTGTTTGTTTAACTAACCTCCTGGCTTGTTTGATAAAGGCACTGGAATAACGTAAGTTATCTACACTTTAGTTTTTTTTTATGTTTATTAGGTACTGTTTTTAACGGCAATTTGTAGATTTTTAGATAAATACACCCACACATTACACCATGTAGGATTTATGCTCTTGTGTATTTACAAAGATAACATATACTACAATAGATGGATTATAATGTGGTTCGGTTTAATTTTACCTAAAGTTACTGTCTATAGGTAGGTGATGAATAATTACAATGTTCTAGGAGCTGGATGGAGCTGGATGTTGGTGGATGTTGGTGGTAAGGATTCGGGATCGGTTCGGTTGTTGAAAATGGGTCTGTAAAGAAGGATGATTTGGTGAAGATTGGGGAAAATGGTCAAGAACAGGGTCCGGAAAAGGTTCAGGTTGTGGTGGAGAACCAGTCAAAATCGTCATTACACGGATCAATCTAACAACCAATGGAACATGGAAGTGGAGAAAGACTTACCGGACCATCGTCTTCGCCGGAACCCTTGGAATCTATTGACAATGTTTACGTGGTTCTTAAGAACCACCATCGTTCCCACCGTATGGAAAGTTCTAGCCGAATCATTACCACTGTTTCTTGCCTGCGCAATCCGTCTTCACCATCGAATTCGGATTCCCTGCCTTCCGATTAATAAGTTGTGGTGGTCCACGCGCCGGAGTATGACTGGCGCCACCGTAGCATGGTTGCACCACCGTCAGATTTCTCAAGTTGATAATTAATTTGTGTGAGTAAATTGCACAAAACGTCCTTTAAGTTTCACCAATTGGGGAAAAGACGGTTTTACCCTCACATGCTATGCATGTGAGGCCATTTAACATGGATTAGTAACTGGGTTAGTGATAAAGGATGAAACCTGCAACAAAATTAATCTTAAAGGCTGGTTTTGGCAACTTTTAAACATTAAGGCTGGAACCTGCAAGTTTGAGAAAACATAAAGGACGTTTTGTGCAATTTACTCTTATTTTCTCACTAAGTTTAACAAAATAAAAGAGTAAATTGCAATTTGCTTCCCTATGGTTTGCCCCAAATTGCACTTTGCCTCCTTATCTTCCACTTTTGTAATATGGCTCTTTGTGTCTACATTTCATCGCACTTTGCAATCACCTAACCGTACTTCTAGTTTAAAAACCATATGAAAAGGTAATCCTACCATTTTACAGTTGTAGTATGCCACCCTGTGGTTTTGTAATTATAATACATTGAATTTCCCTCCAAAATCTAATTGTTGTGTGTAGTATAACCCATATCACAATGGTTTCACTTCAATTAGTCAGACATAATCAAACTAAACTCTCAATGGTTTTACTTTAATTAGTCAAACCTAATCAAATCATGACTAATAACCTATACCATATAACCCAAATCAGTAAACAATGCTTTGACTTTAATTAGTAAAACATAATTGATATGTGCTTTGACTTTAATTAGTAAAACATAATTGATATGTGCTTTAACTTTAATTGATTTGTGCCAAACATAGTCAAACAATGCTTTGACTTTAATTAGTAAACAATGTTTTGACTTTAATTGATCTATGCCAAATGATGTGTGCTAAACAGACTATAAAAATGAGCTACTTTAGACTCTGAAAGACTTGGACAGATGAGCTACTTTAGACTTTAAACTAGACACTAAAAAGCTTTAAAAACTAGACTCGACTTAAACCTAAACCACACAATCGGCAAGTGTACCGATCAATGTAGTATAACCTAAGTAAGTCCGGATATCGAACCCACAGGACTCTATTAATTACGCTAATTAAACTCTGAAAGACTTGGACAGACGCGACTAAAACTGTTTCGATTGTTTTTGGGGGGGTTGCGGAAAATCTACGGAAATATATATTAAAACTAGTTAAAGACTAAATTAACTAACACGAACGAAGGATGGAAGTTGTTCTCACGAGGTGATGAAGACTACCTAGACTAGAATCCTGGATTGATTTTAAGCGTTTACCGATTAAGTTAATTACTCGTTTTCTGGAACCGGGATCTTATGATACTAAACCTATTAAACACCAGCTAAGCCCCTCAACCCTTCTCGAGGTGAAACTTATGGCGTTACCTAAGCCGTTAATCTTACCGGTTGATTAGACGTCTTTCCAGTTGTCTAATATTGTGTGAGTACCCTAATGACGACCTACTCTTTTCCAATTATAGATCTAGGGTAGTTCGAGTATCTAAACTTGACTTGATAGACTAATAAAACCGACGGGTTAACAAAGGCATGATCTTTTTCCAAAGACCGACAATAGCAATAGAAAACAGAAAACCAAATCAAAGCATGCACACACACCAAGCCAGGTAAACAAACTTCTTAAAGAGCACAATTAATCCATAACAAACATGTAATTAACGAAAAAAGGTATAAACTTTATATCAATCCATTCATCAAAGTCTAGGTAGTAAAGATGTTTAGCCTAGCATATTCAGTAACAAAAGCAAAACAAGAAAAGTCAAACTGGAATTCATTATTACAAGTTCAGAAAAGAGAAAACAAGACAAACAAGGATCGTGTAAACCCGAGAAAGTCTCTAATCGTCAATCTTCACTTGATCCAATGATTCCAGAGCTTCGAAACCTTCAAACTCAGCTAATACGACTCCAGAACGGCTGCAATAACTCCCAAAATTCGTAACCCTAATCAAGGATGATTACGTTTTCTTTTATACCCCGAAATCCAACTCAAAACGCATCACAAACAACTTTTCCGCGAACAGATACTGTCACACCCTCAATTTCCACTTGCGGAGTTTTACCGCGAGGCGTGTGAACAAACCAGAATCTGAGACACTAGTAACAACGAACGACTCTATATGGTTCGTTTATACGTTTTCCAAAATCATTTGTTTAACAATTCCTAGTTATTTTCAAATTGTCTTAGTTTGGTTTCAAAGTTTAGCGGAAGCATTAGTTTTAAAGTTGAGCGGAAGCATTAAAGTAAAGTAAAGTAACGGGCGCCAACACAAACGCCAAAACTAAAGAAAAACCCAAACAATATTCGTAAATGAGACTCGATAAAAAGATGTCTTGATCAATGCAAGTGAGTGCACCTAGAGCTCCTAGCGTCCTGAGAAACATGTAAAGAAACAAGTGTCAACATTAAAGAAGAGTGAGTTCACGGGTTTTTATAAGTTCTTTAGTTCGGTTAGAAGTTTGTTTCCCCCCGTTATCCCCAACCCGGGATAACGATATAGTTCCATTATTCCTAACCCGGAATAATAATGATGTTGGTTCCATTATTCCAAACCTGGAATAATATTGTTGTTGGTTCCATTATTCCTAACCCGGAATAATATTGTTGTTTCCATTATTCCAAACCCGGAATAATATTGTTGTTGGTTCCATTATTCCTAACCCGGAATAATATTGTTGTTTCGTAATTAAGTTCAATGTTAACATGTAGGTAGCGAGCCTAAAGTTATGTCACATAAGTGTTCGCGATCGAAGCTGACTGTTGTGCCTCCGTGTTGCCAGGCCTATCACTGACCATGGCGAAAGTTAGGCCAAATTAATCACCCGTTGACCATACCCGGTCGGCTAGCGCGACTAGCTCGGGTGGGGCTTGTCGGGCCCAGTAGTACTACTTATAATTTCCCCACTATCTAACCCGATACTAACGATCCGAGAGTTTGTCGAGGACTTCCGTGATATAGCTGCTTAGTGACCATAACGTACATTAACATTAACTTAGTTACCGAATAGTTTAACGACGTTAATTTCGTATAACGTAAAGAGATAGAGTTGTAGAGTGTATACATGTTTCTCCCCCTATTGTTTAAAACCGGATAAAATAGGGGCCGTGAACTCACCTTTAATTGCTCGGTTAGTGTAACACAGAAGTAGCAAATGATGGGACCGCTAATTGCGTCCTAACAAGTCAATCGATTTAAAGTTAGTGTGTGAACACACTCATACAAACCCTACACATAACTAACACACAAAGCGGCACACACAATAACAAATTCGAAAACACAATCATGCATGCAAAGTATTATCATACCAAAATAGTGATCAAACCAACCTATCATGAAAACAAATCAACTCATACAACACTTTGGTACACACATTCGCAAGTTATCAAGTTTCAGCTTGTATGCTCATAACTAGGCTGTTTTTGAGGATTTTTATAAAATAGTTCCAACGTTCCAAAAATTCCAATTTTTTTACAGAAGGTGTCAACTAAACTGTAGAATTTTATGTAAATTTTTCAAGTCCTAACACTTTACCAATTATTCATAAACATTTATATACTAGGCTGCAGTCAGATTCGTCGCTTTCTGACTGCAGTCCACGGGAGAATTTATTTAAAAATCATCGTTCATCCAATTAACAAAATTCCAGTGGGAGTTTCCCGGAAATTTCCATCTCGAGTTGCTGTACAAATTTCGTGACCCAAACCTATACAGATTATGAGATCCGACTCGATAAACAACTAACAAATTTTCAGAATTTACAGAGCTTCAGTTACTGCACTTAATTGACCACTTAAAAATATCAAACGACCTCAGAAAAATATGAATCCAGCGCCATTAGAAGCGTTTTTCAAAAATATACGTTTTAGGCTTCAGAAAATCCACTTTTCGATAAATAATAACCAAGTTACAGCCAATTGAAGTTGGCTGTAAACACCATTCAGCATCCTGTTTTCGACTTTTATCGCAATCGAACACGCTTAAACAATCGAGACGTTAAATATAAACGATCAAGAACAGATTTATTAGTCACATATCATCATGTACATCATACTCATGCAAACCCTAATCATATAATACGTTTTTTATCACAAAACGCAGCCTATGATTCTTGTATCCAACTAAGCATCATAATCGCAGAACTCGCACAATCAATCGAACTAAACATCATAACACTTTCATAACAATGATTCTACCATTACATACAAGCATGATCAAGAGTTCATAAACCCTAATGTGATTTGCGAAATAATGAAAACCCTAACCTTGCAACGATGAAGATTAATGAACCGGGAACGAGATTGGAATCACTTCGGGTTTTGGAGGAGGTTGCGATCGAGAGAAAGAGTGAGAGGGCTGCCGTCGGCTCTTTGGAGCTAGGTTTGTGTGTGTGTGTTTTTTTTTCTTTTGAAAACATAACCCATGCATGCCTATTTATACAAACAAGGGAAAAAAAGAAAAGGAGAAAGGGTGAGGTGGGCTTGCGGCCGCACAAGGGGATTTGGGTGGGTAACTTGGGCCTTAAGTTTAGGCTAGTTGCTTGGGCCACAAGGAAGTGAGGTCGACACGTTTTGCGGCTCGGTTCGGTTCGGCTATTTATTTAATATATATTTTTTTATAAACTAATAATCACGAAATCAAAACATGATATAATAACTCACAAAACTTATAAACGTCTAATAACACATAGCACGTAATTCACTCGATAAGTTCACAAAGTTAGCGTAGTTATTTCGAGCGTGTAATTTAATTCTCCGAATCAAATTAGCGTAGGAATGAATAACCGTGAAGTAGTGCGTTTAAGATACCTGAAAAACCGGGATGTCACAGATACCCCGTCGCATAGCGCGACGGGTAGAAGGCTAGGGCGTCGCGTAGCACGGCGCCCCTATGTCTGCTGTTTTTTTGTTTTTTCGTTTATTTCCAGCTGCTCGGTTTCGCGTTCGGTTCCTGTTTTCCTTCCAAACTGCTCGTATTTCTTCGTTTTTTCGCAACTTTAAGCAATGGGACCTGAAATCAATGCTTAACGTCAACAGTATCGAAATTCTAACCTAAAACGGACTCAAACTATCTAAAAACGGGACAAAATATATACTAAAAACATATGTACTTTGCAGTACATCAAACATCCCCACACTCAAGACTTTTTCTTCCCTGAAAAAGAATCTATGCAAAACGGAATCAGAAACAGAAAATTATCCAGGTCAAAACATAGATCACATTATTAAAACCAAGACTCATGTCAGCCACGATTGCAGGTATACTTGTCCTCTTAAACCCAAACCCGGTTCCAAGCCCTCATCATGCAATTTAGTTCAAGTGCAACCAGTTTACCTAGGGTCTCACACTAGAAGCCACAGTACACCTATTCCTGCCTCAAGCTTATAGAACAAAAGGAACAGTCACTGGACTATTTTCTAACCGTTTTATACCAAAATTAAAAGAATTTAAAACCAATTTTTCTTATTTTTTTTCTCTTTTTTTTTCTTTTCTTGAGCATCGACGTTGCTTTACCTAACCCAGAGGCATTCCAGCTGTAGAGTCGCTATCCCCAACTCGGATTACAATAGGCTTCGGTAGATTTTTATGCACTTTGATTTCACGCATCCCAGTGGCAATCTAAGTCAGAGTCACTATTCCCAACCGAGATTACGTAGACCTACGTTACTTCTCTTAGTTTCTAGCTCAATTTATTTTTTCTTGCAATTTTTCATGATTAAAAATTCTAACGATTTTGGCTTATAACGACATTCCTTATACTATTTTTGGCGGTTTCAATTTCTCATTTTTCCTAGGTGAGCACCCACTAGTAAACCGACAATTAAGGTATATCAAATCAAAGGAACCTAGAACGACTCGAGCCTACCCGCATATCCCGAACTAGACACAAGCTCGACTATTTTTTCTCATATTATTATTCTTCGAGCCCGAACAAAAATCTGTTTTTCTATCATTTTCCGTTTATTTTTCTGCAAACTTCTTTATTCAAAAGACATTTTCTAATTTTTCAATTTTTTTTACCAACTACTAAAAAGAATAACTCAAAGACTCAACTATGCTGCGACTCTAATATCCCATCCCCACACTCGAGATTTGCATTGTCCCTAATGCAAGAATTGACAAGTCTCAAAACTAAAATACAATCTACCTACGAATTCAAAACTAAAGAAAACTATAAAAATTACAAAACTCTACAAAGAAAAAGACTTAGCTTGAAACCTGTGAGACTGTCAACGTGCCAGTCAATTTCACATATGCCCTCCAATACCGAACATGCTCAGCAAACAATACGAAACTCTCTCTCACGAACGGAAAGCGGCTCCAATCATCAACCTAGAAACACACATACCATAGCAACCTAAACAAATGCAAATATCCAAATACAAGCATCCGAAATTCAAACAAACAAAAAGTAAATTGTCTTTTCCTACAACAACCTACCAACACAGCATAAAATGATAATAAACATGAAAGGATATATGCTGCTGCCATCCATCTTCATCACTCGTCATCTCTCTCATCCATGTGGTGTGAACCCGAACCTCCAGCTCCATGCTGACCACCGTAGTCATACCCATATCCACTCTGACCTCCCCACTGGTCATACCCCAGGTATTGACCATAAACATAAGGGTGCTGCTGCTCAGCACCATAGTCGGGAGGTGGAAGTAACCCAGAGAACGGTGGTGGTACATTAAGATCCATACCTTGCATCATATACCGCAGCATGTCATCCTGCCTGTGGTGGCTCTGCATATTCCACTGCTGGTCCACACGCATCCTATTTTCTAACCTGTCAAACCTCTGCTGGGTCAAATCGTAAACTGCCTCATGAGTAAACGGTTCGAGGCGTCGCTGTGGTGACTGGCGAAGTGGGTACTGCGGAGCCGGGATCTCATGCCTCTGCCGAGGCCTCTGTGAACGCGGCGGGATAGCACCCTGCATGACATTAGCCGCCTCCGTACCTGCTGGTGGCTGAACCTGCGCACCCGGATAATCTTCCCACTCTGGCGGGTCCGAAAATGTCAGAATGCCAGCCGACTGTAAATCCCCTATGCTCCAAGAAACTTTTGGGGGACCCGCATGCATATGCTCCACTTTGTACTTTGAAAACGCATTCAAATTAGCAACCAACCGAGCAATATAGGGTCCAAGATCTAATGCTGCCCTAGCTCCTCCCCTCCGTGTCCTATTACATGACCATGCAAAGAAACTCGCTAAGTTCCAATTCTTCCTCTCCACCATGCACATCAAGGCGAAAATATCCAACCAGTTCGCCTTATTCTAACCCGATTTCCTTCCCACAATGGTAGTCGCTAGCACCTTAAGTATGTACCTGTAGACCGGGTCATGAACTGTAGTGGTAAGGTTCGTACCCGCGAACAGTGCAGTAGAGATCGACTCCCAGAATCGGGCTATAACACTCGGGGCCAAACAGTTATCCCTCGGATGATTATAAACACCCCTTAACCCATCAACAAATTCAGCCGTTCGAACTTCTTCCGCCGAATAAAAACCCAACGCTACTCCAAACTCGGCTATGTTCATCTCATAAAGATTTCTGCCTAGCGAAAATGATACCGCATTTTTTCAGCAAACGTACCCTCTTTGTGTTGGAAGGCAATGGAACTCAATGGTGAGCTCTATGTTCTGGGGCCAACGACAATCCACTGCCGCTATCAGTCTTGGCCCAAATAAGTCTGCCACTCTATCTCGAACCCCCATTGTTTGTAACCAATCCCAGTCAATAGTACGATGCTCCAACAAATTTGTTTTCACATACTTAACCAATTTCTCTCTCTCTGAAGTGTCTTCCTCAAAGTCCAGAACCGGGGGCTGAACGAGCCTCTCATGTCGACCATACAGTCTCCGGTCTCGCTCACGATATCTTATCCGTCTTCTTCTTAGGTCCGGTGCCGGATCTCCTTGTGGCGGAGGAGATGGACCTCTTTGTCTCTTCGGATCCCTTGAAGAACCTACGTCTGACATTTCCTGAAAACACAAGATAAAGATGTAAGCAAGACGAATCATATTCAAACAAGCTATATATATATATATATATATATATATATATATAATGAAGATGGAATCAGACGTATAGCATTACATTCGCGACTGAAACCAAAATTACAGGCGACTAAAAACATGGGTTACCTTTTACAAAAGCTAAGTTATCGACAAACTTGCACTAATGGAGATTGAGTACGGGCAAGAAATCTTAACTTGTACGTGCATATTAGTAAACCCGACACTAAACTCTAAAAACCTCTATCTAGACTCAAGACTCAATGTACACTACCTCCTCTCGGCACTTTAATTTTCCTCAATTAAGCATAAGTGCCAACAAATCCCGACATTTAGGCTAAAACAAGTGGGAGTTTGAATCTTTGAAGCATAAATAAGGCACCTTGTGCAAACGATTTATTTGGCAAACAACTTTGATTCTAAAAATCAGTTCAAAAACTTATCTTTTTAACGAACCCTAAGTTAATTTAGCCAACAAAACCCAAAACATCAATATTAATAACCCCAGTGCTCAAACACAACCCGCAAGACTCAAACAACCTCAAGAAAACCAAACCGGGCCTCCTACGAACCACATTGTGAATAAACATCTCAAACAAACCTAACTACAACCTTTAACCGTCCTCCATGAGGGAAGAATCGCAACTTTAACCAACCGACCACACCCTAGAGCTGACTAACAGTTGACCCGACACTAAAAACAGTAAATAAAGTAACCTGCAAGAGAGAAAGTCACAGAAGACATACCTTGGAGTCGGATTAAGCAAGAAAGACTAAGACTTGGTGTTGTTGTGCTCGAAATCGCCCAAAAACATGAAGAAATATCGCGAAAGTTGGTAAAACTGATGGTGGGGATTGTAGGGGAAGTGATTGTGGTGATGTAGGAAGAAAAATGGGGTGATTTTGGTGAAGAAATGGTTGAGTTATGGTGAAAATGGTGGATTTTGCGGCTAGGGTTTCGTATGGAGGAGATGGAGTGGTGATGCAGCAAAAGGTTCAAACGAAACAACTTTAACTGACCCTGGGGGGCCTCGTGTATCGCGATGGGTGTGCCCGGGGGCGTCGCGTAGTGTGGCGCTACCCAAATTAATTAAAAAATGACCTGACCCGTCGCGTAGCGCGACGGGCCTTAGCGGGGCGCGAGGGGCTGTTTTTTACAGAAAGTTGTGGAAATTATGAGTCCAATGCCTTAGAAAAATTTTCATATTCCGAAAATTGGCTCCCCCAATGCCTTAGAAAAATTTTCAATCACTTTCAACCATTTAAAACCCCAAAAAAAATTTCAAGTATTGAACAAACAAACCTGAATCTTCTCTCCTCGTGCTGTATCATTTCCGTAACGATCATGAAACCTGCGAAAATTCTCAAACACGCAAAACAAAGAACGACGAACTACCAAAATAATGTTAGAAAGCAAGAACATAAATAACTACGACTCATATACAAAAGGTACAAATGGTACAATTGGGTTCTCACCCAAAACACTAAATGGTGGTGTTCGGTGGAATTTTGAGAGGAGTGTCCTCCCTCTCATTCCTATCTAGTGGTCCACCAATGTAGTGCTTCAAACGATTGCTATTTACCTTCCAACTTCTGCCATGGATTCGTCCACAATCTCAACTGCTCCATACAGAGACACATCATTTACCATGTAAGGGCCCGACCACTTCGACTCAACTTCCTGCAAACAACTTCAACCTAGAAGTAGCACTCTATCACCCTTGCTAAACTCTTTGATCTTTTTCAATTTGCGATCATGTAAGGCTTTGGTTTTCTCCTTAATACTCCACGATCGAGCATAAGCCGCATCCCTAAGCTCCTCTAGCTCATGGATTTGAAAGAAACGTTTCCTAGCGGCTTCGGTCATGTCAAGGTTCACGGTTTTCAACGCCCAAAGGGCACGATGTTCTAACTCGACAGGGAGATGACAAGCTTTTTCATAAACGATCATGAATGGAGTGGTATCTAAAGATGTTTTGTAGGCGGTTCTGAATGCCCACAATGCATCGTCAAGCTTATCGGACCAATCCTTCCTATTCTTCCCCACAGTTTTCTCTAAAATGCGTTTGACACCCCGATTTGCTTTCTCCACTTGTCCACTCATTTGCGGATGATAGGCGGTGGACAAGCGATGAGTGACCCCTTAGCGTGCAAGCAACATCTCCTTCAATGCATTGCAAAAGTGAGTGCCACGTCACTAATTAGGGCCGTAGGTGTACCAAAACGACAAAAAAGTTTCTTGAGGAAGTTCAACACTATTCGGGCTTCATTCGTGGGAAGAGCTTGAGCCTCAACCCACTTTGACACATAGTCAATCGCCACGAGAATGTATCGGTTCCCTTTCGAGGTGGAGAACGGTCCCATGAAGTCTATTCCCCAAACATTAAACACTTCTACCACTTGGATTGGGTTTTGAGGCATCTCATCTTTGGCTGAAATGTTGCCGGTTCGTTGACAACATCACATGCTTTCACAAACCTCTCCACATCACGAACTACGGTGGGCCAATAAAAACCACAATCGAACACCTTTTGTGCGGTCGTATGAGCTCCATGGTGGCCTCCCGTTAGACCCTCATGCACATGTTTTAGGATGTTCATTCCCTCTTCTCTAGATACACAACGCCTAAGGATACTTTCTAGCCTCACTAAGAAACTTCCTACGTTGTTGCGTATTCATTCCCTTGACAATATTGCCACTAGATAAATAATTCGCTAAGTCACAAAACCACGGCAATCCTTCTTCCTCGGCATCAACAAACTCTATCGACTCGTGAGGGAATGTGTCCCCTATCTCCTCCTCCTGAATCTCCTCTCTCTTGGGATCCTCAAGACGTGAAAGATGGTCGGCGGCCATGTTTCTCGGCCCCACTCTTATCTCTAATTTCGATATCGAATTCGGAAAGTAAGAGGATCCAACGAATAAGTCTAGGTTTCGTGTCTTTCTTTTGGAACAGAAAACGCAATGCGGAGTGATCGGTGAAGACTATGGTTTTAGAAAGAACGGTATGAGCGGAATTTGTCGAAAGCGAAAACCACGTCTAGAGCTCCTTTTCCGTCGTGGTATAATTCCTTGAGCTCATTCAATGTTTTACTCACGTAGTAGATGGTGGAAGTGCTTTCCCTTCTTTGTCTTAAAACCGTCTACGGCATAGTACATCGAAAGCACATGAGCTCAAACGGCAAGCTCCATCGGTGAGATAAGAATGGTGCACTAACAAGCTGCTCCTTCAAAAAGTTGAAGCTTTGAGACACTCGTCGTCAAAGACGAACGGAACTCCTTCTCTAGCAAACGGGTCATGGGTCGTGTGATCTAGAGAAATCCCTAATGAAACGTCTATAGAACCTCGCATACCTAAGAAACTACGAATCGAAAGTCACACTCGTGGTGGTGACAATCTTCGCCATATCTACCTCTATACCATCCTCGAAATCTTGTGACCTAAAACTATCCCCTCGTCACCATGAAGTGAAACTTTTCCCATTAGGCATCAACTTCGTTTCAACACACCTCTTCACATCTCTCGAGTGTTCACTAAACACTGCTCAAACAAATCGCCATATACTAAAAAATCGTCCATGAAAACCTCATGGAACTCTCTAATCATATCCTGAAAGATGGCACCATGCATCGTTGAAAGCTAGCTGGAGTGTTACATAGCCCAAATGGCATCGTCGGTAATGCGAAAGTGCCATAGGGGCATGTGAATGTGGTTTTATCCTGATCCTCTGGTGCGATGGATCTGGAAATAACCAGAAAAACCATCAAGAAAACAGTAAACTGCTGACCCGCGAGACGCTCCAACATCTGATCGATAAGGGCAATGGGAAGTGGTCTTTCGGGTGGCATCGTTCAATTTGCGATAATCGATGCATACGCGCCAACCGTGACCGTTGCGAGAAGGGATAAGCTCATTTTCGAATTCATGACAACGGTCATACCCTCCTTCTTAGGGACCAACCTAAGTGGATCTTACCCATGGTGAATCGAAAATGGGATAAATCATCCCTGCATCTAAGAGTTTCATCACCTTCTTCTTCACTACATCCTGCATGTTAGATTGAGGCGTCGCTGAGGTTGCACCACCGGTTTAAAATTGCCTCCATGAGAATCCAGTGTGTGCAATAAGAAGGCTTAACCCTATGTCGGACAACCTCCATGCAATGGCCTCTCTGTTGGTCCTCAACACATCTAACCAACTTGGCTTCTCACCATCCCCTAGTTTCGATGATATGATAACGGGTAGCTCGGATCCTCTCCTAAATAGGCATACTCTAGGTAGACAGAATGACCTTAGCTCTAAGGTAGTGGCTGGCTGTTATCCCCTAACCTCTAACACTTCGGGAATTATCAAAATCCACTCATCTCCTGTTCTTCTACCTCTACACTTTCTCCTCTACTACCTCTCCTCCTATCATGGCACACTAATGAACTCTAACATATGTCAACACACGAGATGAAAGAATTCAAGAAATATACGGAATGACATGGACCATATAATCATCGGAACCACTTGGGTGCTCATGAAACGATCAATCTCGAAAGTAACTCTCTCCTCACCAACTCTAAGAGTGATTTGCCCATCATAGACATGTATAAGAGCTTTGGCGGTACGCAAGAAAGGACGGCCTAAGATAATAGGAACACGCTCATCAGCTTCCATATCAAGAATAACGAAATCGGCGGGAAAAACGAATTTGTCGACCTTGACTAGCAGATTCTCGACAACACCTCTAGGGTACTTCACGGACCGATCGGCTAAGGACAATGTCATACGGGTAGGTGAAAGCTCGCCTAAGTCTAGCTTCTCGTAAAGAGAAAATGGCATCAAGTTGATGCTAGCACCTAGGTCGGCTAAGGCTCGTGTCTTTTTGTTACTACCGAATAGACATGGGATGGTAAAGATACCGGGGTCGGTGAGCTTCTCGGGAAGCTTGTTCAAAATGACAGCGGAACACCCTCCATTCAACGGAACATTCGACAACTCCCCTAGTCTCTCCTTATTTCTAAGAAGGTCCTTTAAGAACTTGGCGTACTTAGGCATGGACTGGAGTGCCTCTATGAAGGGTAGATTGATCTTCAACTGCTTGAAGATATCTAAGAAGTGCCCGTATTCCTTATACTTTTGATTCCTAAGACGTGAAGGAAACGGGACACGTGAGTGATCTACAAGTGGAGACGGTCTAACGTCGACGGGTGGTCTCTCTACTCCCTTCTCTCCTACCGGCTCACCGGGTGGTGCGGTCTTTCTGGGACTAGCCTAGATTGCACTTTGCCCAGCGCCTCCATCTCAATCTCCTCATCAACTAACTCCTCATCCTCACTCTCAAGTCTCTCCTCTATTCTCGGGTTCTGTACCGTCTTGCCACTACGGGTGGTAATGGCCTTGGCTTGGGCATTCGGATTCTGTTGGGTCGTACCCGAGAACTGACCGGGTGATCTCTCCTCGAGTTTCCTAGATATATCACCCATGACCCTCTCAATGTTGTGAAGTGAAGATTGGTGGTTCTTAAGTAAAAGGTCATGTTCGGAGAGGAGCTTTTGGGTGGCTTGGTCTTTGACGAGTATTTGACTCATCATGGCTTCTAGACGCTGAAGATGACCCCTACATCACTATTTGACTCCTGATTTGGTTGAACCTGACTATTCGAACCCTCACCCCCAGTTTGACCATTGAACCCCTTATTGAACTGCCTATTTGACCCCCCACTAAAGAACGAACCCTGCCCCCTGTTTAGATTTTGAGCTACTTGGAAACCAGGGGGGTTACCGGTGGAACAAAAGTTATTATTATTATAGAAATTATTATTATTATTACGCCACCCCGAGTTAAAATTGCTACCAAACCCACTACCCTGGCCTCTACCTAGACCTCCCCCTACAAAATCGACCTGTTCCTCACCGATCAACAATGGGCACGCACTAGTATCATGACCCCCTCGACAATACTCACACTTATCAACTTTTTGCTTGATCTCTTTAAGCTCACGAGTGAGGTTTTCCAATACGGCAGGCTACACTAGGATCCAGGTTAACCTGGTTCACCCCGCGAGTGGGTGCACTAGTGGTGGTATTTGAATTACCACTTGAATACCGTCAGTCAGATTGCGACTGAACTTGAGACTGGCAAAGCTTTCGAAACGCTCTAAACACTCGGCGAAAGTAAGTATTCCCATCATGTGACCTCCCGCATTAGTGTCAAAACGATCACGAGTCTCTGGGTGAGACCGTTGTAGAATTTCTCACAAAGAGCCCAATCAGAGAGACCGTGTTGAGAGAAACGAGCAACTAAGTTTTGGAAAACGCTCCCAAGCAAGGTAATAGGGTTCGTCAGGCTCCATGCGGAATGAGTGAATTTGATCGCGAAGACGTGAAGCTTTTGCGGGCGGGATATACTTATTCAGAAAGGCTTGACGAAGGGCCGCCCAAGTAGTGAATGTACCGGTTGGATGAGAGTCCAACCATGTAGCTGCACGGCCCGCGAGTGAAAATGGGAAAAGCTGAAGATAGGTGGCATCTTCGGGTGCTCCATGGAGGCTAAAGGTGGCGAGCATGCGAGAGAAACGATTTATATGATCGGGTGCATCCTCGTCATCGCGACCATGGAACTGAATGGTATTGGTGATGGATGTCATGGCATATGAGGGAATTTGCAATGAGTTTTGGTTCACTATGGGTGGACGGTGATGGGTGATGGTGATGCGAGACCAGTGAAATTCTGGGTGGCTTGTTGGTGGACGATTTGTCTACGTTCGGCCATTTGGACGATGGGTGGGTTTCGGGACGGGAAGGTGGTGGGGAATTATGGGGTGAAGACTTCGAGTGAAGTCAAAGTTCAGTGGTTTAGATTGGAGGGTAGAGTCAGAATGGGTGGAAGATGAAGGAAGTGGTGTACTTACCTGGGAAGATGAAGAAGATGAGGTTGATTTATCCGTCGGTGGCTTTGGTGGAGGTCCCTGAAAGCCAGATGTGGCATCCACTGCAAGCAAAGAACCTACAAAGGGAAAACAGACAATAGTTACTAAGACTCAAACAAGAAAGAAAAACTAAACCAAAATAAAACACTTAGCACGTATATGTCAATGCAGTCAATCAAAGCTAATAAACGCAATTGCCAAGAATCCCCGGCAACGGCGCCAAAAACTTGATATGTGCTAAACAGACTATAAAAATGAACTACTTTAGACTCTCTAAACTAGACACTAAAAAGCTTTAAAAAGTAGACTCGACTTAAACCTAAACCACACAATCGGCAAGTGTACCGATCAATGTAGTATAACCTAAGTAAGTCCGGATATCGAACCCACAGGACTCTATTAATTACGCTAATTAGACTCTGAAAGACTTGGACAGACGCGACTAAAACTGTTTTGATTGTTTTTTGGGGGGGTTGCGGAAAATCTACGGAAATTTATATTAAAACTAGTTAAAGACAAATTAACTAACACGAACGAAGGATGGAAGTTGTTCTCACAAGGTGATGAAGACTACCTAGACTAGAATCCTGGATTGATTTTAAGCGTTTACTGATTAAGTTAATTACTCGTTGTCTGGAACCGGGATCTTATGATACTAAACCTATTAAACACCAGCTAAGCCCCTCAACCCTTCTCGAGGTGAAACTTATGGCGTAACCTAAGCCGTTAATCTTACCGGTTGATTAGACGTCTTTCCAGTTGTCTAATATTGTGTGAGTACCCTAATGACGACCTACTCTTTTCCAATTATAGATCTAGGGTAGTTTGAGTATCTAAATTTGACTTGATAGACTCATAAAACCGACGGGTCAACAAAGGCATGATCTTTTTCCAAAGACCGACAATAGCAATTCGCCGGGTAAGACCTATCAATAGCCCCTCACTTTCCAGGTATTAGAACTAGTAGAACACTAAGATCTAGTAACCTGTTAACAATCACTTCTAAGGTTTATTGGGCCCTTCAACCTTAAAGACTATGAATCTTATTCTATGATATAGACACTCACCAAAGTTCACAACCTAATACAATTCTATTCTGTGATATAGACAGTCACCAAGAATCGTATGAAGCAATAGAAAACAGAAAACCAAATCAAAGCATGCACACACACCAAACCAGGTAAACAAACTGCTTACAAAGCACAATTAATCCATAACAAACATGTAATTAACGAAAAAAGGTATAAACTTTATATCAATCCATTCATCAAAGTCTAGGTAGTAAAGATGTTTAGCCTAGCATATTCAGTAACAAAAGCAAAACAAGAAAAGTCAAACTGGAATTCATTATTACAAGTTCAGAAAAGAGAAAACAAGACAAACAAGGATCGTGTAAACCCGAGAAAGTCTCTAATCGTCAATCTTCACTTGATCCAATGATTCCAGAGTTCAAACCTTCAAACTCAAGCTAATACGACGCCAGAACGGCTGCAAGAACTCCCAAAATTTGTAACCCTAATCAAGGATGATTATGTTTTCTTTTATACCCCGAAATCCAACTAAAAACGCATCACAAACAACTTTCCGCGAACGGATACCCCGTCGCGTAGCGCGACGGGTAGAAGGCTAGGGCGTCGCGTAGCGCGGCGCCCCTATGTCTGCTTTTTTTTGCTTTTCGTTTAATTCCAACTGCTCGGTTTCGCGTTCGGTTCCCGTTTCCTTCCAAACTGCTCGTATTTCTTCGTTTTTCGCAACTTTAAGCAATGGGACCTAAAATCAATGCTTAACGTCAGCAGTATCGAAATTCTAACCTAAAACGGACTCAAACTATCTAAAAACAGGACAAAATATACACTAAAAACATATGTACTTTGCAGTACATCACCAAACATAGTCTAATCAAACATTATCAAACCATGCTCTGCAATGCAATGCAAGGTGACCAACAAATGCAAGTATATCAAATACACAATCTGTGACCTGCTATAATCAAACCATGCTATGTATCAAATACAAACCATGCTCTGCAATGCAACTATATCAACTACATCAACTACACACTTGATAATCAAACCATGCTCTGCAATACAAACTGTTACCATGCTCTGCAATGCAATGCAATGTGACCATGTAACCTGTGAATGCAATACAATGATGAACCTGTTGTGACCATATACCATGTGAATGCAATGTGGCCTGTTACTGCAATGCAATGTGACCAATAAACCTGTGAACATGTAGCATGTGTATGTAATATGACTAACAAATGCAACTATATCTACATCAAACATGTGAACATGTAACCATGTTGCAACCATATCAACTACATTAAACCTGTGAACATAAAACCTATATGAACAACACAATGAACCTGTGAGCATCAAACCTATATCAACAACACAAGAAACTTGTGAACATCAAACTTATATCAACAACACATCAACCCTATATCAACCTACATCAATAACCATGGCCTGGAACTCGTAACCATGCTACAACCACATCAAATCATATAATGAATCTGTTGTGACCATGCTGCAACTACATCAAACCACACAATGAACTTGTTGTGACCATGCTGCAACTATGTCAAGCATCAACTACATTAAACGATACAATTAACCTGTTATGACCACACAATGAGCCTGTTCACAATTCTTGACTCTTATTCAACACAATTAATCTAGTTAACACAATATGAAACAAGACAATATACAAAATGCCATATGAACCATAATTATACATATTCAAAGCATTCAACATAGAGTCTTTAAGATATTCATACCATAATTACAGATAATGATACCAAAACACAACACTTCAATAACTTTCCAAAAAAACGAACTTAACTAACTTAAAGTTGCAATTATACATATCAAAATAACTATACTAGTCTGGCAGGTGCTAATGGCATTGCTCTGTTGTAGTGATGGCGAACCGTAGAAGGTGGTGATGGCACGTCTGCTCTGTGGTGAAGGGGGTAATGATTGTTGTGGTGATGGCGGGAAAACCATCGTCCAGTTAAATGCAAGGTTGTTCAACCATCGTAGAACCACTGTTAGCCAGACTATCGTGCGGTGGTTCTGGTTCCCATGGACCCTGACTCCGACTAAAATCAAGGTTAAACAAGTTGAATTAGCTAAAATCAGGGTTAAACAAGTTACACAAGAATGTTCGGCTAAAAGCAAGTGAAATCAACAAGTACCATTAATGAAATCAACAAGTAAATTTTCCATGAACTGATTGATTTTGGACTTCCACCCTCAACTCCATAATCGGCGAAGACGGCGGCTTTGATTGGCGCGACGTGTGGTGATTCTTAGTGACCATGTGACCAAGGGTAAGTGTTGTGGTGGATTGTGAAGGGAGAGTAAAGTTGGGTGTCAGATTGAAATGATAACTTGATAAGGGAGGTGTCTCGTGTCTTTAACAAGGTTGAGATGTTGAAAGACCATCTTAGCCCTCACACTAACAGTTAAGTAATGGTTGACTGGCGGATTGGCGTCAAACTATAATGAAATGCAGGCACAGGGAATCATACTACAAAAAAGTAAAAGATTAGGAGGCAAAGTACAAGCTGAAGCAAACCACCAAATTGGTTTGTTTGGCAACTTTTGAATGGGTAAGTGTTAAACTAGTAAGATGTCTGAACAATTAAATGTTGAAATAGTAAAAGATCTGAACCATTAAAAGCCAGTATAATGCATAACCATTCAGAGACAAATGTCTGACCAATTCAGATAAAAGTTCTTTACCATTTAGACTTAATATAATGCGCCAAATAGCATGGGATAGAATCTAAAACCCTTGCCATAAGGAGAAAAAACCTAAAACCAAAACCCTGTTATCGCCAACCGAAACCCCAATTCCTGTTTCCAAGATCGGAAGAACAAACTCTAATTTCGCCGTTTCAACAATCTCAACATTTCTTATAAAAATGGCATGGCGTGGTTCACTCTCCCGGACCTTCATCTCCACCACAAGACCACCATCCTTCCGCCCTACAACCACCCTCCCCGCCACCGTCCGCCGCCTCTTTCTCCTCCCAGACTCCACTCTCGCCGTTTCTTCAACCCTAGGTAATTTCCTAACTAATTTTCTTCGTTTAGTATTTAACTTAAGTTCAATGCTTTGTTTTATATGTTACAGGACTCTGGGAGAACTGGGTTGTGCTCAATCTTTGTTGCCGATGTTCGCCGGAGCTCGTTTGACGTCACATATTGCTGTTGACATGCGCGCATTTTGCGAGTTATCTCATGGTAGTTTCAGATGTTAAGATTTTATATGTATTTGTTTAGTTTTTTTGTTTATAATAGGGGATTGGGTTGGGGTTTGTTTTGTGTATTGCAGGGTGGAATGGTGAAGATGGGTGATGTTAAGAAGTTTGAAGGATATGTGATGAGATAAGGTTAGTTTTGTCGTTGTGATTGTTCGATTTTGATTTGGTTTGCTGGTTTTGAAAATATGCAATCTTGAAATGTTGATCATGATTGTTGACATTGATAACAATTAACGACGGTTTTCGATGTATGGTTTTATAATGATATGATATTCTTAACATCTGCGACTAAAAATACGATTGATGCTTAGAAAGATTTTATGTTAACAGTGTACCTTATACATAATCTTTTCGTGGATGTTGCTTAGTGTCTGTGAATGTCATCTTGCAACTATTGGTTAGGATAACCGATAACTTAATTCTCATGTTCAAATTTTCAATCACACCCAGATCGTTTGTAATGAGTGCTTGTGGGTTTTAAGATGTCGATTTTTGAATTTTGACCAAACAAAATGAGGTCACTCGTGTGGAATTCACATTAAGGATTTAAGAGAAAAGAAACTGCTTACAAAGGTGCAGGATTTTCTTTATACAGCAGTTAAAGCTCCAACTTAGAGATGAATTCGTTTGTAGGATTTACCGGCATTAATTTATGTTAAGTCATGTCTTTTAGAATAGCGAAATGTGAGACTGAACACGCTAATTGAGTTTGACAGTCTCGTTTGAGGGTTTTACTAATCGTTGATACTCTCATTGTTATAGTTTATGCACAGTCAAACTGTTGCAAAATAGCGCTAAAGTCAAGCATAAAGTCAACTAGTTAAAGTTTTGGATTACAACTAATGGTTATAAGTGGTAATGGTCATAGTTATTAAAGCGAGCGCCTAGGCGCTAATAAGGCCCGGGCCCAACAAATTGCCCTGAGTGCGCCTCGCGCCTTTAATCTTCAGGTTAGTTCATGTATGCCAATAATGTTATTAAAGCGAGCTCCCAGGCGCGCTAGGCCAAATAAGGCCCCGGGCCCAACTAATCGCCCTGAGAGCACCTCGCGCCTTTAATAACTATGGTAATGGTCTATCGGTACTAAGTTCAGTAGTTACTGAAATGGTCAATGGAAACTAATAAAAGTAGGTAGTCGTGATGAAGGATTACTAGTGATGGTGAGAGAATCTTAGAAGAAGATTTTAAGACGATTGTAGTTTCATTTTTCCGTTCATAGTTACTCTGTAATCATCCGAGTGCAATACAATAAAAGTCGCTAATTGTTGGTGAACATTTTGTGTTCAATTAACTTGATTTATGTAATCTGTTTGGTGTTCGAAGTGGCTTAATTCCGCTACTCACTTTCAACACAAACCAATTGGCTTGTTAGCAAAATTCGATATGTTCTCTATGTTTAGAGTTGGTTTCGAACTTTTTATGTGATGCAGGTACTTGATGACTAATTTGACTCTTCAAGGCTTGCAAAGACTGTTTTGAGCAAGCTTTAATAAAGTATATTTTTTATATGTTGTGTACTGTGTTTAGCAAGTGGAAAAGTTAATACTGGTTAGTTAGGTCTTTTATTTCATTTTTAACTATTTATTTATATATTTCTGATTCCTGTAATAATATTATCATAGAAAAATCAACTTACAACTAGATCTTTATTGTTTGTAATATCAAGACTTGGTATCTAATAAAGTTGTAACAAATTTGGTTTTGTCATCATTGTTGAACATATTCCCGGAAAAATGACCACGAAAATTAATTTTTTATTTATTTTTAACATGCTACTCAATAGACGAATTTAAGTCAAGGGTAGATTTTAGTTTCATAAGTGTGAAAAAAAGAAGATTATACATTATTATTTTGCCAGTTGTCTTGTTTTGTTTGGTTACAAAATACAAGTTAGGCTAGACGGTGTGGCTTGACGTCATCCCGTCACCTCACCATTTTTAGCGCCCGGGGCGCCACCACCCACACTGCCATTGTTAAAAGGGGGCGCTATACACCCTCCGCCAGCGTGCTAACGGACCGAGATTGGCGTTTTCGAGAGAAGTGGTTACATATGACGGTTGGCAAACGGTCAAATTTATATAAAAAAAAATCTTAACTCTAATATATATATACAAATCTATCACAAACTAAAACACAAACCAATCACAAACTAAAACACCCACCAATCACAAAAAAAACCACATTAATTTTCTCCGATCTTTTTAAAAATGTCATCCAATTCGTCCAGCTCTTCATCTGATGGTATGCTTGACGATATGCTTATCGCAGTGATGCAGGAGGCGGTTAATTATTTGCGAGAATAAGCTCAATCGTCTACATCGCGTACCAGACATGCGCCTCTTGAACGAGATCGGTTAGGTGCTCATGAACGGTTAATGCACGATTATTTTTGTGAAAATCCGTTGTACAATGATGCACAGTTTAGGCGTCGGTTTCGTATGAGCCGTCGTCTTTTCTTAAGAATTGTTAATGATCTTGCGGCCGAATTCCCTTTTCACACAAAGAGAAAGTGCTAGTCGCAAAATTGGTTTCTCTAGAATACAAAAGTGTACTGCCGCAATTAGGCAACTAGCGTACGGCACAGCGAGTGATGCGTGGGATGAATATTTAAGGATGTTGGACAGAAATTGTCATGATTGTCTTGAAAATTTCTGTGAAGGTATTTCTATTATTATTTTTATTATTATTATTGTTATTTTTATTATTTATAGTTTAGTAACACTATTATATTAGGCGTTAACTTTCTTTACGGGAGGCGATATTTAAGGATGCCAACCGCTGCCAACGTTCCACTTTTATACGAGGCCCATCAGCGGATGCATGGGTTTTTGGGATGTTGGGTAGTCTTGATTGCACGCACTGGGAGTGGGCGACATGTCCAAACGCTTGGAAAGGGCAACACCATCGTGGTAACCACGCTGGTCCTACCCTATATTACAAGCGGCTGCATCTCAAGATTTATGGATTTGGCATGCGTACTTTAGCACGGCCAGTGCGAATAATGACATCGCAGTTTTACAATATTCGAATCTTTTTGACGATGTCATAGATGGTGTTGCACCAGATACTTCATTCTATGCTAAAGACATGGAGTATAAGTGAAGAAACCCTAGATCAACTAGACCGGAACCTAAGTAGATCTATGGAATGGGCTCTGCATAAAAGGGTTAACCCTTCGTTTGGTTTCACGATAAATGATGAATAAAACAGTACTCCGGCTGATCCTGCAAAACAGGACACCGTTAGCTCGCCACGGGGAGAAGGGGGTTCTCTCCGTGACCACCCTCCGGCGTGAGAATAAGTACAGGTAGTCGGAAGTAAAGTATAAGAGAGAGAGTAGTTGAGAGTGAATACCTTTCCTTGAACTCCAAGTCACTTATTTATAGCCGGTGTTTGGCGCCAAAAGGAGAGATTGTTAACTTTAACGGAATCTTCTGCTATTCCGTTAATGTTTGTTGGCAATCCGTTAGTGCACACGGATCGTGAGCTCATCAGCGGTTAGGGAGGTGCCACGTGTCAACATGAGATCACTACATTTTATAAATGTGAGCATGCCATCACCGTGATCTTCCTCAGCGTCCAAATGTTGTCATGTGGCAATTGGTTATAACCGAAAAGATGCTTGCACGATTGGGTGTTAATGGCTTCCAGAAGATTTCACAGTTGTTACCCATCTGTTGTTCGCCACGTGTACATTCTGTTTCAACAGAAAAGATTCCCTTTGCTTCTGCACCAAGTCAAGGATTTTGCTAAGGGAAAGTTTCTCAGGGTTAACTGTTTCCTTGTGCGAGAAGCGCAAGTTAGTTAACTGATTTTCTTTCTTCTCCTTGCTGCTTAGCGCAACGTTTGGTGGATATTTGCTTTGATATAAATATCCGCGCAAGGTTTGTGCATGAGGCATTATCAAACAAGACTATTCAAGGTTAACTTTGAACCTTGCGCGAGCCCGCGCGAGGTAGTTAAAAGAATCATTTATCCCAAGAGAATGTTCGAGGTTAACGTTGAACCTTGTGCGAACCCACGCAAGGTAGTTAAATGAAGCATTTATCCAAAGAGAATGTTTGGGCTTTTAACTTTGATAATGCCTCATGCAGAAACCTTGCGTCACTTTGGTGGATAAGGTCAATCCTCACTTGTGTCACTTTAGTGGATAAGACAATGATAGATAGAGTCGAGCCTCCTTGCAGAGGTGTCAGGATCTTTCCTGAGCCCACTCGGATTTTCGTCCCACCGTGTGTTACGCCAGAGAGTTCTTCTCTTGTGGTGGCACGACTATCAAGTGGCAGCCGGCGGTATGGTTTCCCGGGGGAACGACCAAGCCAAACTCTGAAGCCAGCATGGGCCCAGTTAAGACGACATAGTCTTGCCGGATTTGGGCAACGGGGCTCTCTAATTTAAAGAGTGCGGTAGCCTAATACAAGAAAGTCGTCGTTAAAAAAACACGAACACATTTGATGTTGAGAGGATATTGTTGTGCTGGTTTCATAAATGTTAGCAGTTAGTACATCTGTTATGATATAAATAAACATATGGTACAAATGATTAATATAATTAGTAGAAGAAAAATTCGGTATGTTATTCAATATATCATCATTTACAAAACAAGATCAAAAGCCAAACACCACTATTAACCCCTGTATAGTACTTGGAAACATTCGTTACACCAACCCGCACAACTCCCTTTGTCCCAAATGGCACTCGCTCTGACCCACTTAATTCAATAACGTTATTATCGAGTACTACAGTACGATTCATGTGACCATAACACAACAAAATTAAACTCATATTATACCGCATGGATAGTTCAATGTGCTCATCGGCGCATGACCCTGAGATGTGGATCATCCAAGGCACATTAGCATGGCGTACTCCTGTTCGAACCGGGGTTTGAAACCAAACTTCTCCTCAGGAGGGCGATTCAGGTGAGATCCAATGTAGATCCAACTTTCGATTCACTCGTGGGATCCGGGCGGTCCAGGGGGACCACCATGGCTCCTCTCTTCTCGAGAATCCATACATCCCTTATCAGTGTATGGACAGCTATCTCTCGAGCACAGTTTAGGCTCGGCATCAATGGGAAAATAAAATGGAGCACCTAACAACGCATCTTCACAGACCAAGAACTACGAGATCACCCCTTTCATTCTTGGGTGACGGAGGGATCATACCATTCGAGCCTTTTTTTTCATGCTTTTCCCCGAGGTCTGGAGAAAGCTGAAATCAAATGGGATGTGTGTATTTATCTATCTCTTGACTCGAAATGGGAACAGGTTAGAAAAAGGATCTTAAAGTGTCTAGGGTTGGGTCAGGAGGGTCTCTTAACGGCTTCTTTTTTCCTCTCATCGGAGTTCTTTCACAAAGACTTGCCACGGAGAGTTGTATGCTGCGTTCGGGAAGGATGAATCGCTCCCGAAAAGGAATCTATTGATTTTCTCGCGAACTCCAGTTGACTTCATATTTTTTTAATTAAAAAACCAACACGAATTCTCTACAATACCACTCATGAGACACGACTAAATAAAACTCATATAGACTGGTAGCACGCATCACAGGGGACTACAGTCGACTTCATAAAATTTTAGAAACCAACACGAACTCTCCCCAGAACCCAGCGTGAAAGATGATGGTTGCGATAGTGACGATGCTAGTTGGTCAGTGCGACGACTGCAGCTGGTAAACAAAGGTCTAAATCACCAGCCCTTTCTGATTCATTCAAATAGAGCCCTGAGGGTGCCTTTTAACTCAAGAGTAGAGACCATGTTTATTTAGCATATACATTTTTGGCAAATCACAAAAAAAAAAAAAAAAAAAATTCAAGATTTCTGTCACTTTTAACCACATGCAAAAGTGACTTAAGCAAGCTTCTAGGGCTCTTTTACACAGTTTTGTATCAGATAGACAGCGGCGGATACTTGATGTAGAAACACCATAAGACATTCCTAGCACACTCACTAGAGACTTATTTAAGATATTTTCAAGCATTGATGCATAGTTATTAAAGGCGTCAGGCGCACTAAGGGCGATTTGTTGGGCCCGGGGCCTTATTTGGCCTAGGCGCGCCTGGGCGCTCGCTTTAATTAACATTATTGGCATACATGAACTAACCTGAAGATTAAAAGCGCGAGGCGCACTCAGGGCGATTTGGTGGGTCTGGGGCCTTATTAGCGCCCAGGCACGCCTGGGCGCATGCTTTAATAACTATGATTGGATGTCATTCATTCTAAGGGGAAGTGAGCCTACATATAGTTGCTAGAATCCAGCCTGGAAACCGAATAGAGACCCAACCAAACAAACACGAAAAGGTCCTTAAAATGGGTGATAAGATGTATTTAGTGATGCAGCCCCATACACAGCACTCTGTAAACTAAAAGGCCTTCCACAAATACTACGCGCCTTTCCAAGTAATTCAAATGGTAGAATCCATCTACAACTTCATCAAAGTTTATGATTTGAATTGAGAATTTAGCATAGTTGTTCTCTAGTATGATTTTCTGTTGACTTCTGAATTCAACTAAATAAACCAAACTGAATTCAAGTTTTTGAAATCGAACTCGGGTTTCAGTTTTCGACTCCGTGTAGAGCCAAACCAGGTTCAAACTTTCGTTTTTCTTTCGAGCTTCAAATTCGGTGATTTTTGTAGACTGGCCGAACTAAGAACAATAACATAAGTAATATATATTAATAATCAACTAACTTCATATATGAAGGACCATGCAAACAACACAAATATGATTTTTTTAGTCTGCCACATCTATGTCTTCTCATCTTGTTGTGTTTAACATGCAATGCACATACTAGACGAAAAAGCAACTGAAAATACATCAACATAATTATAAACATTTTGAAACAGTAGCTATAGAAAAGACAATAATCAAAGAAGAGACATGCCTCTTTTACTGTCTAGAAAGCATATAACATCACTTTTAACCGTCATTTTAGTTACAGAATCTTCCGAAACCTGTTATTACTGAGTTAAAGTGTACCTTACAGACTATCAGGGACTTTAAGCTTCTGGGTCTTATGCAAGACGACGGGAAGCCTTTGGCTGATGACGTTTGGATCATTATATGAGGCAGAATCAGAAGGATATCCTTTCTGCACAGTTTATTTATGAACTTAACTATGCATTCACATTTAATACTTTCGATATATACATAATTACACGTGTATATATATAGTGAAAGTGTAAAATACAATATTCCTTAACGTACGATATTAAATTACGCATGTTATAAAACTCGAAACCCTAATCACGCACGCATGAACAAAACCATAATCACGCATGTTGAAAAATGATAATCACGCATGTTGAAAAATCATAACCATGTGTGGTTGTGGTTTTTCAACATGTGTGATTAGGGTTTTCAGTTTTATAACCTGCGTAATTTCATATCGTATCATCGCACGTTAAGGAATATTGTACGTGAACCTTATATATAGGGAGAGGATCATGAGAAAACTACTTAAATGTGAGAAAACTAAAAAATCTCCCCCAAAAAGCTTCAAAAACACACCAAATTTTTTGAACATTTTTTTGGTTGTAAGTCTAGCATTTTATGGGGGGTGGGGTTTAGGTT
Organism: Scalesia atractyloides; assembly: GCA_947069175.1. Classification (NCBI taxonomy): domain Eukaryota; kingdom Viridiplantae; phylum Streptophyta; class Magnoliopsida; order Asterales; family Asteraceae; genus Scalesia; species Scalesia atractyloides. The sequence goes on along the minus strand of CAMTDV010000030.1, from coordinate 73,824,160 downwards.
TTTTCGTAATGTTACACATGTGTAATACTTTTTTTTTGTATTTTAAAAATCTAGATTTACAGCCAAGAAATGTCAAAAAAAAAAAAATTGTGTGTGTTTTTTAAGTTTTTTTGGGAGTTTTTTTAGTTTTCTCATTTATATGAGTTTTCTCGTGATCCATCCCCTCTATATATATATATATATATATATATATATATATATATATATATATATATATATATATATATATTATATATATAAGAGAGAGAGAGAGAGAGAGAGAGAGAGAAAGTGCTTACAGAAGCCAGCGCCTTGAATGTAGCTTCTCTCCAGGAGACATCTCTAAGGATAACAGGCTTTGTAGTCTCACTGAAATTACAAACTACACGAGTATCCCTTAATCTCATAAGAACACCATCAACTCTAAGCTGCAAAAAAAGATACAAAGTAAAAGACCAAAGCAGGCTATAGAAGGTGCAATATGCACATATGAAATTAGTCATCCAGTTAATTATCCAAAACAACTCACCCAGAAGCGTAAGAGAAGAAACCAACAACTAGGCATCACTCTCTACAAGTCACAAGAAAAATATATCCAATTAAAACGAAGAAAACTCAACAAGATTAACAGAAACTGTTATCGGTTTGAAATTTACCACTTTCACAGTTAAAAGTGAAACACCGTTATCAGCCAACTCGTCTTCATACAGAACCACCTATTAGCATAAAGTTTGGTTATCAAAAGTGAGAAAGATGCCGGAAGATAAAATAGTTATAAACCAACCTCATCATAGAAAAGAATAGGTTCTTTTGATGTCAATGCAGCCACATTAATTTGTTCTTCGCAATCCTCCCATTTAAGACAATTGTTACCCTCAGAGTCTACTCCTCCGCTAGTCTGATCATCAACATATGTATATAACAATATAAAAGAATCATTGAGTGATACAGATAGAGACGGAGAAAATAACTATGGGTTTACCTCAACGGTTTCACTGCCAGAATAAGGCGTGGTGAAAGTGTAATCATAGTCTAGAATAATTTGCTCAAAGGGTTTGCTGCAAAACATATTAAAAGTTGAATATGAGATAGGAACTCCTATAATAGATTAAATTATTCAAATTCTTAATGTGACAGGTTATAGGTAACCTTCTAAATTTCCACTGGGCGGCTGCGGGAACTTCAACTGGCGGTAGGGGTTCGTTTTTCCAGCCAACTAAAGCATCAAAAGCGTTAAAGTGAATTTTTGTTCCACTGCTTATATGCGTGAGAACCAAGGTACTGTCACCGAATATCATTTCTGGCAAGTGGGTCGTCTCAAGCTTTTCTTCCCATCTGCAAACCATATCAAGAAAAAAATAAATAAAAAAATTTATCGAGAATTTAGCAAGGGCCTTTTGGCAACAAAGCTCGATTTTTATCAATTAAACTAAAAGCAAGTTAATCAGCTGATGAAAACGAAAACCAGAACTTAAACAAGTTATCCAACAAAAGAATAACAAATATCTATTACAAGTTACAACAGCTTCTAACAAGGTAAGGTCGGCCATCACGTCATTAGTCATAAGTCCAGGGGCGGAGGCAATGTATAAGGAGAGGTTGCCCGGGCTACCCCTTTAACTCCGTCTCCGTAATGTAAAAATACCCTTCAACTCACTGTACGTAGTGTAAAATTTTTATTTTTTTATACAAAGGATACCCCTGATCCCAATTTTTTTTTTGGGATACCCCTGAATTTATGGGCTAGATCCGCCACTGGTCATAACCACAATAAAATCTCGTTTGCTAGATAAAATAACCAGATCACTCACTTTCTAGTTCCCTTAAAATATATCTTCATTCTACATTGTTCTTCACAATTTCTTATTATAATCTACTCAATGAAAACAAGCATTCTCTATCATCTTAACTAGATTCATAAGTAACCTCCGTTTCGATTTCTTAATTCAGAAACATGTTCATATGCTATGATCATAAGAACAATCAGTACACAATAACTAACTATCCAATATCTAAAAGTTCCAACCTTGATTAACAAACTGCTTTGTAAAACAACGCCCAAGAAATTATATAATATAACAGCATAACAATTTCATAAAATCAAAGTCGTTTATACAGAAGATAAAAACGATTCAACAAGAAGTTGAGTAGTAATCGATGTAAGGATTGAGGTAAATATAGGGTTGATGGAGGATAATTAGAGTGAAAAATAGGAGAAAGAAGTACGATTGGAGGTTGAGGGAGGTGAGACAAGAGCGGTTTGAAGACTCGATCTCCCAGCCATGAATGCGGAGGCCACGTCGGCCGTCGGGAAGAAGCTCAGCTCCGGCGGCTTTCACTCCTTTTTCGTCGGCTTCCACTGCATCTTTGTGATTTGTAGTAAACCTTTCCTCGGAAACAATCGAATCTAGGTTTCAGTCGTATGTTTTGTGGGTTTAGATGGTACAACAGAGAGGGGTTGTTGGAATGCTGGGTCCCAAGAGTATTCACATGTGGGAATCAAATTATAGGGGTGAGGTTTTTAAAATATAAAAAGTATAAATAGTTGTGAGTGAAGAGAGAAAAATGTTATTCTTCATTTGTATATTTGGTGACACTGTTCACGCCCAATACTTTTTTAATATACATTGAAAGTGGTTGTTAGTGAAGGAGTGAGAAATGTAATGATAAATGTATAAAAATATTATTTAATTAAAAAGGAGAGAGAAAAAACATTTGTTATTAGTGGAAATATATTGATATATGAGTTGTTTTTTTAGTGGAATGTATGTATATTTTTAGGGAGCTGGATGTGAATGCTCTAACGTCGTTAAAGTCAACACAGCAAAGGTAACGGTCAATAACTTACCTTGGTAAATCGAGGGGTATTATGGTAATTTTGTCGTTTGTTACTTAACTAAGTCAATAAGAAACCATGGTAAATAGAACCAGATTCACCATTACCCCCATCGTTAACACCTAACATTCCACTCTTGAGTCTCCGATGAACAAGGTGTTGCTGGCAAAAACCTGTAAATCGATCCCGAGAAAACAACCTGAAATGTTGATCCCGACAATGATCCTCACCTACTACGAGCCAATGGAGGTTACGACTTATATGTTTAATAGTTTACGTTTATGACTTGAAATTAACATGGTTTTTAAGTGCTTGGTGTGTTTCATTAAGGGTTGTTTATTAAGTTTATTGGTGAAGATTGTTTTCCATTCAAATATAGTTAGGGTTTACTGTTTAATTTAGAATTTTTTAGGTTTACTATTTAATTTCGATTCATATATGTTAAAGGGTTGGTTGAGAATATTGTTATGATTAGTTGAAACATTATCCATGCCTTAATCAGAACCTGTAAACATTTCATGAAGCAATCTGATCCTACAAAAAGAAGTTGTTAATTGCACATGTAAACAAAACAATGTTGATGTTGTTTTAAAGAAAACCTGTTAGAAAGCACTTGTTAAACATTGCCCATGCTTTTTAAAACAGAACACCTGATCTTGTAAACAAAACATGTTAAATGCACATGTTAAACATTTTCATCAAGCTTGGTTTTTGAACATTGTAAATAGAACCTGTTAATTGCAGTTATTGTTTACATTTTCATCAAGCTTGGTTTTTGAACATTGTAAATAGAACCTGTTAATTGCAGTGATTGTTTACATGATTGGGGGGGTTAATTTTGTTTTAAAAAGGATCAACGTTGTTAATCAAGAACAATGATGTTATACTACTGATTGTAAACCTTATTTTGTAGTTGAATTTAGGGTTACTTTGACCCTTCCAAGGATGACTGTTAATATGGCTGTCACTGTCTTTGATAATCAAGTCCCGGACTTGCCACAGCTAGACTTGTAACTTGGACCATGATGGTATTTGCATCAAGACTAGCATTATATGATATATGTTTTTGACTTTTTTGATTTTTTATGAGCTTGATGTTAGGTAACTTATTTTTACCAAGATCATGTTATTAATGTCAAATTCAAACACATGCATTGTGTTGAATATCTAAGTTATTAATCTCTAAGTTAACTTTTGTGCATTTGAATGTTTCATTAGTGAAATGTTTCTTCCAATTTACTTGAGAATGCCTTATCTACGAGTTGCTTGTAATTAGCTCCTGCATTTTTTTTATCTCGAATGGCATCTTCTTGTAACAAAGATACCTTTGTCAGTGTGGAAAGTTGTTTTTTCATCATCTTCTTTTTTCATCTTAATTTGGTGGTAGCCTTTGTAGGCGTCCAAGAAGCATTTGTACTCGAAACCTATGAGTGAATCTACTTTCAAATTGATTTCTGGTAGGGCTAGCAGTCCTTAGGGCATGGTTTGTTAAGATCCTTGAAATCAACACACATTCTCCAGTAAGCATCGGGATTCTTTACCATAACAGGGTTTGATAGCCAAGAGTGATACTACACTTCCCTTAATATGTCAGCTGCTACCAGCTTCTCCACCTCCTCTGTCACACCCCAACCGATGGCGGAAACATCGAGGCGGGACGAAATAGATTGCTCATTGCTCATAAATACTAGATTGGCGACAATATTTAAATAAAACACATATTTCATTCATAACAATATCGTCAAGTACAACATTTGAAGTCAAATACAATAATTCGAAATATGACAAGTACAACATGATTATAACAAAACTAGTCTAGTAAGATTTAAAATGTGTATCTAAAGCATTTCCTACTAGCTTTCATCATGCGTATCCTCTTCAACCTGTAACATGTTTAAAATACGAGTTCAATGCAAAAGCAAAGGCGAGTACAAAGTTTGGTGATACATAGCATAAGTATAAAATGTATAACTCGAATCCACATGGTAATTGTAAGCAAAGTTCATACTAATTATGCAATACAGATCAAACCCCGAGTTTCCACAAAAGTTTTAACGAGATCGAGCTTCCCTTGCCACAAAAGCGATAGACTAAAATGAGAATGAATACCTTAACATAACCCAGACGGGCGGCGTGCTACTCCGATAGAGCTATATATGATAAGTTGGGCTAGCTAAGTTAATGATCGAGCATGTAAAATCAACCATGTGTCTAGGACATAACAAGTATTCATGTATAAGGATTGAACATGTAAAAACATGAGTTTTGATATGTGTGTTTTGATAGATAAACATGTTACAACCCAAAAGTGGTTAAAACGGTAAATGGGTCGAGTGTACTCACGGTTTTGCTAAGTGTTCCACTTAAGTAATGTTGTGATGTTTAGAGTTTGGCACTTGTCCTTCTACAAGAAGAACGTAGGTATTAGTTAGGAGTGTAACGGTAGATTTGGATTATTCGAGCGAGATTATGGAGATAAGAATTTAAGTATTATGTATGAAAATATTCACTAAGACGTAGCACTTGTTCTTGACACTATGATAAACCGAAAAGGGTTTGATATGGTTTCATAGGTTCGAGACCTATTAGAATCGTGACAAGGAACTACGTACTTTAGTGGTAAACTTAATAACTCGATAGATGATTACATAGCCATTATCAAGGTTTCGGTTTTTAGGAGATGGGAGGATGAACCATCCACTTTGGTACCTCTAAGTATTCAAGTAAGTCAAGCATGGGGGTAGGATGATGAACATCCATTTAACCTCATTATATGATTCACCACTACACAAGTTGTCATAGACAACAAGGAGGGTCATTAATGAATAACATAAACAAGAATGTAAATGACAAAAATTATAAAGTGTGTATCCATGATACCAAGTAGCCAAGTGAATACAATCCGGAGAGCACACAAGGACACACGTCAATGGCTTGTCGGGGTTGTGACACTTTAGAACTAGAAAACTACTTGAGATAATGATGAAAATCATCAAGTGATGTGTGGTCTCAAAGTTTAGGATAGCCAAGGCTAACCAATGTGGACACACATGAACAAGTTATGAACTTGCATCACTCGTTGTCTCAACCGGTTAGTAGATAGATAATCTTATCATTGTGCTCGTATTCATATGTAACCGGGTCATGTAAGGTTTCGTTTATTGTTGATCACTCCTTTATTTTCCACTGCGTTTTATTAATTAATTTACTTAATTAATTGACTATTATTTATTGAACCGGGTTTTGATAAATAAAATTTTAATTAATCACCATGGATACCAAACACCTGCTCCTAAAATTTTCACTTCTTTGAACACACTCCAATAGGTACAATAATCATTTAAAACCAATATTTCAACTTAAACTCAAATGTCTACAAAGAAATATATTCAATTATTCAGTTAATTTTATGCAACTTGGTTTTTTTTTACTTTGTGTACAACTGATGTACAATGGTGTTGGCCTATTTTTCTTGCTAAATTAATTTCTCGTGTTCAAATATAAAATGAAGCAGGCTCAAATAGCTTTCTAATAGAAATATAGAAACACTACAATCGGATCAAACGTCAATTTTATATGATTTATGCAAATTATGGTTGTTACAAAAAATCAGTTACGAATTATACATTATTTCTCTTTACAATTCTGAATCAAAACCCTTTTATACGTCCATTTTTAGGAGGTAGAATTTAAGTTAAACTTTGTATGTTAGACAAGTGACTTTAACTAATATAAACCTCAATTGCAATTATATTATGAGAGAAAGAAAAAAACACACAAAAATTACTAGATATGAAGCAATCAACCGCATTCAGGTTTGTCTATGATAGTACAATGTATAAACGAACTTAACTAACTACTAGAAAGCTACATAGACATAGTCTTGATTAACACATGTAAACGATAGATAGATAACTAACCTACGCTATAGTTGTTTACCTGGTCCTTTAACGATTTCACATCAATATGGTAACTATACATAGCGTGATCATAATTAACTACCAAAATACTATAAGATGTTGCGTCTATATACCTAGTCTTTAAACACTGAACACCGATATAACAAATACCCACGAAGTGATCATAAATAATATGTTTTGCAACACATACATATAGTAAACATATGACGTTACGAACATATTCAAATCATTCGCTAGCAAAAATAACAAAAAGACATTCATGTTTAGAAAAAGACCCGTTAAGAACAAGTGGAATATTAGCTAACATCATAAATTGTAATGGAATTGGAATGGGAATTCGCGTATAAATTGAAATTTGATTTGTAATTTAGATGTGATTATTTTGCAAGATGGAATGAAATTTGGATGCAATTGGAATGTAGATTCACTTCCTTATGTTTTTGTTCATTTCAATTCATTTTCTTGTTGAAAAGAACAAAATAAGGAGTGAAATCATCATTTCAATTACATCAAGATTCCATTCAATTTTGTGAAACGAACACTAGTTTTCATTTAAATTTTAAAAGCAATTATTATTTAAGTCCCCTTTCTAAATTTTGGGCTACAAGCCTACAATATATGTAGAGATGGGCATAATAACCGGTTCCAAACCCGACACGGTGGAACCTACCTGGGACCGGTTTCGGTTCCTACCCGACATATAGTAGAACCGGTTTCGGGTTCAAAATACCCATAGTTCCTACCCGGTTCCACATTTTTGGAAAAAAATAAGTTCCGGAACCGGTTCCAACCCGTACCCGGATTGTAGGTTCTTATCATACCCGGTTCCTACGGTAACCTTCCAGACCCGGTGCCAATATATTTTTAATGTGAGTTTTTTTATAAGTCTTTGCTAGAACAAGTTATAATACATAAACATAAAACTATTTATTACGAGAAACAAGTACCCGGTTACACAAACAACCTAAACATGAAACGTTAAACCAAACACATAAAACAATAAACATACTAATCATAAAACACAAACGGGTTTACAATACATAAAACAAACTAAACTTTCGATGACCCGGTCCCGGATGCTTCACCCTTTTCATTGTTTTTCGCCTTTGTCACCGGACAATGGCGGTTGATGTGTTTCTTGAGCGTCGAATTGGCTGACGCCTTCATGAACTTCCCGTACCCCTTGCATCTAGCCATTTCATGGCTATCCGACATCAAGCACAAGTCAAAGTGCTTCCAAATAGCAGGGTTTCTTTTGGTTTCCAAAACATCCACGACCTAATCGTTGCAAGCCATTGTTATCTCTTTGATAGTATTAGATTTGAAGTGGTTAAAGTGTTGATTTTTTGTAGTAAGTAAATGAAATTAGAAGTGGTGTAGAGAATGAGGTTTAAATACAAGAAAAAACCGATTTTAAAATTAATATTCAGTTTCAAATTTCGGAACCGGTTCCTAATAGTAAATCCAGCTTTTTATGACTTGACAAGACTCGACAGAACCGGTTCCACACAGAAGCTTGCAGCCTTTTCTTCACATATACGACAGAACCGGTTCCTACCCGTACCCGGTTCCTACCATACCCGGTTCCAAATTACCCGGAACCGGTTACAACAGGTTCCACATTTAAAAACTTATACCCGGGTACGAACTGGAACCGGTTCCACAGAAAAACTGGGTCTACTTAGCATGAGAAACCGGGTCCGGGTTGGAACCAGGCCCGGTATTCAAAAGACCCGATTTTGCCCATCTCTAAATATTTGTCGAGCAAATCAAAGTAGCAGCCGAGTGTTGCTTTCCTCGATGACGATCCATGTGCACATCAACTGACCCATCAAGCCCATTTAGCAATATAAAGCACCGACCTAGAACCGTTGATTTATTTTGGTGGGCTGAAACTTAGTCAAATTAATGGACCTTCGAATTAACTCACTCCTTCCAGTCTAGCAAAAAAATAAAAATAAAATAAAATAAATAAATAAACAAAAAAATTAAAAATAATCTTGTAATTTGAACTTTGAAGTCTCACCGATTTAATTTAAATTTATCAGTTTAGCTTTTTATTTTTTTCAAACATACAAAATAAGTCAACAAATATAGGCTTTGGGTTTTATAGCAATATCGGTAGATTTAACAAATAATTAATATGAGATAAATCCTATGTGGAATACACCGATTAGATCTTCCGTCGTCAAGCCACTCAAAAATCCATATAACAAAAATAAGTAGGGTATCATATTCATGAGTATTATACGTTTCGTTTGATAATATAAAGTAAAACACAAAGATTTTCTTGATGGTGAATTAAACTAATGTTTGACTAATTTGTAGTTAAACTTAAAAAGAATAACAAACAAAACAAAAGAATACTAGACAAGAAACAAGCAATCACATTTAGGTTCAGATTTAATAACACTGTATATAAACTGATTTAATCAACTATAGTAGAAAGCTACATTTACATAGAGACAACCTAAATGAAGTGATCATAAATAGCATTAGACAATGGATACCGTTAGAGACAACCTAAACGAAGCGATGATATATAGCTATTATACGCTACATTCATATTATACCAGGCTTCTTAACACTTGTGCAATGATAAAGTAAGGCACGTTAAGAGATGATAACGAGGATGCTTTGCAACACATACACACGTCAAGCACGTAAATTTACTTAAATCATCAACTAATTCAACAATACAAACATATGCTAGTACAAGATAAAGAGTGAAACTGAAAAATAACTGTAATAAAAACCCTAAACCCGATTGTGATCACCCGGTGGATTAATCAAGGAAACCTAAGAGTCTGACAACAAGATTCTTCGTTTAATTTAAATAACTTAAGATCATTTCATATGGTAAGTGATACTAAGGGTGGTAGGGGCGTCCATCATGGTCGGCTCAGCGGGGTGGGTGTGGAGGACCACCGGTCAGGGCCTGATATTTTAAGGGGCACGTTTTTATGAAAAAATTCCGATATGTATATGTAAAATATTTTTTTAATAAGGTACATCCATAGAAACACCAATATAGGCTCACTTCCGAAACTATTCTTATGATTTAGATTAGTTATTAACCCCTTTGGCATTAGGTTTAGACATTTAGTGAGCCCAATACCCAATATCGTTAAGGCCTAAGGGCACTTTTTTTCGAGTTCGGACAAGGTACACGAATTCTTAGGGCCGGCCCTGGCGCCCATCACTCACCACCCACCCATCACTCACAACATCCAGTCACCATACGCCACGTCTTCGAGTCAAATTCCAGCACTAGTGGTGGATTTTACTAGGGTGCCATCACTCCATCACTAGTGATGGTTTTTTTTTCATTTTCTTTTTTTTTCTTTTTAAATTATAAATTAACAATACAATTTATTTTATAAATTATAAATTAACAATAAAACAATAAACTTATAATTTTCATTTAAATAAAAAATAATATTTCTAAAAATACAACTAAAAAATAAAACATATAAAATTAAAAAGATACATAACAAAGTCTACTCTTCGTCCGAATCCGGAAATTCCAAACCTAAAGAACCCACATATTCAATTAAATCATATCTCAATCGAAAGTGAAGATCTTCACTGCGCAAGTCTTGGTGGACATTTTCTGGAACGGGATTTTGTGTTGGAGGATCCGGCACCCAATCTGGAGAAATTGCACGCCATCTTATTTGATTAGCATATTGTGCAATATGATGCATGCATATGCTATGCTATGGATTGTTTTTTTTATTCATCGCCCAAACCAGCCGTCCTAGTATCCCCCATCTGCTCTTTAAAACTCCAAAAGCCCGCTCAACATCTTTTCTTGTCGATTCTTGCAACTTCTTGAAAGCCTTTTCTTTAGGCTCGGTAGGAAATGAAAGGGCTTTCACAAAAACAGACCATGATGGGTAGCTACCATCCACAAGTAGAAAGCCTCGTCTGTAATATTTTCCGTTAACCATAAACGGACAGAAAGGTGCGGTACCATCTGTTACGTTTTGAAACAACAGCGATGTATACAAAACATTGATGTCGTTGTTTGAACCGGGAACACCAAAATACGAATGCCAAATCCATAAATCATTCGAGGCCACCGCTTCAAATAAGATGGTCGGCCTTTTAATGTCACCCCTAACATACGCCTCTCGCAACTCTCTTGGACAATTTCTCCACTCGATATGTGTACAGTCGATGCTACCGAGCATCCCAGGAAAATGCCATCTAGCCTCATGTGCGGCGTAAAGACGTGAGATGTCGTGTCTCGTCGGTCTACGTAGAAACTCTTTGGCATACAACTTAATGATGGCGTTACAAATTGATCATCAAATTGATCGGGAGGGTTACTTGTCGCAAGTTGGCGAATGGCGGACGTGCATTTTTGTATCGGAGTAAAACTACGTTTGCCCCTCCCGTCGTAATGTTCTTGAAACCATTGTTCGCTCGCTTCAATGTCTCCGACAATCTTTAAAAATAATTCCTTTGGCAAACGAAACCGCTCCCTAAACGTTTCGGCATTGTAGACCGGATTCTCCACAAAGTAATCATTCATTAACACCTCGTTGGCATGTATTCGATCACGACCAACCATTTTCTTCTTCGGACGGCTCGAGCCTTCAAGCACGTTATACACCTTCTCAAAAAATTCAAGTGTGTCGTTGTCGGAAGACGTATTGCTTTCGCTATCCATCGGAAACGAATCGGAAGAAGATGCCATTGAAAAAACTTAGATTGAAAGAATGTTGTTTTGGGTTGAGAGATTGTATTTTGATAATGTATAAAGTGATTTGTGTATATATATATATACATATATATATATATTATATATATATATATATATATATATATATATATGTATATATATAAAGTAACAACGGTCAAAAAAAATAAACAACGGTTTGATTTTGCCCAACGGTCGAATTGTTTGTTTTCAAAACGCATTGCCGGATAACGAGTTGTTCATATCACGCGTGGTCGACACCACCGGCGGGGTGTATAACGCACTAAAACGCGTTATGTTTCTTTGATCACGGGGCGCCCCGGGTTACATAATAATGAAAATGCTACCACATATGCGTCACCAGGGAGAGTTTCACTGAGCAAATGTTATTGTTAGTGGTTGTCTTTTAAATTAATTTTCATCCATCTCATTAGTTATTTTAAACAATTAATTTTAAATAATAACGCTTTTAAAACAGTTACTTATAATCTGAAATGCTGCCTAGATGTAGAAAACGCTTACGAGAAAATAAAAGATAAAAAGATTGGGTGTTTTAGTTTTTTTAATAAACTAAACTAACAAGCTAAGTTATTTGAGAAACACCGAATTATATATTAAATTAAACTAGTATTTAGGATCCATGCTTTATGATGGGACTATTAAACCAAATAAAAAGTGGATATAAAAACGTTAAACCACGTATGCATGTTGCAGATTCTAGCTCGCGAAACTTACGTAAAAAAGTAAAACATAGAAAATAATAACCAACAATAGTATCTTCACGTTGCGATGGGGCCGTTAAATAGAAAAAAAAACCAAAAAAAAACTTTAAAAAGGTTGAACTACACACATGCGTTGCAGTGTGTAAACTCGAAAAATTTAGACCGGAACGTAAAACGACAAAGTTGTTAAAGATGAAAAGTATAAGGACCAAAGCAGGGGCGTAGGTTAGAAGGGGCCAGAGGGGGCGCCCGACCCCCGAACTTTTCGCTCAGTAGTGTTATATATGTAGCTTTTGTATATAAATTTTTGGGTATATAGTTTTCGACCCCTGGTTCTATAGAAATTTTTAGGTATATATGTTTTCGACCCCGTCGGAAATCTCAAGCTTCGCCACTGAACCAAAGTTTAAAGTGCAAAGGTGTTAGAATTATAATGAAAAATGGTTTGTGACAAAGTTGTACATAAAGAAATGTATGATGAAAAATGTAGAAAAATGAATAATAATTTTACTCACCAACATGAAAAAACGAATAGTAATTTTTACTCACGAACTAAAGTTGTAAATTTTATTTAACGAATAGTAATTTGATTGGTATTGTTACGTTTTTTTATGATACGGGCACAAGAAAATGGTTATAGATTCTTCCGAAAGAAAATAAAAAATAACATGTTTGTGAGCAACTGGTAGGTTTAGTGTTGCCATCAGCATCTTTAGTGCTTACAAACTCAAAACTCATGAGCACCCATAGTCTTTACTAAAAGCTTCAAAACCTCTGGATGGGCTGACCTTGCACCAGCTCTTTCACAACTCCACAATGCCCTTGATTAATGCAAGATGAAGAAGGTTTCTCCCATCATGATCATGTGCACTGCATGCATCAAGGTTATTTAATAACTAAGCTTTACTATTTTCACATGGCCTTTAGCAGATGCTACATGAAGTGGCAGGCGTCTTTGTGAATCACATTCTTAGGTTAAGATCATATCGACAAAATCAATGTCCTTGCAACTCAACCTGATCAAAATCATGTCCTAAAATTTATCCACCATTAGGTTTGGTTTTCCTTGAAAATGGAGCTTCTTTACCTGTAAAACAAACCAACTACATTATTGTGATCGACAATCAACTTTAATAAAGTAAAAAACATGGTGCGGAAATGGTTTCGGATGTACATTGTTGGCTAAAGTTGTAAGACCACCCATAGTGGGGTTTTTTAGGCGTTTTTTCCCAAAAAAGGCCCCTTACCCTCCCCATGGTGTTTTAAAAAAAAAATAATCCCCTAGACGTGCTTTAGAAAACGCCGGTCGCTTGTTTCTTTGGCCAAATAGATTGTTCCAAATCATTGATCATTAGTTTTAAATTAAAAAAAATAACAATAATAATTGGGTAATGATTGGTTGGGCTTTATTCCACTACACCCATTCTAGAAAAAAACGCCCAATAAACCCCTTTGCTGACTGGACTGTCACATGACGCAAAGTGCCCAAGGGTGGGAGCTTTGTTTTACCCTCCCACTACACATGGTGACATCAGTGGCTCCTTCAATCTCGTCAAGTCAATATAATATTTTTTCAATAAACAGAAATTGAGCAATATCTATTTCTATAATCACAAAGCAAGCAAAATGCAGTTCAATAAACAGAAATTGAGCAAAACTCATTTCCACAATCACAAAGCAAGCAAAACCCAGTTCAACAAACACAAATTGAGCAAAACCCACATCAAACGTAGAAGAAAAGAGTGAAACTGAGAGGGGAAACAGAGAAAAAAATCAGATTAAACTCATCTGTGTACCCCTCTTTGCAACTTTCTTCTTCCATGAAATCTGGCAACTTCACAGGCCCATTCGGGTACTGCACCATGGTCTATAGAAATCAATACCATATATTAAACTCGAAAACTTACATCCCATGCACATCATAATAGTAAATTATATTAAGCAGACTTGAACGTCAATCATCATAATTAAATGTATTAGCCATCAATTAGATATTATCTGGCCAAGTCCTTTCTAAACATTATATCAATAATCTGCAAATACAAATTTTGCTGCATGCTGCTTAATTAGACAATATTTACAATTCTAGTGTGTAAAATGCATGTTAAAAAATACAGTTTCATCTGGATGCACGTAATCATTGAACATAAGATCTAATAAACCAAACTCTAACTTATAACATTTTCCTTTCAAGATTTTTAAAAGAATACACCGAAAAAAATTATGAAAAATTACACTAAACTAATTCAATTATGAAGAGGCTAAGCTAAATTAATGTTGATTCATGATTGATAGTAACATAAGTTGAATGTTTATTTTGAATCATACAAAGCTAAACAACATAGGTAGCTAATTTGCAAAAGAAACAAACAAACAGCAGCACGAAGAATCATAGAAGTGACAGATTCCAATTCAACATAACTAATTTTCTCAAATAAGCACATTTTTTTTTCACACAATACCTTGAATTTCATCTACTATCTAGGAAAATAAGACAACAACACAATCGTAGCCGGATTTTTAAGCAAGAAAACAGAGAGTGGTAGCCTATTTAGCAACCATCACTAACCACCGCCACTACACCCCAGCTTTAACAGCGACCACGTCCATCGCCACCTAGGGTTCCGTAATCGAACCCGGCAAACGACTGATAATGATAGGGGCAGATAATTGACGGAAAGTAAGACATAGAGAGAGAGAGAGAGAGAGAGAAAGAGCACATGAGGGATAACAAAACCGGGGAAAACCCTAGCCGCCGTGACTTTTTAATCCACAGAAACCACCACCGTCACCGTACACGCACCAGAAACATACATGTCAGAGCCCTAATTTCAGACGACAAGCATCAAGCGTGGATTCCAATGTAGGGTTCGCCGGAACCGAAATTGAAGGGAGCGACGTTTCAAAACGCAGAGAAGAGGAAGCGGAGGACGTCAATGGATACGGTGGAATTGGATTAGGGTCTCTGTTTCTCTGATGTGAAGAACACATGGTTTACGTTTCTAACGGCGTTATTTACTGTAGCTAAGAAGCTACGTAAATTGTTATATTAGATAATTAATAATTAATTTAATAAAGAGGTAATAGTGTAATAAAAAAATAATAAACATAGTTCAAAATGATCACGTCCAACCCATTCACGACCACACCACGCACGTACTCTCTTGTTTTTATCTTGATACCCGTGCCAAACCTTCTTACAACAACAGTCAACGTAAGACCTGGGGATGTGTGTTGGTTGGGGGCGGGGGTTGCCCTTCAACGCTAGCTTTTCCATCTCGGATTGGCGTTGGGTATGGCGTTGCCTCTTTGGCGTGATATTGAGCCTGGCGTGGAGCGGGGGCATGGTGACATGGCTGGCTGGTCCAATATGGTTAGCTTTGGTTGGCTAGTTTAATTAAAAAAAATTCACATGGCTGGTCACGCCAAGCTAAGCCACGCCACACCACACCCCTCATTTTTCACCATATCCTTACCCTTTCATTGTCGAGCAATGCCCCCAACCCAAGGCCCCCAACACCCCACGGTCTAAGGCTTCTGCCTCAATATGCATGCATGCATGCACCCAAACCCTATTCCAGCTCTTGCTCCCTTTGACAGCCGGAAGCTCTGCTGTCTTTGTTCAGTCAAAAAAGGGCTGGTCTCCCCTTTATTCTTCCGTCAAACTCGAAAACCAACTGCTCTTTCTCTTGATTGTTTGATCCTCTAACAAAGTCTTATATATATTATTATGTTCCTTTCTTTGTATTGGAATTCCTCTAGCCATTTACCTTTTGATAACCTTCGAATTTATTAGCTTAGTTTCTCACTCGAATTCAAACGAGAGCTTATCAAAATCATAGTTTATATGGTCTCAAAAGAGAGCAACTGTATAGCCAACACCATGCATAATCCCTATATGCAAGTATGACCAAGAAGTCAGAAGATAAATGTACCAATAAGTACCATACACTTGACTTCCTTACACATTAAACTATAATCCTGAACACATCTGCTACAGCCACATACCTCATTCGGTTTTACATCTACTTAACATACCATTCCATGTAGGGCTGCAGTGGAACCGAACGAACACGAACGAACAAGACCTTGTTCGTGTTCGTTTGTTAAAAAATATATGAGTTCGCGAACCGTTTACGAACACTTATCGAAGAGATTTTATGTTCGTATTTGTTTGTTATAAGGAAATGAACTTCTTGGTGTTTCGTTTGTGTTTGTTTGTTAATTTTAGGTAACCAACAAAAACGATATTGACGAACACAAATGAGCACAAACTAAATTTCATGAACACAAATGGAAACAAACAAACATAAACAATCGTTCATAAACAGAAATAAACAGAATATATAATACACTGACACTTATTAGATATTTAATTTGTCGGAATTTTGAAGTATTTAAATAAAAATAAAACCTAAAAACACTAATGAACTGTCGAACACAAACGAACACGTTACGAACGTTCACGAATATAAACGAACGAACACGACACTATTCATGTTTGTTCATTTAACTAAACGAACAAAATTTCTTGTTCGTGTTCGTTTGTTTATTAAACGAACGAACACAACAAACGAACTTTTCGCCGAACGGTTGGTTCGTTTATTTAATGTATGTTTTTTTGACACTCTTGAATGGACATGCTAGAGTCATTTAAGATTGCACATTGAAGAGTATACAAATAGATGGTTGTAAAACGCGTCAAAGGCGCCGCTACATAGTTATAAAAATAACCAAGCGTCATTCAAAACCATGATTATCAACCAATATTTGAAGATACAACACTATAAAGGTTGTGATTTTTGGAAAAACGGCTTTACTCAGTAACTTATTCAAGAACACAAAATACAAACAAGGACTTATTGATCATAAACACTGACCTACAATCTAAATGAGACTATTCTACTTCATCAACTTGATAACGAAGACAACAGGAAAATACAATCTTAAACAATAAGATTGTATTAACAAGCTAATCTAAACGCGACTGCACAACTCGCTCAAAGGCCTTGGACATATGTGCACATGAATAGGCCGTGTAAAAGGTATATAAACCTAATTTAATTCTTACACTTGGTGTTTATGTAGACGATTTAATCGTCACTGGTTCAAGTGAAGAGGGAATCCTAGAGTTTAAAAGAAAAATGATGAGAGTATTCGATATAAGCGATCAGGGTTATTTGACATATTACCAGGAATTGATGTTAACCAAACTAAGGCTATGGGGTATGGGACGGGGGTTCGGGCTAGGGTTGGGGGAAACGCCCAAGGCACCACCCCGGGTGGGCTTGAGATTTGGCGTGACCCCTTGGGCGGGGATTTAGGCCGGGCGTTGGGCGGGGCTATCCGAGTGACATGACGGATCGTTATTGGCGGGTGGCTAGGGGGTAAATTGTATTTAAAAAGTAACCGTTAGCCAAGCCAAACGGCTAACCCAGCGGTTATAAAAACCCCACCCATCCCCTTCGCTAACCAACACAACCGGCTATAAAACCCCCACCGCCTCTCACCTTCGCTACCCAACCCGCCACCCCAAACCACATATTCAAACCACTGATCATGGCCTCTGTAGACAAACGAAGAAGAGATTGCCCTTGTAACGAGCGTCGTGGACGCTATGAAGGCTCGCCAACCCGGCGAAACCCGTTACTGGCCTGCTGCTTTCGCGAGCTATCGGCATAACGTTGGGAACGACCGGCACAACCTAAATGCGTGCCAACACAAGTGGCGCAAACTACGGCCGAAACTCGATCGGTTCAAAGCCTACTACGAAAGTGTCCCAGAGCGGGGACATAAGCCACGACGACCGGGTCGAGGTGGCCAACATCGAGTACCGTGCAAGGAGAGGAAAGCTGTTCGACAAGCTAGCCCTCTTCGAGATTTACCTAACGCTTTAGGTTTTTTTTTTTATTTTTAGGATTTGTAATCTTTTTTTATGTTATTTTAATCTTTTTTTAGGATTTTAATTTTTAGATGTAATTTTTAATTTATAATATTTTTAGGTTATTTTAATCTTGTGTGTATTTATAAAAAAAAATTTTACACGTGGCCTAGCCACGCCGCACCATACCCACCGTTGGGCTGCTTCACCGGCGGGGCCCTCCAACTCTACGTGTCGGGCCATGCCTCAAACCCCTACCCCACGGTCTAAAGATAAAATAGAGTTAACACAAGCCAGATCGATATGCACAAAAGATATTTGAAGTTTCTGAAATGTCCGAGTGTAATAGTATTTTGTTTCCTATGCAACCAAAGATTCAATTGACGCAAGATGAACGTGGTTGAGTGTATATTTAGAAATTGTTCAAGAACATCTAAGCAAGTTAAAAATAACTAAAGTTAATAATACTATAAGGTATTATTAAATCAATAGCCTAACTATAAAAGTTTAATAATGTTTACAGTTACTTAAACAAATTACACATCTAGTTTCAAGTTTGATCAAGTCAGAATTTACATAAACACACTTACTTTTAACTATTTATCATGTTCAATTTCAATTTTTAAAGCTTGAAAAACAATAAAAAAACTAATCTTTACTCATGTTTAATCGTCCAAGACTCCCCTCTTTGATCAGAAGTTTGAAATCGGTCGTACCCGGTACCTAACTCTTCACCTTATTCGTCCTTGCCTCCAGCTTACGGCTTATTGACTCTTCAGAATACCTATCGTTGAGGTCAAATTAGGGCATCTTTTCTTTTTCATTTATGTTACACCATTGGGATTAATTAATTGGGCCTTGAATTGGTTATTGGGTTAAAAACTTTCATAATGGGTCAGACTGCTTTAAAGGCTGCTTCGGGCAAAGTGACAAATACGAGAAAATGTGCCTTGACAACCAGCACGTGTTTATCACATTTGCTTTCGATACTTTTGGTTTCCTGGCGCCAAAGACTGTGGACCTACTTAGTCGAGTTCAAAGGGTAATGCATAGTAATGTTATAACTCCAAGATCTATGGACGTAGTTTTTAAAAGACTTAGTTTTGTTATTCAAAATGGGGTAGCGGCGCAACTTGTAGTCTGTTTACCATCTATGTCGATGTAAATTGAAGAAGTTAAAGATATCTATGATTACTGATCATTATAGACTATAGCATACTTCATTAATAACACTACTAAATAAGTCAAACATATCATACTTATATTGCTTTGAGTATCAAAATATCAATCAAACACATAACATGATCCTGTACCGATGTTTAAAGGCTAAGAACATGATTTTGTACATTTGAATTGTAGGACTAGCTATGATACATGTACTGGCCATATGTACCTGTAGCACATGGTTTTGCCCAATTTATTTGCTTTGGCCTGTCTATTTAAATATAATAATAATAATAATAATAATAATTAGTATAGGTATGTATGGATAGATTTATATTAATTCACACTCTAATGCAGAAACACGACATTACGTCTATGATTTGTAGAAGGGAACATAGGATAAATGTGTTGGTATAAATATTCAAAATTCTATATTTTATTTGGATATTTTATACCATTTTTTAAAACTCCACTATATGTCTCTTATTTTCTTTGTATAACAGTTTAAGCTTTTAATGTAGAGTAAATTACACTTCTTCTCTACGTGGTATGGGGCAAATTTTAGTTTCCTCACTTTTGCAATTTTTTTTAGTTTTGCAACCCCAAACTTTCCAAACGTTGTACAATGCCTCCCTGCCGTCAAGGTACGTCAATCTGCCGTTGAAAATGTGTGTGAAATGACTCTTTATCACATAACTTCTTCCTTATATCCCTAATTGACCAGACAAACTCAATATTCCAAGCCCTAATTCAAAATCGATTTGTTGAGCCTCCGTCTTCCACATTCAGTTTCAATAAGTAACAATGTCTCAATTCTCGTCTAGCTTATCTTTGAAATTCAGAACTGAAATGCTTGTGTGGTGCAAGAACTGATGCTAACTATGGACGTAATTCTTATGTTGTGTGAGTGTTAAAATTGTGTAATTACATGTTTAATTACTTTGTAATGAACCTGTTTAATGAAATTGTATAATCTGTTTGTGTGATTTTTGTAATATGTCATAATGTGTCGATCAATGTGATCAAGTAATGAGATGCATGAGATTGTTGGTTTCTGTAATTTGTATTATGTGCTTGATAAGTGTGTGTAATATGCTTGATGAACATGTATAATCTATGTATGTGCAGTTTGACTTGTATAACCTGTGAATTTGATATATTTGAATAATAGTTGGGAGTTTGTGGTTTGCTGATTTATTTGTGTAATATGTGTAATCCTTAAAACTTGTAATATGTAACAATTTTTTTGATGGACTTGTATAATCTGTGTGATTTGATATTTGAATAACAGTTACGAGATTGTGGTTTTCCTTAGGTGGGCTGTTATTCCCATATGTCTAAGTAGAGATGGGCATAATCGGGTTTTATTATTACCCGGAACCGGTTCCAACCTGGAACCGGTTCTGCTTGGATGTCATTGGAACCGGGTATGGTGTGGAACCGGGTCCGGTTCCTACCCGGGTTCATACCCAAGAATATGGAACCGTGTAGAACCGGGTACGGGTATTATGGAACCCGGTATGGTGCGGAACCGGTTCCTGATAGTGTTCAGAACCGGTTCCTGACAGTAAAAAGCTGACTTTTTACTGTTCAGAACCGGTTCTGAACAGTAAAAACCTGACTTTTACTGTTCAGAACCGGTTCCTGACAGTAAAAACCTGACTTTTACTGTTCAGAACCGGTTCCTGATAAAATGTTACCGGTGGAACCGGTTCCTGATTAAAAAATCGTTTTTTTTTTGTATATAAACCCTTCCTACTTACCGGTTCCTGATAAATGTTATCGTTGGTGTTTTAATAAAGTTTGTGTAATGTTTCTTTCTATTGTGTTTGTTATGTTTGATTTTTATTATTAGTTACATTGATAAATAAAAATATAACAATAATCGGTTAAAATTAAAAAACAAATTAATCGGTTACAATATATAAAAAAAATTAACCGGATACAAAAAAAATAAAAAATTACTCAGAACCGGTTCTAGTAAGATTTTATTTCTTTGATCGTATACTAGCGGCAGGTGCAACACTTTCCGACGAGTTTCTCTTAGGTGCGGGTAACTCGGTACAATCGTCGTCCGAATCGTTAATCTCCACTTCTTCGTCCTCCTCTTCGTCAACAATTTTATGCTCTAACTCAACTTCATCTTCTAGACTAGTTTTATGTTGAACACGATCAACGGCATCCAAATGGTCCTTTAAGCATATTGCCATCTCTAGCGATTCCGGAGTTAGTCTTGTTCTTCTAATTTACAAAACCCTGCCACTAAGAGAAAACACACTTTCCGAAGCTACCGTGGAAGCTTGGACCGTTAGTATATCACGAGCCATGGTGGCTAGAATCGGGTATTCGGATTCTTTCGATTTCCACCATGCCAAAACATCAAATTTCCTATACTCCTCGGTGGTCATAGTAAGCGAATACTGGTATATCTCCCAAGTTTACTTGTTGGTTCACTACCCCTTTGTTGTCTAGCGGTCTCGTCTCTAACGACATTCAACATGGTTATAAGTGGATCCCCGCTTGTTTCATCGTTAGAGGGCGTGGACCGAGACTCAAACAAATTTGTATGATTTTTTTTACCATATTTTTTAAATAATGATCATAAAGTTTGGCCATACACTCATTGAATATTTTTTTTGTTTTTGCTTTTAAAGTTGGATCCTCATGCATATCCAACTTGTCATAAATTTCATCAATTAAAGCTTCAACACCCGGTACATTTAAAGCTGGATTTAAAGCAGCGGCACATAGAAAAACGGGTGGTAATTCTAATAACGGATTGGGAATTTGCGTTTTTGGAACTCTTTGAGGCCATTTGTTGATTAGAATGTGAAAAAGAACAAGAAAGAAATGTAACAAGAAGAATAGATATGAGAAATTGTGTGCTAAACAATAGATTTCAAAAAAATATATATAGAATCGGTTCTAACGGTCAGAAACCGGTTCCAACGGTCAGGAACAGGTTCCAACGGTAACATTTTTAACGGCTATAACCGGTTCCAACGGTAACATTTTTAATGGCTATAACCGGTTCCAACGGTAATATTATAACGGTCAGGAACCGGTTCCACGTAGGAACCGGGTACGGGTAGGAACCGGGTACGGTTAGGAACCGGTTACTACCCGATTCAAATGGTAAAATTGTGGAACCGGGTTGGAACCAACGGGTATTTTGAACCCGGAACCGGTTCTACTTAATGTCGGGTAGGAACTGGAACCGGTTCCAGTTCGGTTCTACCGGTTCGGGTTCGGAACCGGTTTTTATGCCCATCTCTATGTCCAAGATGTGAGACGGTAGTTCCAACTTTGGTACAAACTATCAAAATGAAAGACAGAAATGGTAAAAACCAAAGCTATGCAAGTCATAAAATGGAAGATTGCTTTAGGAATCAGTTGCTAACAATTTGTTTTCTACGTCTTCAGCTCTTGAAATGTAGTGTAACAACCGTTTTTTTGTCTATGTTTTCAAGTATTGAAATGTATTTACGTCAAAACTGTTGGAAACCTTATAATGGATTTACGTTTAATTAGAATTATATGTTGATCTTGCACATTTATTGATTATTTTGATTTATATGTTCATTTTGTTGATAGCATTGTTGTAACCATGCTAAATCTAAGGTTGATAAAGAACTTGAACTTGTGGATTAAAAAAAATAAGTGGTTGAAGATAACCTTTGTAAGGAAGTGGGTGAATACAACATGCCCCAAGAAGAGTTGCAACTAAGATATGTCATAGATTACAACAATTTTGTCGAAGAGTTTAAAGAACAATACAAAAAGAATCCGGAGATGGATTACAACAATTTTGTCGAAGAGTTTAATTTTGTCGGTTATTGAATCGAAAACCTGCTATGTAATTTGGTTCGGTTTTAAATAGTTATGCTTCAATTTAATCAGTCTGAAACCGAATCATGAACATCCCTGATTTTTATTAATAAATATCTACGAATTACTTTGGTTATTAAAATAGAGGATAAAAATAGTAATACATTATTCTGAATATATTCAAGAGGTATTAAGCATTTAACAAGATTTGGATGGATTCCTAATATCCAAACATGTCTCAATTTTGGATAATTTAAACATCACAATATGAAAACACAATGCAAATCAAAATCATATCAAATCTTATATATACTCTTCAGATAATAGATTGAACACAACAACTGTTTTCTTTTTCAAATATTTTGAAAGAAAAGAAGGATGTTTCCTTGAAGTCAAATGTTCCACGTGCAAAGTTTCATTGGTTTTGACTTTTGACGAACACAAAAAGTAAAAGCGTGTGGCGACCAATTTCTTAATGGGCTTTGAAGTTTCCGTGTTAACGTACCCATCCCATGTCTCTCCCACTTCGATCAATCTATTCAACCCTTACCCACTTGTGATTTGTGAGTTGGAATCATATCATGTCACAAGTTTTGTTTTCATATAACTAATAATAATACATACGCAACCAACATCCGTACACATGAATCATGGATATCCAACTTAAGATACTCAACTGAAGCACTACCATCATACACCCCCAAATATTTACTTAGTTATCTATTCTGAATGGCTAAACTTGTACACCATGGGGATTGAACCCATTACTTCTTACTCCAATGTGACGAGTTAAATTGAATTATAATTCGAATTCGAGTTGATTGAAGATCACGGCCAGAAGTGGAATACAAAATACGTGTTTTATAGTTCGATAGTTTTAAATCCTGAAATCCGTTGGGCGGTCAATCACAAATCTCTCATTTAATAGTAGTTTTACAATAGTTAATTTATATTTCTTCTTTAATCATTCAGTCGAATCAATACCTCGAGCATACATTGTTAGGTGAACCTACTAGGATCTTTAGCAAATCAATTTCGAGTTTTTTTCCCATTATAGTGTTGGTGGAAAAACTATTAACAAAATACTATTTTTAGAAAAATATTTATCAAAATAGTGTTTTTTAAAGATTTTTTTTTGTTTCTCCCTCCTAATCTAATTGGATAAATCCAATTCATTAAATAACTATTGATCTATTCATATTTTTTTAAGAATATAAAAAAAACTTTTTTCTTTTTATAAATCTACTTTGAAACAAAAACATATTTTAAAAATCTAAAAATCTGTATTTGATAAAAAAAAAAGGATTTTTAGTCACCTATTCCGTTGATAACGTATTTTAAATCAAGTTTTCAAGGTCTGAGGTGGTAGGTTTAAATCCCGAACTTATTTATTCATTAATACATGTTATAAAAAGTTAGGGGTTGTTTGACAATTTCTGAATGGTTAAGTGCTGAACTATTAAGAGATCTGAACCATTAAGTGCTGAACCAATAAGAGGTCTGAACCATTAAGAGCCAGTATAATGTTTAACCGTTAAGAGTCAAATGCCTGACCAATTCAGATTAGAGGTCTTAACCATTCAGACTTAGTATAATGCTTAACCATTCAGAGGAAAATGTCTTAACCATTCAGACATTTGCTCGCGAAACAAACAGTCTGAAATCCACGAACTTTGTTTTTATAAAGAATAATAATAAAGAAAAACCTTTTTTATTTACCAGTTAAACTTGAACAGTTTTACAAGTTTATTTAATATATTATGTTTTTAAGTCAATACAACAATATATAAAATAATTATAAGGTCCATTTTAAGTAATGTTATTTAGTTTTAAAAATTATCTTATACTGTTTTATTTATTGAAAATAAAATATTCGTCAACGGAAATATATGAATGACAGAGTTGAGTAGGGATGAGCATTTGGTACCTGGTACCGGTACCGAACCGTACCGGGTATATTCGGTACCGGTACCGGTTCCCATTTTTCCCATTTTCGGTACCGGTACTGGTTCGGTACCGGTATTTACGAGTAAAACACCGGTAAGTACTGGTACCGTACCGGTGTATTCAGTACCGGTACCGGTATCACTTTTCTCCGTTTTTCAGTACCGGTTCTTTCGATACCGGTACCGAACGGATACCGAGCTCATCCCTAGAGTTGAGTGAATTTTCACTTTTTTGATTGAATAACTTAAACATGAATTTGAGGGGTAACTAAAGTTATAAGATTCACAGTAGAGCTTTTTTTGTTTTTTTAATCAAATACAGATTTTTAGATTTCTAAAATATGTTTTTGTTTCAAAGTAGGTTAAACAAAAAAAAAAATCTTTAAAAACATCATTTTAGTAAATACTTTTCTAACAACACCATTTTGGTAAATGGTTTTTCCACCAACACTAATATGGAAAAAAAACTCCAATTTCTTTCTTGGTGTTTTGTTGTTTTACATGTTTTGGATGCCTTAACTTTTTGTAGTTTGATGTTAATAAGGGTGTAGAATATTGGATGTTCTCATATCAGCTTGAGAGTATTAAGTAGATCAGATTAGTTTATACTATATATACTTATGCATATATTAATGATTTTTTCCTTTTTTGACGCTCATTAAACTAGGATTTAAACATGTCCAAATAAATTAAAATGTAGACTTACTCAAATCAATTTATTGCAATTACAAAGTGTATATATTGCAACTAGAAAGTACTACAATTTTCAACGGTTAGTTGTAAGAGCCTGATGAAAATAAACCTTTTGGTTTTTTTTTGAACTGCCAACAAAAGAAGAAATATCAAAGCAACTTTTTGATTGCTTTCAGAAATTACGAAAATTGGTCCTGAATCACCGAAGCCGGAACAATATATAGGTCGAATTACTTACATGATTTTGTAAAATACAACTAAAAGTTGGTCAACATTGGCCTTTTTAGTTTAGCATATTTAGCCGAATAAATTGTGAGTTATTTGATTAGCTTTAACCGGTCTGTATTTATTTATTTATTTATTATTATTTTTTTTGCAATAGTTGACCATTTTGATTGGTTCATGTTTTGCCCTACACATACAAAGAAAGAATTTTAGATCTGCTGCTGATTAGACTTAGTATGTGCTTGAATGCTTGAGCCTTGATGAATACTTATCCTGAGTGGTAAACATACCCCAAATATAAATTTGGTCAAGTTTGGACATTAGTTATAACTTGATGCTAGTTTGGGTCGTGTAAAATTTTCCAACTAGTTGGTTTGAGCTTAGTTATAAGTATAAAGTTTGAGAATATGTTAAAATAGGCGGGATAACTAGTTAAGTTGACATTTTTAATGGTGTACTACGTTGTCATGTTACTATTTTTAAAATCAATATTGTAGGGTTTCAAAGACCGGGCCGGCTTGGGATTAAAAACCCATGTTTCACGGTGGACGTCAATGAAGAAACACGGAATCACCGCCGGGATGATTGGACCGCTTTCTCTGAGAGGATAAAGAATCACACCTTGTTCTTCCTCCGGTATCCAGATCTGCAATGGAGAAGAGAGAAAAGTGGGGATGTAGAGATGGCCGGTAGGGGAAGAATCCCCTATTTCCAGCTACAAAAAGTGTGGCGGCTCCATGTCTTGTGCCCTAATAATAAGGTGAACACCTCTTTATATAGGAGACATGGGCCTCCACTGACCTCAATGGGCCAAACCCTGTTAAGGGTTATCTCTACAAGTACCCGACCAAATGTAGCGTTGGGCCTCGCGGTTGGGTTAGTAAGCAACAATAATAAATAACTAATATAAAAGCAATAAGTAACGGGAATGTCCGACCGCTCGGGTCGGGTCCAATACCATACCTCTCCTCTACAGGTTTCAAAGACCAGGCTGGCTTGGGATTAAAAACCCTAGTTTTTCATTTGATTCTCATGCCAGTTTTCCTCAAACCTTAGATTAGTCGATCTTATGTTTCTTGAGATCAAAATTGAGAGTATCGTCAAAGAAAATGAAACACATTCACATTCAACACTTTTCTTCATTCTAATTCTTCGTGATCACTTGTGCATAATCACTACTTTCACAGAGTGTCCAAGATTTATAACAATATATTTTGAATAATTCTTGTTTTCTTCTGAACTATAATCACTACCCTGAATTTTATAATTTGATACTACCTTCAAATATATTACTTTTTTTCTTAAATGTTATAGTTTTGTTTTCCGTAGAATTTAAATTTTCATGCCCTTATAATGTTTCATATATTATAATTTATAATTTTATATTGTAACTAATAAAATTACAAAATGTTAAAATTCTATATATATTATATATATATATATATATATATATATATATATATATATATATATATATATATATATATATATAGCAAATAGATACTGATTTGAAATAGATGTGCATGTAATGATGGAAATATCATTTGTGTTTATAAGGGAAGTGGCAAAGAGACACAATGATAAGAACAGTGGTCCTCTGGTTTGATCACTTTTTGGCTAAAGCGATCAAAGCGATGATGAATTAGCTAACTGTCTCTTTCAAAATTGGATAGAGGGACATCACAATTATGTTTTGTCTTTTTTAACTTTCGAACCTCGTTAGGTTGTATCACCGTTTGGAAATGCAAATTTAATGATACACAGAACCATTTAAATAAGAAATATTATAATTTTAAACTTTGATATATGTAAAAAATACAAAAGGTGTCACTATTCTCTATTCCTTTTATATTTTATAGGTAAAAGAGTAAGTAAGAACTCGGCTCGTGTAACTTAAAATATCTTAAGCTCAATATTGGTCAGAAATCGTGTATTTAAATCTTGAACTTGGCTAGGGCTCCTCACGCTTATATTTGATTATTATTAAGTAATCATGTATTGCCTTTTAGGGGCTCTTTGGCTAAGCTTATTTTAGTGACTTATTTACTTATTGACTTTTTAAAAAGTTAAAAGGTGTTTGAGTTAGTTTTTTATGTGAGAGGAATAAGTAAATAAGTCACTACATTCTGACTTATTTATTTTTTCTAAAAGTCAATAAGTCATAAGTCGCTCCAAAATAAGCTTACCCAAACAGCCCCTTATAATCATTGGTGCCCGTGTAATGCGCCATAGAATACAACGCTTAGGTTGGTGATTTTAAGGTTGTGCATATGGCAGTTTGATTCGGCTTTGAGGCATAACCATAACCAAGAAAATTAGTACAAAACAGCCCAAGGGGCCCATCGGGGCAGTTGAACAAAGTTGCTAAGGAACTTTATTAAGTTACTCTTCTCTGTTTATAAAGGGTCTTTTTTCCAATGTTTCTTCATGTAAGCGGATTTAAAAGTATTATATATAATTATGTTTGTAACAAGGGTAATTTGATCATCTATTTTTTTAATGAAAGGAAACTATCATCTTGTATATATTCTATTCAAAGAAATTGAGAGGAGGAAAGTAAGGTAGGGTTTTGTGATGGGTCAAATGTTTGAGAAACGGGTATTCTTGGGTTTGTTTTACTGGAAACATTCGATAATGAAACGGGTATTTATGAAAGGAAACTATCATTTTTATACCATGTTTGCGGTATGCGCATATAATGTATAAATGTGTGAACCCGAGGGGGGACAAAAGTGAAAGTGCACTAATTTTAACGTTATTTTACTAATTTCGTGAAAATAACGTTAAAAAGCGAGAGGCGGTTTAATCATGCATCATGTGGTGGTGTTGATAGCCAAAAGACAAGGGGGTACATGCACTAATCGGCTTTTGTCGAATTGTTGAGTGTTATGTGCCTTATGTCCAAGGCTTGATGCAAAACTACTATCGAGCCGGGTGGTCTTATTGGAAGCAGCATCTCTATTCCTATTGGGTAGAGGTAAGGTTGTTTTCATCTTACTCTCCTCAAACCCTACCTTAGATTTACTATTGTAGAATTTACTGAGTATGATGATGATGAATGGAAACCGAGTTTAGTCCTTACAACTTTCGATAATAACTTTAATAATGATTTCACCACCCAATAATAATAAAGTAAAAGATGCTAGAGACAAAATACTAGAATAGTTGTTAATGCATGAGTCATAATCCAAATCTAAAAAAATATTGATGATGTCTTCCACTATGAAAGCAATTCACTTCTTGCAAACAACTCGGCGGCAGACAACGGAAGAAAGAAGACTTGTATATTTAATGTGCAAAATTCGGAAAATGCCGATGAGAAAAATCCGATTGAAGTCGCATGGCAATGACGGAGGGAGGGTCAGAAGGCGACGACAATTCTAAACTACAATTGAGGCTCTGGCTGATACCATGTGAAGACGTAGGGCGCAAGACCCAAAAGATTAAGTAAAGAGTAAACTGCAATTTGCGTACTTAAAGAAAGAGCTCGCTATCAAGTCGTGTCCCCAAAATGAAAATTTTGCTTCATGAGTCCCTAGTCATGTAAAAGCGCTACAATTTGAGTCCTTAAAGCCAATGTTGTTAGCTTTTATCACTCAAATGACTATATTACCCTTATATCCTATTTGTGTGCGTCCCTTTGATTTTCAACCTATTCTCCTTCGCGTCTCCGAGTTTAAATTTTTTATGTTATTAATTTTGTTATTATTATAACTAACAATTAATGCGCTTTTACAAGGTTGGCTTCAGAGACTTAAAATGTAGCGCTTTTACATGATTGGGGACTCATCAAGCAAAGTTTTCATTTTGGGACACGACTTAACAATGAACTATTTCCTCAGGGACGCAAATTGCAGTTTACTATTAAGTGAATAAATAAACTCCTAATGGGCCCAACCTCGAGAATACAAGAAGGCCCCACACAATTAATACACCCATTAGGACCACTAGAAAGGTACAACCATGACAAAGGAATGTACCATCTCCACTAATTAGAATACATATGTCACTGTTAGACGGTTATGTAAGGGATCACCTGATTACACCATGATGTCAACCCTAAAAAGGAAGATTTCTATAAATAGTGGAGAGAATGATCAGTCAGGTATGCATACGTATTCAGTGTACACTTCATCATATTCTCTCTTTTTCAACAAGTACATATTCTCATGATGGAGTGTGGCCACATGGAGACCTCTTCTCCTATGACGAGGCTTACGGTGCTCTATTTTGCAGGATAAAGAACCTTGCTCGTTGTGAAGGAGTCGATCCTCGCATCCCAACTAAGGAATTACCAGATTTGTCTCTTCACTATCTTAGGGTAAAAATCTCAACCCCCGAGGTTAAATATTATATATAGTAACAAATATTACTAAAATACTACATGAAAATAAACAAATTACAAGGAGTGTACAAACTAAGTTAAACGTTTCCATTACTTATTCAATTCTAATAGTGTGGATTCCTAGTTATTTGCTTTTGAACATTAAGTGTAAAAAAATGCATGTATTTTTAAGGTTGATGGTTATACACATAGGTTCATGGCATTTAGTGTGCATGTCTTGGTTGGTAGAGGTGAGTGCATGTTGCTCATGTCGTTTAGTATAATTGAAAGCTTTTGAGCGGGGCTTAAAGTGAGGAAACACTTTCCTTTTGGGACTAGGTGGAACAGTTTTGAGTTTTCTCTTTCTCATGTGAATGATTATTTTGCATTAGCATCCATGGGTGAACAAAAAAATCTTTGAAGAAGTACTACTAGAATGGGCCAATGGGGTCACATGTCGGAAACTTGATTTGTCACGTCATGTTTAAATGGTTCTATAGAGTTTTGCATATCTCTAAAATCTATATTTTGATTGTTAACAGATTGTTTATATCATAAAACTGTATTGTGCATATCTAGTTGATAGTATGATTAATGTCAGTCATATTAGAAGTATTAAATGATAATTCTAGTGTAAAACACTAAGGATTATTGATGTTTACATCATTCGTAATCATATATTATATGTATTTAGTTTACCATGAAGAAGAATATTGTAGCAAAATCTGCCCAAAAATCAATAAGTATAAAATGGTAGTTTTTAACTTTTTATAATTTATTTTTTATCAACTCTGACTAAATCATTTAGGATTAAGATTAGACTTTACCGTTTTCAGCTGATAGAACTGTTAATTGTTTTAAAAAATTAAACCTATATAATGAAAAGAAATACAGATGAAGAAACATCAAGTTAGTCCTGAGATTATCTTGTTGTTTGTGTTTCGTTCAAATAAGGTTAATCTTCTTTCTTCCTCGTTTGCTTACTGCGATAATCCTGCAAAACAACCAAAACACCATGAAGCTCGTTACAAGGATGAGAACAAGGGGGTTCTCCTTGTAACCACCCTCTGGCGTGAGAATAAGAACTTATTTTGAGGATAAAAGTGTGTATTAAGTGAGAGAATAAGAGAGAGATCCTTGAACATGTAGACGGAGTCCTTTATTTATAGCCGAAGAGAGTTATGAAGGAGATGGGTTATTGGGCCAGACGTCGACAACAAGGAATATCTTCTCTGCCACCTTGAGCACGACCGTTAGTGCTTGAAGGCGAGAGAGGAGTTGGCACACGTTGAGTGGATCCACGTGGCCTAGTAGGTGTCCTTGTTGTCAGGTCTATCATCAGCAGTTAAATGGAGATCATGAAGCACTGGTCGCCGCACAGTGATTGGTGCCACGTAGTCATCCTTGTGTACTTTCTGTCCCCTGCACGATTGCTCATCATGCAGCATCGCGGGAAACAACCTGTTGTGCGCCCATTGGCTATCTGCTCTGATATTTGTACCAACTAAAGTTATCCAGCTGGCAAAGACAAGCTTACACTCCTTAAGTTTGCGCCATTTTACTGCAAAATTGACTAAGTGTTGGATTTTGTTTATCTTGAGTATGGCTTATTGCTCGCGACGTAGGCTTGCTTTGCATTGTCGCCGCAGAATTAAAGACCATACCCCTTCAATAGATTTGAATTCTAAATTATATGAAAATAAGTTATATTGTTAAGTTATATTGTTGTTTATATGATTGTCCCTTTATATAAACATAAATGTCACTATTTTATTCGGTTGGACTAAAATGCGACCATTTATTAGTTTGGGATATATAAAAAAAATATGTCCTAAATGATTCGTTTATTGTTAAAAACTAGAGTAAACTGCGAAAACAGTCTCTAGAGATTTGATCACTTTAGTCCAAAACTCAAACCTTTTGAACCTGGATCCATGTGGTTTCAATTTTGTTGCATTTTCATCCAAAATCAAATTTTGATCAAATTTTTTAGTTAACATTCAGCTTTTTTGACTTTTTCTCTCTTTCAATGAAGGGCAAAATGATCTTTTAATATTTTATTATAACAAATTAAAAAATTGACCATTTTGCCCTTCATTAAAAGGGAGAAAAAAGACAAAAAAAGCTAAATGTTATATCTGACCAATTTTTTGCTTTTGGATGAAAATGACAATAAAATTGAAACCACATGGACCCAGATTCAAAAGTTTGAGTTTTGGACTAAAGTGGCAAATGTGACCAAACCTCAAGGACCATTTTGGCCGTTTACTCTAAAAACTAAGTAAATAACCGCTTTAACATCTTTAAAAGAAAAGGATGAATCTGCGCGATAATAAACAAATGTAATAACAAATAACTTTTGTTATGTTATTCTTTTTTTTAACGGCCAACGAATCCTCCAAATGGGCTGACGAATTTCACCACATCAGGATACACTCGTCTCCAAACCGAGGAAAACCCTCCCCTAGGGCCGAAAACACTTGTCCGAAGGCACGACAGTGCAATGAGGTAAAACTCGCTCAATTCAAGGATCGAACAAGCGATCTACACCTATTCGTCTAGTCTCTCATCATCATGAGGTGCCGTAGAAAATAATGTTCATGGCAGGAATCGAACATGGGTCCCATAGAATACCAAGTCTCTATCTTACCACTCCACTACCACCTCATTGGCTATTCTCAAAGATGTTCATGGCTTTTGGTTTATTAGACCGAGCGTAGAGGGCTTGTTATTGAGCCAACCACGAGAAATCACGAAGAAACACCGTTGGGCTTGTGGTTTGTTGGCTCATGGCTAGAACAACGCGGAGAAATTGATAAATTTGAGATAGTAGTCTTTGGGTACTAGCCGTTGGCCATGGGGTTTTATTTTTTATTTTTTCAATTTTAAACACAGTAAATACCACACTAATCTTCACATTTCAACCATACCAAACTATATCAATTCCTTATCCCTCATTATCTCAAAACTAACAAACCACTGATTATTCTTCGTCATCCTCTAGTAGTGAAGATAACACGTATACAGATTCTTACGAGATATCGAAGGCTATTACAAGTACGGTTTAACTGGTGGTAGACTTTATACAACACGTTAGCCAACGTCCACGTTCTATTATTAGAAGACAACAAATCAAACGTGACTGTGAGGCTGCGAACGAGTTGTTGATGCGTGATTATTTTTGTGATCAACCCGTCTACGATCCCTAAGAATTTAGGTGTCATTTTAGAATGAGTAAACAATTATTTTTACGTATTACCAATGATTTGGAAGCGAAGTATGATCACTTCAAACAAAGACCTGGCGCAAGAGGAAATATGAGATTCACGGCAATACAAAAGTGTACATCCATTGTACGAGTGTTAGCATACGATACGCCTGAAGAAACCCTAGATCAACCAGACCGGAATCTAAGTAGATCTATGGATTGGGCTCTGCATAAAAGGTTAATCCTCCGGTTCGGTTCGCTGATGACGTATGTGACTATACTCTGACTGATCCTGCAAAACAGAACACCGTCAGCCTCTCCACGGGGAGAAGGGGGATTCTCTCCGTGACCACCCTCCGGCGTGATAATAAGTACAGGTAGTCGGAAATAGTTCTAAGTGAGGAGAGAGAGAGTAAGTGAGAGTGAATCCCTTTCTTGTACCTGAAGTTACCTATTTATAGCCAGATTTTGGGCGCCAAAAGGAGAGATGAAAACTTAACGGAATCTTTTCCATTCCGTTAAGTGTTGCCTTACAGTTTATGCGCACGGATTGACTTATTATCAACGGCTAGGGAGATGCCACGTGTCATCGTGAGATCACTTATGCTTTCTTGAGGTAACCATTCCATCACCTTGATCTTTTTTATTGTCTAAGATGTTGCCACGTGGCATTTGGTTGTAACCGAAAAGTGGCCTTGCACGATTGGGCATTAATTGCTTCTAGAATGTTTCATAGCTGTAACCTATCTGTTGCTCGCCACGTGTCCAGTTTGTTACAACAGAAAAGATTCCTTTTGTTACTGCACCATATCTTATACTCAGGCATCAATTGCTAAGTGAAATACTTAATATTAACTATCTCATTGCGCGAGATAATCAAATGATCTTTCTCCTTTCTTAGATGTGTGGCGCAGAGATTTATGAGACCCTTTTGTTGTATTAACTGCCTGCACAAGGTTTAAGAATGAAATATTACCCAAGGAAATTAATCAAGGTTAACTTTGAATCTTGCGCGAGCCCGCGCAAGGTAGTTAAATGATTTTTTCCTTCTTTGGATACCTAGCGCAGAGTTTAGTTAAGTCTTTCTTTGGCAGAAATGTTTGCGCTAGGCTTTCTTGTTGGATTATAATGGGTATGGTCTTTTGCTTGGCGCAAGGATTTGGGACCATACCTCTTCAGCCAACTAACATGTGGAACGAGTATCTAAAGATGGCTGACAAAACCTCAAGAGACGCCTTTGTAAATTTTTCTGAAGGGAACTCCTATATTTTATAGATTATATATATATATTCTAATATAGTGTTTTTTAAGTATTTACATGTATTCACAATTTATTCTTTTAAAAAGGTGTCATTGAACTATACGGTGAACGGTATTTACGAAAGCCATTGCCATTGCGATTTATCCTTTTAAAGTTTGCTGAAGGTAACTGTCACACCCCAACCGGTGGTGGAAACATCAGAGCGGGACGAAATAGATGGTTCGAGACTTCATAACACTATTTTGCGACAAGTATTTAGATAACAACATTTCATTTCATCACTAAATTCAAATACATTGTTTTCGGAACACAATACAACAACCTAATTGAGATAAAAAAAATACAACATAAGTCTAAATTAAAAGCGGGGTTCTAGTTCATCCTACTGGATTCCATGCATCCTCCTCCTCATCATCATAATCATGCAACATATATTAAAGTATAGTTCAATACACAAGGCATTGTCGAGCATACAAGTTTCAATACTAAATAATAAAAGTTTAAACATCCACATGGCATAAACGTTACTTCAAACTATCATACAATACTAGTAATGCGACTATACATGTCAACCAAAGTTTATCGCTAGCGTAATCTAATCATAGCAATGGCTAGATCATTTTGTTTACTTAACATGACCTCACGAATACGGGCGGTGCGTTAATCATAAGGCGTTATACATGTTAAGGAGGCTTGTACACAATTAATGATGTAGTATAAAGCATTCAATTCTGGCATATATAAGTTTGCAACCATTCGTATTAAGCATGTATAAATGAACGTTTGTTTTGTGATTAAGCATAAAGTATCATGATTTAGTAAGTTGATAGAGCATATATGTTGCACCCCAAAAGTGTAAAGATAAAAAGAGGGGAGTCAAGTATACTCATGATTTTGCAAGCTTGACTAGCAATCTGAGAGTTGTTGAGTTGAAGGGTAGAATACCGAAGTTACCCTACACGTGGGAACGGAGGCGTGTGAGTATTCTGAGTTGGTGAAGGATTCAGAATCGAAACTTGATAGAATGTAAAAAGTAATCGCAAGAAAATACCACTTCGTGCGAAGAGACTGTTCACTTCATGTGAAGTGATAGTCCACTTCGTACGAAGCTGACAGTTCTGGAAATGTAGCTCGTCTAAACGCCCGCTTCGATACTGAGTTCTGTGAACGAGGATTTTAGGAACGAGACATATTAGCCCCAGCTCATAATACCTAACCTTGAATCTGCTAGCATCATGAACTCGGCTAGGTATAAATGTAAATACTTCATAGTTTATATTATATAGATTACGTCCATAGTCCGTTAGATACGTTATCGAGGTCGAGCAAGGAGGTATGAAAACCTCATTATATGATTTATCAAAGAACTAAGTTTTTCAACATAGTTGATCAACCCGGTTGGTCATGAATGAAAAAAAATAAAATACATCTAAAAGTGTACAAGTGAAGTGTAGAACTTAATTCGGAAAGCCAAGTGTCACACCCCGACCCGCAGCGGAATAAGAGTCGGGGCATAATTGGGTTATCACCAAAGCTCATGATATTACTATTATGTTTCATATTTATTTAAATCAAAATTACATTCTCAATAATCCAAACATGTCCATACAAATACAAAGAAAAATAACAAACTAAACAATTCCAAGCTCTAAACCATTTTATTCTTCTAGGCCAATCCTATGTGTTTCTGGCTGTAGCTGGTTCACCTGTATCATGTGTAAAAATGGGGGTTTTTGGGTCAACATAAGTTGGCGAGTGAACCTTGTTAGATAAACATTTATTACTGATTTTCTTGTTATTTTATCAAGGAAAAATTGTGCAATAATCATAAGTGAGCAAATGAAAATAATCAATCAGTAACAATGTTAACCACAAACTATAACATACAATAACATACCAACAGCATACCATAACATAACAACTTGCATAAATAGATAACATAATGAAACTGTGCGATCAAGGCTCAATCAAACGAAGCCGATCGTATTGCATGTACTGAAAATGATAAATGTCTGTGCGATCAAGGCTCAATCAAACGGAGCCGATCGTATGTTGGCACGCCAGGTTCACGCTCATAATGTAATGGGGAACATGCTCAACGCTCATAATGTAATGGGGAGCGGCGGCCTATGAAATTGCATGTACTGAAAATAATGAATTAAATCTAACAATAACCACACAATCAATTGAATCAAACTGAATACACATTTGTTCATGGTATGACGTATGCACAATGATTTAAGTATAATAAATGGCAAGACACATGATACACCCCAAAACGTGATTAAAACGGGGAATTTGTAAAGATTCACTCACATTGGGTGCGTTTGATTGGAGATGGTGAGATGCGCACGAGTTGGAAGAGTTGAACAACGAGAATTACTAACCTAAATAATAACGGAAAATATGGTAAATGAGTGGATTTTATTAATAATTTTAATAGGCTTTTTAGATATATTTTTGTGAGTTTAAGGCTATTTCCTATCTTTAAAAACATTATTTTTAAGTATTTTTAATTGATTTTTAAATTAAATTAAATAAATAAAAATATAAAAATGTGTTGACTTTTTCGCTGACCGTTAACCGTTTGACTTGTTGACTGTTTGACCGGTTTATTGTGTAAATACATGCGCTGGGTGAGGCTCGAACCCGAGACCTCCCGTACGCGTGCACGCAGCTCTACCAGCTGAGCTACGTGTCTAACCTGACATAATTCTGTTTTTAATTATACTTATATACTAATTTAGTTTATTCAAAATTCTTTTATTTTCAAAAACATTTTAAATCCTCGAACCGGTGTCACCAACAGGTCTCGAACCCGGGACCTGTGCTTTAACATTACACACAGTCCACCGCTGGACTGTGTGTCTAACTTGGTTAATATACACATTTTTATTATACTTAACAACTAACGTAAATTAACCCGGTTCAGTTAGAAAAATAAAACGTTTTTATTACATAGAGGGTGCGTGTATCAGGGATCGAACTCGCGGCGTGTGATATGTATATGCACACAGTCCACCGCTGGACTGTGTGTCTAACCCGAGATATTATCCAGATTTTATTAAACTTATAATCAAAATATCATCGTCTTCTTCATTTCAAAATTACAGACTGCGATTACACCATTATATCTTGTTTAACTCGATTGATAAACATTGTACAGACTAATATGAAATGGCAGAAAACGATATTTAGAAGTAAACATACCCGTGAACGATTTATTTCGGAATTCCGGCAAGGGTCGGCTCTGTTTTTTATGAACTTCAACTGAGCAAGCAAATTAACCGTTTTGATTAGCTAATCGTGGAATTGAAGTGCTAAACAAACGTTAACAGAGTGTTTGAATGTCCTTACCGTTTCACAGATGAAAATAAGGATTTCCAGAAGTTTTCCGGCGAACTGGAATTATCCGATAACAGCGTCTGAATTTGATTTCAATTGAAAGGTCTGAGTTAAAAATAGCTTAACAATTGTTAGACCACGACGGTATTGAAAGACTTACCGTTTTGATGGAGAATACGGTTTTCCGGCGACTTGCAGAAACTTTCCGGCGAGTAAATTTGATTCTCCGGCGGACTGAAACTTGAGCGAAAATGTAACTGAAAGTCTGTAGATTATGTTTGAGTCGTGAAGGAGTACAAAGATGGAAGTAAAACTGGAATTGAAGATTTTCGGTTATAAAAACCGATCCACTTCTAGAATTCAAGTTCATTCAAAGCAACTTGATTGAAAACGTCGGTATATCGGTTATACTCAGTGAACCGCGAGTATTCAGATCTTCTTTGAGCGTTTGATAACCGATTTCAGTTACAGTTGGCGTAACCGGTTGATTTATGTTTGTAGATAAGATTTATTTGTTTCCTAGAGTTGACAGAAAACAACAAGTGGCGGAGTGGTTATGCGTGTGAGTGTTAAGTCTTTGGAGTTCACAACCCGGCTGACCCGGGTTCGAGTCCCGGCAGCCTCAATTTATTTTTAATTGTTTTATTTTTACTTTTTATCAATTATAACTTTTATAGATTAGTTTGTTTATTAATTAGGTAACCTTAAAAATCAAAATAGGCATAAATACGCAACGAACATTTATAACTTGATATTCGATTACAAATGGAGCGGGTTTGGAAAACCCGTTTTCGACAAATGTTACAGTATCCCCTACTTTTAGGAATTTCGTCCCGAAATTTAAGTAGTAGAAGTAGTAGGAAAAAGATACGGGTATTTTCCACGCATTGAGTCTTCACGTTCCCAAGTTAACTCAGGTCCCCGTTTCGACTCCCAGCGTACCCTAACAATTGGAATGCGACTTCGTCATAGACGTTTTTCTCCGAAATCCATGATCTCTACTGGTCTTTCAATAAAATGCATAGATTCATGAATCTGAATATCTTCCAGAGGAATGTGGAGGTTTTCATCAGCGAGGCACTTCTTCAAGTTTGATACGTGGAATGTGGGGTGAATCCTGTTGAGTTCTTCTGGTAGATCAAGCTTGTATGCTACAGGTCCTACTCTTTCGAGTATCTTGAAAGGTCCTACGTAGCGTGGTGCTAGCTTGCCTTTTTGACCAAAACGAACTACTCCCTTCCACGGTGATACTTTTAGAAGTACATGATCACCAATGTTAAACTCTAAAGGCTTCCGTCGTTTATCTGCATAACTCTTTTGACGACTTTGAGCCGCTAGAAGATTGTTTCGAATTTGATGGATCTTGTCTGTGGTTTCTTGAATCAATTCTGGACCAGTGATTTGAGCTTCCCCAATTTCGTGCCAACATACTGGAGATCGGCACTTACGACCATATAAGGCTTCAAAAGGTGCCATGCGATGCTTGAATGATAGCTGTTGTTGTACGAAATTCAACTAATGGTAGATGAGCGTCCCAATTTCCCTTGAAGTCTATAACACATGCTCGAAGCATATCTTCAAGAGTTTGAATGGTGCGTTCAGATTGTCCATCAGTTTGAGGATGATAAGTGGTACTGAGATCTAATCGCGTACCCAAAGCGGTTTGTACTGCTTGCCATGTTCATGAAGTGAAACGACCATCACGATCTGAAATAATGCTTAAGGGTATACCATGTCGGCTTACGATTTCGCTGATATAAATACGAGCTAGTTTTTCGTTCTTGAAATCTTCGCGGATAGGAATAAAGTGAGCTGATTTTGTAAGTCGGTCAATTATCACCCATATAGTGTCATACCCACCAGAAGTGCGAGGTAACCCGGTAATGAAGTCCATGGTTATGTTTTCCCACTTCCATATAGGTATTTCAGGTTGGACCAGAAGTCCTGAGGGTCTTTGGTGTTCAGCTTTCACTTTGGAACATGTAAGGCACTTAGAAACAAAAACAGCAATATCCTTTTTCATTCCAGGCCACCAATAGGTGTATCGAAGGTCTTGGTACATCTTATTGGCTCCTGGGTGTATAGAGTATCGTGTTTTGTGAGCCTCATTCATAAGAATTTCACGAAGATTGTTGTGGTCAGGAATCCATATGCGATCTAGATAGTACAGAATACCGTCAGATTTGGTTTCAATTTTTAAGTTCAGCTCCACAGGACAGCTCCTTTCGTACATCATCTTCCGTTACTGAAACATGTTGGGCTTCTCGAATTTGATCTTTAATGTCAGATATGATTTGCGAACATAGAAGACGAATGGAGTTCGCATAACCCTTTCGACTGAGTGCGTCAGCCACCACATTTGCTTTGCCAGGGTGGTACCGAATTTCACAGTCGTAGTCATTTAGAAGTTCGACCCATCTTTGTTGCCTCATGTTTAACTCCTTTTGATTGAAGATATGTTGAAGACTCTTGTGGTCAGTGTATATTTCACACTTAGTACCATAGAGATAATGTCTCCATATCTTAAGAGCGAACACAACGGCTCCAAGTTCTAGGTCATGGGTGGTGTAGTTTTTCTCATGAGTCTTGAGTTGTCTCGAAGCATAAGCTATAACCTTTCCTCTTTGCATTAGAACACAGCCTAATCCTTGCCCTGATGCGTCGCAATAGACCACAAAGTCATCACAACCTTCAGGAAGAGTGAGGATTGGTGCATCACAGAGTTTTTGTTTAAGGGTTTGGAAGGCTTCTTCTTGCTTGGGTCCCCATATGAAAGGTTTTCCCTTATGAGTTAAAGCCGTGAGTGGTACAGCAATGCGAGAGAAGTTTGAAATGAAACGACGATAATAACCAGCCAAACCAAGAAAAGATCTTACTTCAGTTGGTGTACGTGGCGCTTCCCATTCTTGTACCGCTTTGATCTTTGAGGGGTCGACATGTATTCCCTTGTCATTGACTACATGTCCGAGGAATTGCACCTCTTTTAACCAGAATTCACATTTGGAGAATTTGGCGTAAAGCTTTTCTTTCTCTAGAAGTGTAAGGATGAGTCGAAGATGTCGCTCATGATCAGACTTAGACTTTGAATAAATAAGGATGTCGTCGATGAAGACTATAACAAAACGATCGAGATAAGGTTTGCAGACTCTGTTCATTAGATCCATGAAGACAGCTGGAGCGTTGGTTAAACCAAATGGCATAACCATGAATTCATAATGACCATAACGAGTTCAAAAAGCGGTCTTTGGGACGTCTTCTTCATGCACTCTAAGTTGATGATAACCAGATCGAAGGTCGATTTTTGAAAAGCAGCTGGCACCTTGAAGTTGGTCAAGAAGATCATCAATGCGAGGTAATGGATAGCGATTCTTGATTGTTAACTTGTTGAGTTCTCTGTAGTCGATGCACATGCGAAACGATCCATCTTTCTTCTTTACAAAAAGGACAGGTGCACCCCAAGGCGAGGAGCTAGGACGTATGAATCCCTTGTCAGTCAACTCTTGCAATTGACTGGCTAGCTCTTGCATTTCAGAGGGGGCCAACCTAGAAGGAGACTTTGCAACTGGTGTAGCACCAGGTATAAGTTCAATACGGAATTCGACTTCTCTAACTGGAGGAAGTCCTGAAATGTCGTCGGGAAAAACTTGCGGGAAATATTTTACTACTGAAATGTCTTCAAGTTTCTTCTCCATGGTTCCCTTTTTGATGATATGAGCTAAAAACGCGACATAATTCTTGCGAATATATTTTTGAGCTTGAAGACAAGACATTAAGCTGAGCCCTTTCGACGAGGTTTCTCTAAAGATTCGAAGAGTCTGACCGTTTGAAAGAGGAATACGTATAAATTTTTCGCGACATACAACTTCTGCCTGATGTTGACTAAGCCAGTCCATACCGATTATGATATCAAAACTTCCCAACTTCATAGGAATAAGGTCAACTAGAAAATTATGGTCGTTTAGAGTAAGAGTGCAATTACGTATAATAGAGTTCAATGAGACCGGTTTCCCGTCAGCAACTTCTACTGTTATGGATTCCATGAGCTTATCACGATTTTGGTTTAAGATAGGTTCAAACTCTAAGGACACAAAACTTTTAATCCGCGCCAGTATCAAACAACATGGATGCATATCGACCATTAATAAGGAACGTACCGTTAACCACATTGCCGTCAGCTCTAGCCTGATTAGCGTTAATGTTGAAAGCTCTTCCTCTTGCAGGTGGAGGAGCTTGGTTCGCTTGATTCACCGGATTGGCTTAGGCCTAAGCATGAATAATGTTTACCAGCCTTGGACAAGTGTTTCTAAAATGGCTTGGGTCTCCACAATTGTAGCAAGCCCGCATAGGTTGTACCAAAGGATAGTTGGGTTGGTAATATGTTTGGGCTAAATGTTGGGTGGGTGGTAATAGTAGGGGTTGTTGGGCTTGACCCATTATTTGTTGGTGGGTTTGGGTTGAAAGCTGGTGGCGGTTCGTTTGCTGAGGCATGCGGCAGGTTTGAACAGTATGACCTGCGCGACCACAGCCGGTGCAATATTGGCAAGGATGATCAGGAGAATGGTGGTATTGACAACGGTTGCATTTTGGTAACGGGCCAGAGTATTGTCTTTTGTATGGTGCACGTGAAGGGGCGACTTGGGTAATGGGTGCAGCAGGAATAGGGAAATTGGTTTGAGTGACCGCGAAGTTTCTGGTGTTGCGCTTCCTCTTGTTAGCAAACTTAGAGGAGGAGATGGTATGGTTTGAAGTTTGTCCCTCAACAGGGGCTTTTCTTTTTCTCTTCTTTAAACTTACCGTTGCGAATTCGATTCTCGGTAAGTTCAGTCGCTAGCTCCATAGCAGCTTCAAGTGTTGCTGGTGAAGTGTTGAGAACTGAATCTTGAATTTTCGAGGGAAGTCCTCGAATATAATGCTCGATCAAACGATAAGTTGGGGTAAACAAATTAGGAACCATTTGGTTCAACTCTAAGAACCTCCTGTTGTAGGAAGCATGATCTCCCTCCTTCTGCTTCAAAGAATGAAATTCGTCCTCCAACTTTTTAATTTCACTCCTAGGACAGAAACGCCTAGTCATGATTTCCCTTAACTCCTCCCATGTTAAGGCCATTGCATCATCTATTCCCCTCTTCCCCTTTTCAGTATTCCACCAGGTGAGAGCTACCCCAAATAGTCTCCCGGTGGCGTATCGAACCTTGCGATCCTCAGGACAATCGCAGTTGAGGAAGGTGTTTTCCATTTCCTCAAACCAGTGGAGGAGAGCAGTGACACCTTCAGTCCCTTCAAATTTAGGAGGATCACAAGACTTGAAATGTTTGTATGAGCACTTGCTGGTAGGAGGGTTGCCGATGTTCTGGTCATGTTGTTGGGGAGGGTTAGTAGGATTTGTAGCAAGGGCTTGTTGTACTTGAACCACAATGTCAGGAAGCACCGTGGCCATTTGTTTCGCGATTTGTGCGGCCAAGCGTTCGTGAGATTTTCCTGATCTTTTACCCCCTCGTTGTTGTCTAGCCGACATCTACAGGAACATACATAAGAAGATTGTGAGTTTATGGAGTCTTTTTAGGTGTCATGTGTCTTTAAGAAAATGAAAATAACATAAATATCAATAATGCAACTACATCCATAGGATGTCTTGGTTTACTCATGTTGGGCCTCAAATGTCCCCAATACCTTCACCTGTATAGTCATGTGGGCCCCCATGGCTATTGGCTTGGTAGGATTCACATTAGTATTGGCGATTTAACACTCGCATCACCCGAATGCAAACCACAAAATATGTTTACGGGATGTATGGTCGGAATGTGTCCAGGTGTAGACACAATGACAACTCAAAGTGGGGTTAGCTCACACAACGTTTGGTATAGCATGCTTTGGCCTAATAGGTACTTCGTACTCTCATCGTTAGTCCCCAGGTAGGCAAACTGGTCCTTTATTTTGGATTTATACGAATGCCAGCCTAGACAGGACGTTCCGACTAACGGTACTGGTACCCTTCCAGTTACTACATGCCCGTCATGAGAACTCACTTTGATGAGATTTGAAAATACAAAAATCGTTGTAAAAGCAATCATGATAATGATGTGGTGTGTGCTTTCATGGATATGATATGTTATGAGAATATGATTCATGATAGGCATTATATGATAATATATACTTATGAACATGCTTGCATAACATTGAATGTAACATTTATCATAAAACATATAAGCATCATGAAATTTTGGCATGTAACACACAAAAATCTTAAAAATTTCTAAACAACTATAGTATAGGTTCTAAGGGTCTAATGACCTATCCTATATCCCTATAGTCATGGCTCTGATACCAATCTGTCACACCCCGACCCGCAGCGGAATAAGAGTCGGGGCATAATTGGGTTATCACCAAATCTCATGATATTACTATTATGTTTCATATCTATTTAAATCAAAATTACATTCTCAATAATCCAAACATGTCCATACAGATACAAAGAAAAATAACCAACTAAACAATTCCAAGCTCTAAACCATTTTATTCTTCTAGGCCAATCCTATGTGTTTCTGG
Organism: Scalesia atractyloides; assembly: GCA_947069175.1. Lineage (NCBI taxonomy): Eukaryota > Viridiplantae > Streptophyta > Magnoliopsida > Asterales > Asteraceae > Scalesia > Scalesia atractyloides. The sequence goes on along the minus strand of CAMTDV010000030.1, from coordinate 73,779,574 downwards.
CTGCAGCTGGTTCACCTGTATCATGTGTAAAAATGGGGGTTTTTGGGTCAACATAAGTTGGCGAGTGAACCTTGTTAGATAAACATTTATTACTGATTTTCTTGTTATTTTATCAAGGAAAAATTGTGCAATAATCATAAGTGAGCAAATGAAAATAATCAATCAGTAACAATGTTAACCACAAACTATAACATACAATAACATACCAACAGCATACCATAACATAACAACTTGCATAAATAGATAACATAATGAAACTATGCGATCAAGGCTCAATCAAACGAAGCCGATCGTATTGCATGTACTGAAAATGATAAATGTCTGTGCGATCAAAGCTCAATCAAACGGAGCCGATCGTATGTTGGCACGCCAGGTTCACGCTCATAATGTAATGGAGAACATGCTCAACGCTCATAATGTAATGGGGAGCGACGGCCTATGAAATTGCATGTACTGAAAATAATGAATTAAATCTAACAATAACCACACAATCAATTAAATCAAACTGAATACACATTTGTTCATGGTATGACGTATGCACAATGATTTAAGTATAATAAATGGCAAGACACATGATACACCCCAAAACGTGATTAAAACGGGGAATTTGTAAAGATTCACTCACATTGGGTGCGTTTGATTGGAGATGGTGAGATGCGCACGAGTTGGAAGAGTTGAACAACGAGAATTACTAACCTAAATAATAACGGAAAATATGGTAAATGAGTGGGTTTTATTAATAATTTTAATAGGCTTTTTAGATATATTTTTGTGAGTTTAAGGCTATTTCCTATCTTTAAAAACATTATTTTTAAGTATTTTTAATTGATTTTTAAATTAAATTAAATAAATAAAAATATAAAAATGTGTTGACTTTTTCGCTGACCGTTGACCGTTTGACTTGTTGACTGTTTGACCGGTTTATTGTGTAAATACATGCGCTGGGTGAGGCTCGAACCCGAGACCTCCCGTACGCGTGCACGCAGCTCTACCAGCTGAGCTACGTGTCTAACCTGAAATAATTCTGTTTTTAATTATACTTATATACTAATTTAGTTTATTCAAAATTCTTTTATTTTCAAAAACATTTTAAATCCTCGAACCGGTGTCACCAACAGGTCTCGAACCCGGGACCTGTGCTTTAACATTACACACAGTCCACCGCTGGACTGTGTGTCTAACTTGGTTAATATACACATTTTTATTATACTTAACAACTAACGTAAATTAACCCGGTTCAGTTAGAAAAATAAAACGTTTTTATTACATAGAGGGTGCGTGTATCAGGGATCGAACTCACGGCGTGTGATATGTATATGCACACAGTCCACCGCTGGACTGTGTGTCTAACCCGAGATAATATCCAGATTTTATTAAACTTATAATCAAAATATCATCGTCTTCTTCATTTCAAAATTACAGACTGCGATTACACCATTATATCTTGTTTAACTCGATTGATAAACATTGTACAGACTAATATGAAATGGCAGAAACGATATTTAGAAGTAAACATACCCGTGAACGATTTATTTCGGAATTCCGGCAAGGCGTCGGCTCTGTTTTTATGAACTTCAACTGAGCAAGCAAATTAACCGTTTTGATTAGCTAATCGTGGAATTGAAGTGCTAAACAAACGTTAACAGAGTGTTTGAATGTCCTTACCGTTTCACAGATGAAAATAAGGATTTCCAGAAGTTTTCCGGCGAACTGGAATTATCCGATAACAGCGTCTGAATTTGATTTCAATTGAAAGGTCTGAGTTAAAAATAGCTTAACAATTGTTAGACCACGACGGTATTGAAAGACTTACCGTTTTGATGGAGAATACGGTTTTCCGGCAACTTGCAGAAACTTTCCGGCGAGTAAATTTGATTCTCCGGCGGACTGAAACTTGAGCGAAAATGTAACTGAAAGTCTGTAGATTATGTTTGAGTCGTGAAGGAGTACAAAGATGGAAGTAAAACTGGAATTGAAGATTTTCGGTTATAAAAACCGATCCACTTCTAGAATTCAAGTTCATTCAAAGCAACTTGATTGAAAACGTCGGTATTATCGGTTATACTCAGTGAACCGCGAGTATTCAGATCTTCTTTGAGCATTTGATAACCGATTTCAGTTACAGTTGGCGTAACCGGTTGATTTATGTTTGTAGATAAGATTTATTTGTTTCCTAGAGTTGACAGAAAACAACAAGTGGCGGAGTGGTTATGCGTGTGAGTGTTAAGTCTTTGGAGTTCACAACCCGGCTGACCCGGGTTCGAGTCCCGGCAGCCTCAATTTATTTTTAATTGTTTTATTTTTACTTTTTATCAATTATAACTTTTATAGATTAGTTTGTTTATTAATTAGGTAACCTTAAAAATCAAAATAGGCATAAATACGCAACGAACATTTATAACTTGATATTCGATTACAAATGGAGCGGGTTTGGAAAACCCGTTTTCGACAAATGTTACGCCAAGTCTCCCATCATTCTCACACTTGCTAGAACATAAGTTCAGGTGAACTTGGTTAGCTTCCACACTTGGTACAAAATAAAAAGTAAGAAAAGAATCACAAGAACAATAAGATAACAGTGAGCTATAACTCACTTAGAATGGCTGAGGGTATTCTGCCAAAGTTTTGAAATTTCTGAGAGGAAGTCTGAAGATTGGAAAGTGTTAGGGAGTGAGGGAGTGCTCGTATTTATAGAGGAGGCTTGCTATCAGCTTCACCTCGTGCAAAGTGAGTTCACTTCGTGCGAAGTGATTTGGCTTTAAGCCAGATTTCACTTCGTGCGAAGTAGCTGGTCACTTCGTACGAAGCTGCTAGTTTAGTTTTTTTTACGTATTTTATCCGGTTTTTAAGCATTTCAAGTATAAAGGTGTAACATATGAGTATTGCATGTATAACAAGTGTTGATTTTCATGAAAACACGTATTTAAATGATTGATCGTATGTATAATAAGTATGTATAAAGGATGAATTTCATTATGATCAAAGTCTCGGATTACAAAGTTGGAATCAGAATACAAATATGACATGATTACAAGTTTCCATAAATAGAAATATGATTACACTTTCTAAATAAGGAAAGTACAAAAATGCGGAGCGTTACAATAACTCTTACTTTTATCGATTACATGTATTTACAATCAACACAGTTTACTCGACATAATTTGTGCCATTAACTGCATGCACTGGGTTGGAGTAATTATCCAACGGCTTGGAGAGACCAATGCACATCCTTCAAGCCATTGCGTCGTACGATCTATAGATTTGGCATGCTTTTTTTGGTGTTCCTAGTTCAAACAATGACATCAACGTTTTTTAGTACTCGCCTATCATTGAGGATCACATAGCAAGTAAAGTAATTGTCCCTCTTTTTGGGCTAACATAAATGAGTACCCACACGGGTACTTTCTAGTCGATGGTATATATCCAGAATACACACTTATTGTAAAGACTTTTAGAGACCCTATTGACCAAGGAGAGCTCATTTAAAAAAAAAGATCAAGAATCGGCTAGAAAAACTATGGAAAGGATATTCGGCATTCTACAACAACGTTGGCATTTTGTGAGGAACCCTTGTCGACAATTGCATAAGGATAAGGTTAGAAATGTTATGTATTGTTGTCTTATTTTACACAGATTCTAGAGGACGAAGGAAAAACAATTTGCCAAGATGATGATCTGCATTTCGTAGAAGCCGAGCAAGTCGGTGTACCTAGGGAACAAAGGATATATAATTTCGCATTTATGCGTAACTTTTAAACACATCAAGCTCTAATGGCGGATTTGATACAACACGCTTAGATGAGACGACGGGATGACGAAGACGACGAAAAAAAAAAACGATTTATTTTATTTATTAATCTTCCTTTTTGAATTTCTAGTATTGTTTAATGTAATCCCTTTTAATATTATTTACATTTTATTAAATATGAAGAGTTATAAAAAAATTTAATAAACATAAATAAAAAATCATTAGATAATTAATAACTAATCATTGAAGAGGCGGGTGAACCATTACACCATTTTACCATGTGGTTTGGCTTAGGTAATGTGGCTCACATGTGGCGAAAACGTTTATGTGGTTTATATAACACCTACACATAGTCTTAGTGTGCAAGGGGTGTTCCACTCGAGGGGAGTAGTCTCCTCTCCACTCCAGTCATGTGAACTCACTTCTCAACTTCTCATTTTACACTCAAATGTAAGGAGCGCTATACTCATCAGAGTAGTCCATTTCATTTTATTATTTTTTTAATTCTAAAAGTTATGTTTAATAATTATATATTATGTTTATTTACGTTAAAAATAAAAATTTCATTAAATAAAATCAAACCAACAAAAAATACATTTCTTTAATCTTGAAATTAAAAATTACATAATTACGATAAAAAAAACTAAAACTACTAGTCGTCGACAGTCGCCTCAAGGTGGGGTAAATCTAGTCGTCCAAGATGCTCCACGAGATCATGTTTTAGTCTCCAATGTGTATCTTCATCCACTAGCTTGTTAAAAGCAGTAGCATCGTAAACAACCTCGACCGGAGGATCTCGAATGTGTAATGGTCCTATCGCATTTCTGTCGTCTTTTAAATCATGTTATGTAAAATAATGCACGTACGTATGACATACCTAATCTTTTCACGATTTTAGCACCAAAAACCCGTTCCACGTCTTTTCTTGCCCCCCGTGTTACCTCTTGAACTTCTTTTCGTTCGAAATGTGAGGATATGCAAATGTTTTCACAAACACAGAGGGTATATTCCATCGGTAAGATAATATCCACGTTTGTATAAGTGGTCGTTCACGTAAAATGGATATTTTAGCTCAGTTCCATTTCGTTGAGTAAAAAATAATGGAGATTGTTGGAGCACATTGATGTCGTTTTGTGAACTTGGTGGACCACAAAAAGCATGCCAAATCCACAAATACTGAGAGGTCACCGCTTCGAGTATAACTGTCGGGCATTGGTGATCGCCTCTCATAAATTAGTCGCACAACTCTGTGGGACACATTCTCTAAATGAAATACGTACAATCAATACTACCCAACATCCCAGGAAGGTGATGTTTCTCCTCATGAACTTGGTACAAAAGCGCAACGTCGTGGCTTGTTGGTCTACGTAAGAACTCAAACGCGTATATACGACATATTGTTTCGCAGAAAAATTGAAGACATTCACGGGAAGTCTTTTCGTACGTATTTAAATACTCGTCGTTCTCGTCTGGAGTGTTACCATTCGCAAGTTATTTAATTACCGATGTTACTTTTTACAATGGTGTAAAACTGTTCTTCATTCTCCCGTCCATGCCCTTTCAAACCATGGATTATTCGCTTCCACGTCACTCACAATTTTTAAAAACGACCTTTTCGACATACGAAACCTATGTCTAAAAAAATCATCAACGTATTTCGGCTCCTCGACAAAATAACCTGCCATAAGGATTTTGTGGTCTTTCTCCCGATCAAGACGGACATATATTTTTTACTAGATGTGCTCGTGTCTTTTAGTTCGGCTTGTTCGATGAGATTTTTGAAAAAAATTAAACTACTATCACTTGAGAAGATATCATCATCGCTATTGTCGGGTGGAATAAACTACGATATTTGATCCGTCATGTTCAAAAATTGTGGTATAAAATTTAAAATGTTTGAAGAAATGAGAAGAGAAATATCAAGAGTAGGTGTGAAAAATATAAAATGGAGTGAAGTGGGATGATTTGGTTATGTATAAATAGGTATATATTTAAAATAAAAACTTCTTTTTTTAGATTGAACGGTAATATTACCGTCAGGGGCCCCACCCCAATGGTCAAAAGAGAGATCCATGCATTCGATGACTCCTCCCCGGGCTATGTGTTTTACCGCATAAATTTTGGGTTGGCGGCAGTGTTACCGCGCGGTGAGCGGTGGCCCGCTTCCCACCCCTTACACCCTTAAGCTCAACGTAAAAGCATGCATGCATCTTTTTAAGGTAGATAGTTATAAACATAGGTTCATGGGATTTGGTAAGTATGTCTTGAGTTGGATGAGGTGAATGTGCTCATGTCGTTTAGTAATCAAAGCTTTTGAGTGGGCCTAAAACGAAGAAACTCCTATACGAAGGATAATTATGCATGAGCATCATGGACGAAAAGATACTTTAAAGAAGAACGACTACAATGGGATCACATGTGGGAACCGGAAACTTGATTTGTCACGTACATATCTAGTTGATCGTATGATTACTGTCAATTTCATTGGAAGCATTAGATGATTATTCTAGTGTTAAAACCATGGATTATTGATGTTTACATCATTGACAATCACCACTATATTGTACATATTTATCTATCCTACATTTACCTACTATAAATTTACCTACTATAAATTTCATGAATAGAGTGTTGTACCATAGGCTTAGGGAGCTTTTCAATAAAAAAAAACATGATATTACATTTTTATCCCAAAGTTACTTGATTTTTTACATTTAACCCAAAAGTTCTCATATTGTCTAATTTAACCTAAAACTTTTTACTTTCAGCTTTAGTCTCCTATACTTTTCATATTTCGCAAAATTTTTGTTTTAAGTTTTGTTTCAAATTTTGGAATTTAACACGACGCAACGTTCATGTATGGTTCAACATTTTTTACGTTTTGTTTTATGTTTCGTTCTAAATTTTGTGAGTTAACATGACCCAACGTGCGTTAGTGGTTCAAGGTTATTATTTCGTCTTTTTTTTTTTCCAGTTTGACAAGTCTGTTGCAACGCGCAATTCCTAAATCAGTTTACTTATTATTTTCTATGTTTTAAGTTTCGGTCTAATTTCTTCGCATTAACATGCTGCAACTTCATGTTGGCGGTTAGCTAGCGATGGTGTGACATTGATGCTATTTGTCACGGTTTTACGCTCCCACCGCAACGCAGGGGTGATCATACTAGTTTAGAATATGTAGCTTCATATACAATAGTAAGCTGCGATGTTTGCTATTGGTTACCTTTTTTTTCTTTTTTTTTAGTAATTTTTTAATTATTTTAGCTTTTAGCCTTTAACATTTAGTATTTTCCTTACAACTCTTCAACTTTCTAAAATATATGTAATAATTTTCCTAACTTACATTTATATATGTGTCGATATGAATTTAGGTTGATTACGGTTTTTTTTTCTTTTAGCAAGTTTTTATTTATTTTATTTTAGCCTTACCTTTCAAATTTAGTTTTGGCAGTTACAACCCTTCAACTTTCTAAAAACTTTATAATTATTTTTACATGTTTATATTTATGTACATCTCGGTATAAATTCAAGTTGATTACGTCTCTTTGAAAATGAGTAGGCTCAGATATAATATGTTTTTCCGCTTTTTTTTTGTAAATTTCCAATTAATCTACGTTTTGTCCTACATTTAGAAGCTTGATATACAGTAGCAAGCTGCTGCATGGCAACTTGCTATTGGTTAGCTTTTTTTATTTTTAGTAACTTTTTTATTATTTTAGCTTTAGTCTTTAATATTTAGTACTTGCCCTTACAACCTTTCAACTTTCTAAAATCTATATAATATTTTTCCTGTGCTTATATTTATGTATGTGTCGATATAAATTTAGGTTGATTACGTTTTTTTTGTCTTTTAGTAAGTTTTTTATTTTAGCCTTTACTTTTCAATATTTATTATTGGCAGTTATAGCCCTTCAACTTTTTAAAAACTTTATAATTATTTTTACGTGTTTATAATTTATGTACGTGTCGGTATAAATTCAAGTTGATTACATTTTTTTTAAAAATGGGTAGGCTCAGATATAATATGTTTTCTGCTTTTTTTGGTAAGTTTTCAGTTAATTTACATTTTGACATAAATTTAGTTTTAAAACAAGTCTGGGTCAAATATAATATGTTTTCATTAGACTTTATAAATTCGGCTTATTTTACGATTCGGTCACACCGCAACGCGCGGTACCATTTTTAACTTAAAAAAACATATTTTTTTACTTATTTTTATGTATGTATCGATACAAGATCAGGTTGGTTTTCGACGTAAATTTCTTTCGCAAAAAATTCGACCATGTATAATACATTTCCGTGCTATTTTTATGTACATATTCAGTTTATCTACGTTTTGAGGTAACTTTTGTTTAGAAACGATTCAGGTCTTTACTGCATAAATCCGAGTTACTTTACATTTGTACCCGTCGCATCGCGCGGGAAGATTTACTAGTTTAGTATATGATGAAGAAAATTATAGCAAAATCTGTCTAAATTAATGTGTCTAAAATGATAGTTTTTATGATATATTTTTTTATTAAAAACTCATCGCTTTAGATATTTATATATATATTTAAGATGTGAAGATATGTGATTGAATTGAAATACAGAAAACTTCGGTTTGGAAGAAAGATGTGAAGATATGTGATTGAATTGAAATACAAAGAAAGATAAAGCTTAAAGAAAAACTTCGGTTTGGAAAGAAAGATGTAAAGATATGTGGTTGAATTGAAATACAAAGAAAGATAAGCTTAAAGAAAACGTGGGTTTGGAAAGAGTCTAAAGATAAGCTGAGATATCAACTCTTAAACTTGATGAATTCATATTTCTAATGAAGCATATATAACAAAAGATTGCATTGCATTCTAGTCCAAACGAATAACAAATGATTTTTCTAATGGTAAACTAGTATACTTTTAAAAACTCTTATAAAAACTCTTCACCTCGAGGACGAATTACAAGTCATTTTATGAATAAAAAAAAGAAACAATTATATAGAAAATGATATTGTAACTAAACATTTTATTTGATTATTAGATAATTCAAGATTCAAATCTGTATTTTTTTCACCAACAAGTTTAACTTTTTAAAAATGATAAACCATAGCATCAAACTTAAAACAGTAAACCAGGTTTATTATTATTCTTAACCCTAAATGATTTGTATATTGTTATCATCAATCATTCACCGTCTTAAAAATGAAAGAAGTTTTTAAGTTCGATCCTGTAAAGGGTTAAGAATCATAAGACCATGCGTAATGGACATTATATGTGCGTAAAATTGTTTGATAACTTCATCAACAACGTCTCCTTGAGCATTATAAAAGCATGAAAAGGGAAGGGACATTATTACTAGAATTATACCTAAAGAGAGAAAAAAAAGTAATGAATGAAATGGACATTAAGTGGCATTAACCGTTACAATTTTTTTTAAGAAAAATTATATGTTGATGTGACGAAAATGCCTCTTAGAAGACATTAACCATTACAAATTACAAATGGTCTAAAACGAAATATTCTCCTAAATAGGGTTAAGAATCATAAATATCTTGAACTTGATTATGAAAAGTGGGGTTACCGATTGAGGTTATGGTAAGTGTGCATTAAATATTCTCCAACAAAATTTTATCGTATAAAAATAAATAGTTGTAACAGATGAAATTAAGAAAATAGTCATGTTGACCCATTTATTTACCAACTTTTTTAAGATAAGTCATTGAGTGAACTTGACCAAAATTTTTTACATGCAACTATTTTAAACAAACTTTTTAAAGAAAAGTGATGAGTGAAGGGCAAATGGTCACATCTAAAAAAAAGAAAAAAAAATATTTTTTAAGGCTTGTGCATCAAATAAATCTATAGGTTAAACAAGATGACCGTGTTATTTTCGTCTTGTCGCTCTAAAACTAAGCATCGGCCCATTTGTAAGGGCAAAACCAATATATTTTTATTTTAAGGTAAAAATCACGTCATAATTGACGTATAAACTAGCATCATATTTTTTTTATTAATTCAAACTGTCGGTGTAATAATTCATAATGATTAAATTCTTATACATGATAAATTAATTACCTAAGTGAAAAATATAACTAAAACGATTATTTACGTGTTTAATAATAAAAACTTTGGTACGGAAAAATATGTTATAAAAGAAAACGTGATTTTATCTTCAAAGAAGCAAATTGTTGATTTGTTGTCGGGCGGCATTTGACTAGTAACATCAAACACCACGTTGTGGGTACAAGAATGTCAACCACATTTCTTAGGATAAAGGGTATGGGAAGGGTCATTTCCAAAGAGATGGTCGTCACGTAGGATGCCATATCCTATTCTTTGGATGATGACCCTCCTAGTTAAATGGGGGTGAAGGATGGGCATGGCCCACCTAAAACTAAGTATTTTATTTATTTTATTGTTATCTAATTTAAAAAAAGCTTTTCACATAAAATATTTTATTAAATTAAAAAATAAAAAGCATTACACTAATAAAAAAACATCTCTTCTTTCCCCAAGACGAGGACCACCAAGAATTCATTGTGAGTGAAAAATATTATTTTTTTTAAAGTTGGATATAAAAAGAGAGTGTTTTGGGTTGAAAGCGGAAAGAAAATGATGAAAAGTGGTATAAAATAGGGGAGATAGTGTGTATTTAAATTTGAAAAAAATAATATATATTTAAAAAAAACGACCATTACCAACGGTCTTCAGTCGAAAAATGTGCCAAAGTGGACCGGCAAGGGCGGCAGGAGGAGGCGGCTGTGCCGCAGCCGGGCCAAGGGGGGCGGTGTGGGGGTCCGGCGCCGGGCATGGGCCTACCCCCATACCGTCTGGTCTTACACCTCCATGTACGGCCTTTCTTCCATAACATGTAGACTTTTACCACAATTATAAAATCATCTATAATAATTTTGGTAATACGGTGAAAATTCATCATATAACTAGTTTTAAAATTGTGACAACCCTATAAATTTATTTAAAAACATGACGTATAGCCGATTATGTAATCGTTAAAACTGTTTTTCTAATCTTTCATTATATCTGTATGTTGAAACAACAAATGACGACAATGTGATGATACGTACATCTCCTAGGCTTCGAGACTCAACGTTCTACAAAAGATTAAACCTTTAGTCTTAATGTAGGAGGGGGGTCTCCTTCTTTTGAACTTTAGCGTGAAAATAGGTTAGATGTTCTGTGAGAGTAATTCGAATTGAGAGAGTAAAGTGAGTGTGAGTGTAATGTTCTGTATTTTTCGTTCCTTTTCATTTTCATGTAATTTGTACTCTCTCTTCGATTTCTTGTAATTCTGAGACTTGATCATAATGGAAATTATCTTTTATATTATTTTTGTCAAATTAATCCTTATGTAATGCAACCACACATGTATACACATTTTAATTCAAAACCGAGTAATACATCGTGATCCTACTTTCTTTAGAATGTTATTTCATAATTAATTATATTATATATAGCTTGCATACACTTAAAAATACCTAAAAACATATAAATAATGAGATTTTAACATAAAATGACCAACAAAAAAAGTCCAAGGACTAAAAATGAATTTTCGAAGAATTCAGTGGTTCTTGCAGACCGTATTGACACCCTTGCGGTCCGCAAAGGGGTGCACTTGACAACAGAATCACCAATCAGCTTGTATTGTTGAACATTCCCTTCTTTTAACTTCCAACCAACTCCTTTAATACCCCAACCACTTATCCCACTTATAAATACAAACTCCTAACTCCTCCTAAACACACCACTCCTAGATCTCTTTCAAACACCCTCAAATCTCCAAATTCTTCCACTTTTAGAAAACTCAAAGACCAAAAGAGTGAGTTTTGGCTTCTTTCTTGCATTTTTCTTTCTTGTTTTCTTCTTCCACATACTTGGAACAACTCTAGGGGTATTACCACTTGTTTACCAAGGTAAATTAGTATGATAAACCACCATTTTGAGGACTAAGTTGGGATTTTTATTAAACATTATTACTTGTTTTCGTTTACTTTGTTTTTGGAAGTTCTTCGTATCAAACCAAGTCACCAAAAAGTTTCCATATTGAAGGACTTGTGTTAAGGTTGATGGTTTATATGCCTCCATTTTTTATATTCTAAGTCTCTAAGTAACCCACAACCATCTATGTGAGTGAAACCAAACCAAGTCTCTAAACAAGCAATGTTGGAAGACTTGTGTTAAGATGCAAATGGTGATGTTGAGGACCTTGGTTCTACAATTAAACTTCCACCATCCCTCACTTGGTTATTAGTAAAAATAGTTAGTTACTTATGCATTCATTTCCTTGTATTCATCACCATCTGAATCATCAACTATGTTGATGATTTTGTGCAATGGTGAAACTCTTGAGGTTACTGGATGACCCTTCCTCTAATGCTTGACAATACACATAATAATCCATATATAATACTTACTCCAAAACCAAACTATAATATCAACCAACCCATGGTTGAATGCTATGTGTTAAGGTGGATAATATCTTAATCTTAGATTCCTTGGGTGTTTAACACTCACGAAACACACACACAAATAATAGTGTCCAAATAAGTGTTTAGGCGGGATATGTTTTATGTATTTTTATACTCGTAAATTCCGATAACCTTCTAATCTCCAAATCCTTATACTCATACACCTTTGTTTACCATTTTAGGGTGATTTTGGCGTTCCATCCCTCAAACTTGCTCGCTCGCATCTTGTGGATTTCTCTTCACAAAACCGTGAGTTCATACTTGACCCTTTTAAGGTTTAAACATTATTTGGGTTGCAACATGTATCCATACTAAACACACAAATACACACATACAAGCAAACTTATTCAAACACTCAATCCTTAAACATGCTTATTTGTTATGCTAATTGCGAATGCATGCTAGATTATTCGTATGCTTAGCTACCTATCATTAACCTTACAAGCTTCCCTTAACATGTATAGCACTATAGGATTAGCACATCGCCCCGTTTTGTGGGTCATTGTTAAGTTATTCTCTACAGCCGTAATTGCTTCCGTGATAAGGTTACGCTAGTGCCATAACTTTGGATTGATTTTTAGCTATAAACATGTGGATTTGAGACTTATTCTTACATATGCTATTTAGACAAACTAGTATGCTCACCGACATAATTTGTGTTGACATGTATTTTATACATGTTGCATGAAACGTTTGAAATTCTATCACAAGAAACTACTTAGGGTGGATTAGATACTCACCTAATTTATCTAGCGTTATGATGTACTAGTCGTGTAATTTCTGATTTGTCGTATTTCTATTTTTGAAAAATGTAATGTGTTATTTGATTATATGACAATGAAATTTTGAAACTTAGTATATTATCGCAAATTTCGTACTATGATGTCTTTGAACAATCTATTACGTCTCGCCTTGATATTTCCGTCATTGGTTGGGGTGTGATAGTGAGTGTGTAGAAACACACATGAGATGCCTAAGGCACCTTTATATAGTAGAGCCCTCTTGCCCAGCTGGCTTAGGCGGCCAACTTAGAGGCTCAAAGGGGTAAGGAGGGACTCTTATTTCCAGGTTTCAAGTTGGACTTTACCCTTTTTGGCGAGTGAGGTTTTACCTAATGGATTTTAGATTTCTTTCCCCTAAAGCACGTGCTGCAATGAGCATTGGAACTCGTAATTAGTCGTCAGACATTGGAATGTCATTGTAGACGTCTCACCATAATTGTAATGCTTCGTATTTTTATACTTTCCTTATTTAGAAAGTGTAATCATGTTTGCTATTTCTGGAAATTGCAGTCGTACCGTGTTTGTATTTTGTTCCCAATTTTGTAACCCGAGGCTTGATCATAATAAAATACTTTTTATATACTTATATGTGTTACAAAACTTATGTTATACATTATCAATATTGAACGCATACGCACAACCCATACTCGAAATACTTGTACCCGTAACTTATATGTGCATGATAACTATTAAATACGTGGTTACGTTCTGATATAATAATAATAAAACAATACTATAATAATAGTTAATAATAATAATAATAATAGAAGCACTAAAGTGCTCTCGTGCTTCCCCTAGCCATACGAAAGTGTCAATATGCCACTGGGCCTTTGTGCCCTTAGTGGGTTTACCTCCACACACGAAACCCAAACCCCCAATCACGAAGGCTTGTGCCTTCGGTTCCCCTCTCTCTCTTTCGCGAAACACAAGCCATGAAGGCTTATGCCTTCATGTCACATGAGCAGCCTTCGTGCGGGCAAGAGGTCCTTCGCTTGGGAACTTGCTTGTGCACATCCTAGTTACGAGCATTATCACAGAAGCTTCTAAAACTTCTGCTTTCACTTCATTTCAACTGCTAACCACCAACCAACTTTATTAAATGCCTGAACCCTAATTTTGGCTATAAATACAAGCCTCCTTCCACCCTTAATCCTTTCCACTCACCTCAAACTCTCTCAAAGCTCCCTCATTCTCCTAAGATTCTCCAAGCACTTCAGTGAAATTCAAGAGTTCACAGTGAGTTTTTACTCACAAATCCTTCTCCTTTCTTCTTTCTTTTTTGTTCAAAACATCTTGGATAACCTCTAGGAAGGTTTTATAAGTTTGCCTTGGAAAACTAATGTGAAACCTCACCACATTTGAGGTCCAAAGAAGTTATAACTTTCTATTTTGAATTACATTTCAGTAACTTATTTATTTTGACTCAAACTTGGTATAAACTTGTACCCACCAAGCTCCTAACTTAGTTCATAGTTGTGAGTTTGTGTTGTGGTTGATTTCCACCAAGAACACAAGCTTAAATCCTATTTAAATTCTGCCCAAATGTTCGAAGTGATTGAAAACCATCCAAGTTTCAACCTCTTATGTTGACAGTCTTGTGCATGAGTTGTGTGTGAACCTTGGAAGCTTTGGCTAAACGAATTAATTCACAAAATCTCACTTGTTCACACTTTTCAACTAGTGACATCAAGTAGCTTCCAAGATCCAAAGTAACATAACCCCAGCCGCACCTCCAACATATTCCACGATGGGTATGGAATGTAAGACCCTTACTTAAATAATCATAATTAAGTAAATGAATTGCAGTTATGTATTCAAAATGTAAGTACAAGACCATACGTTGATGTATGGTCATTTAAAAATCCAAACCATCTTCAAACATAAACTACATGTTAGCGATGTTCGGTTTAATAAACAACTAAACCAAAGTGCGGAAGCTTGATCTTTGACTGTGTTCGTTCTTCACTATGCTTGATCGTATCCGGTGCTTCAAAACCAATACCTATATATCATACATCATGAAATACGTTAGTTATACGGGTTTAATAACGTATCTAAGTATACCCGAAAATCAAAAACAACAAAACAACAATTTTTTTTAAACTGACCCGTCGTAAGTTACGGCACCCTGCCGTAGCTTACAACATGCATGATCTATTTCATTCAGTAGCCCCCTGACTAGCTTACGACAGGCTTGTCATAGCATACGGCAGGCTGGAGCTACAATTTCCCACCTTTCCTTTTTTATGTAAAAACTTCATAACTTCGCGAAAACTCATTTGTTTCGCTTCAAACTTCTTTCTAATTGACCGTAAAATATTTTCCTACATTACTAACCCAAAATCGTTAACCCGAATTCATGACTTTTATAAATTACGCAACCGTTACCCGGTTTATGCGCATATTTGTTTTGACTCGTTTAAAGATTTAAGCAATAAACTCAAATCTCACCCATTCTCTTCATACCTCCTATTTCAACACTGAGACTTCTACTTATATTACACCACAACTTTACTTGTTGTGGGTTGTTATAGAAAAATCACTATTTTTGAATTTACCCTCCGGTTTGTTAATTTAAGACAATCTCTCGTTTTGAGGCATTAAGCCAAAGAGGCTTACGCCTCTCACTTTTATACTACCGGAGAGGTCTAACTTATTATAAAACTCATTATTAATTTACCCATAAGGGTTGTTTACCCGATTCATCGTCCGGGGGTATTTTGGTCAATTTTTGTCTTTTTAACTACTACGGACATTTAAAATCCTGTTCTGACCAAGTGGACTCTTTTAACCCATATTCCATTAAAAATTTATTATGTTCTTAAAAACATAAAAGTCTCCCATCGTTTAATGTTATAAACTCACTTAAATGCACTTTTCGCTATAAACATGTCTTTAGCTCTAATGGTCGTTTTACGCAAACACTAGTTATACCTCAATTGAGGTGATCTGGTGTCCACCCTTAACTCGACTAACTTTAGTTGTACCGCAAACCCTCATTGAGAGCATGACCACTACACATACCTGGCGCGGTCAGAGTATTGACCCGTTAGCGATACTTTACGATTCTATATACTAACTCCTGGCAATGCATGCCCATAAATCATGCTTACCTGTAAGCATGAAACTTAACAAACAAAATATTAAATATCATTTTTAAAATGGTGATAAAATCACCATTTGACCCGTTTGTCCATTTGACTTGTTTCTTGGCTCGCCCTTTTTACATATCGGTATAACCAAACATTGTTTATAGTAAAAAGGATATTTACTTACCATTTATTTCATTTGCCCCACTATGGTCCGCACCATAGAGTTCCATTTATAATTTTATTAAATTAATAACCAATCTATGATTATTCGCCATTTTGCTCGTTTGACCCATATTGGTTCGCATCAACAAATATTTACGTAAAAACTCATTTTTGTTCGTTTGACCCATTATGGTTCACACCATAGGGTCCCGTTTCTAAAATTCAATATCTTTATAACCAACATCGGCTTATTCATTATTTCATTCCTTTGACCAGTTATGGTTTACACCAGGGTCCTATTCCTATAATTTTTTGTTTATTACCAATTTATAATGTAACTAACGTAGCAACTCCCAAAAACACCCTAAAACGAGCCATAATCAAACCCCAGACACGCACAACAAGACCCGACGCGAAAAACAAAGAAATCTGATCTGGGCGCCCCAGGCGCCATGCGCCAGAATCACTGGCACCTCCCGCGATGCGCGGGAGAGTTCTAGGACACGTGTCACCAGATCGCGACATGTGGCAAGTCTATACCATTGACAAGGCTGACCTAGCCCTAGATGTCTTCTGTCGCGCCACGCGCGGGGTTTCCTGGAACCTGGCGCGACGCACGGGAGAGACCAGACTGGACCTATAAATGCAGTGGCTTGGGACAGAAGCTGTTGCACGTTTTCGAATGAATTCTCCGATCTCTCACACTCTCGTACCCGTTATACTCTAAAGTATACCCCTTAAACCCCTAAACCTGCGAAGCATTGCCCCGTTGTAAGTGTTTTAACCCTAATCACCGATTCGATACCCTGTCCGATTGATCTAAAACCCAATAACGGATGCCAAAGTGCTGCCTGTTTATACGGCTATACTTCTTTAACTAAGTTGGGGTTTTGACTCGTGATGTATCGTTAAAGTTTAAGTTGGGTTATTGCACTGACACGTGTTGCATTGTAATTTTATTAGGAACTTAGAAATAGCACCAGGAAGCTCTAAGTTAAAAACCTAAAACTACAAAGTGAGTTACTCTACTTTTCTCAAATGATTTTACAAAACCCTAAACTGTTTTGCAAAGTTGTCATTACAGTGATTACGTTTTTGCTAATCTGCAATTACTGCCGGTATGTGGGGTTTTGTATACACTCAAATGCTTCCAATCTTTTCAAAGATGAAGCGTTTGAGTGGTGGAATATCATTCTTCAGTCAAAAGGGAGTAATAAGGTCTTAATACGGAATGGAATAATTTTAAGGAAATAGTTGAAAAGAAATTTTGTCCCCCTCACGAAAAGGAGCAGATAGCTAATAAATTCATACATCATAAGATGATTGGAGTAAATTGTCGTGAATTTACTACCAAATTCTATGCATGCGCAAGAATAGTACCTACACTGGCTTCGCCAGAGCTGGTATTAATTTCTCGCTACATATGGGGATTAATTTGCGAAATCCGAGTCATAGTCAAAGCAGCTAGACCACAAATAATTGAAGAGACAGTAAAGCTGTAACACCTCAAAAATTTTCGTTTAATAAAATTCCGACACGTGTCCAAAAATTTTTGGTTGCCACGTGTAGCCGAAAAGGACTAAAGACGCCGTCATGTTATTTTAATAACCTCTGAACGAGCATCGGAAAAGTTGGGGGATCAAAAGTGGAAAAATGTCAAAAATTCATCTTCTGGAAGGATCTTACGGACCGTAACCATTATTGGTTACGGACCGTAGGGCATTTGAAATTGGGATTTCAGTAAGGCGATTACGGACCGCAAGCCAATCTGGTTACGGTCCGTAACCATTCAAAATCTGTGGGCGCCTATGGTCCTTACGGACCGCAAGGCTTTACCCTTACGGTCCGTAAGGGACTGCCAGAGGAAGATTGTTGGCAGCTTGCTGCCCTGCCACCTTTTACGCCATTGCCACTCTCCTCCTGCTTGATGCACGTCCCAATACACTTGTTTGCATCTAAGAGAAAGCCCCAACACCTGTCATGATCCCATGCTTTGTAATATCCGTCGAAAAACGGGGTTTTCCAAACCCGCTTCGTTTATTAATCGAATACCCAGTTAAAAATTTTCGTTGCTTATTTAATGCTCAAATTAATTTTAAAACATAATTAATAATAAATTAGAATTTAAAATCTATAATTGAAAATTTATAATAAATAAGGAATAAAAAAAATAAAAGGACACGCCGGGTTTCGAACCCGGGTCACCCGGATAACCAAACACACTCTACACCACTACACCACACACCCAACTTAATTCAAATCTAAAACAATTAAATTTTATACACAAACGGAAACCGAGTCGGAAATTCAAACTATCGAATCTGTAACCGCCAAACCTGAATCATCTCGGCGACTAACGTTTTTCTTTGCCAGTAACTGAAGGTAACCGATGTTAAACATCCGTTATAACCGAAATCTAACCTTAATTTCATTCAAAAACTGATCGAATTCAATGATTTACAAAAAAACCAAAGAATGATTTAACCATAACCGAAATCGGTGATTTTCCCTATAAATATCGATGCCCCACCTCACTTTCACTCGCTCAAACTCTCAATCATTACCCTCTGTGCAATTTTACTGTTTCTGAATTCTCACCGGAAAACATTTTGTCGCCGGAAAGCCGAACCAATTTCATTTCTTCTGCTTTACTCTAAAATAAGACTTCTAGAGCTCAGACCGAAAACACCGCACTCACCTCAAAATTCTGGTAGAGCCTCTGTTGCGTTGAACTTCGCCGGAATCCTCAGTTACTCGCCGGAATCATCACCGGAGGATTTCAATTCGACTCTGATCGGTATAATCTTTTGATCCATGTCCTTTTATCATTTAATTTACTAAAGTATACTAGATTTCTGATTTAGCAGTCGAGTTCGAATACTGAGAATTAAACAGGAAGAAGATGAAGTTTATATAGTGTATATGTATAAATAAAACCGGTTATAAAACCAGGTTAGACACACAGTCCAGTGGTGGACGGTGTGCAAATTTAAATCAAGGTCTCGTGTTCGACTCTGTTCTTGTTTCGATTCGTCACAATATTCAAACCTTTTTATAAAACCCAAATATGAAACTTGACAGTAAGTATATAAGAGAAATAAAAATCACTTATCATTCGGGTTAGTCACACAGCCCAGTTGGTCGGGCTGTGTGCAACACAAGGCTATAGTCGCAGGATGAGTCCGGTTCGAGTCTGCTGTGCTCCGATCCACTGAAATATCATACTCTTTTTATAAAAACCAAATCCTGAAGCACGTGATAAGTGTATAAATATAATAAAAACCGGAATAATAACCGGGTTAGACACACAGTCCAGTGGTGGACTGTGTGCAAAAACATAAAGCACGTCGCGGGTTCGAGTCCAGACTCTCACACCGGTTCGATTAGTTTAAAAACCTTTTTAATTAAATAAAATTCTGAATAATCCAAATAGTATATAAATATAATTAAAATCAGAAATATTTCGGGTTAGACACGTAGCTCAGTTGGTAGAGCTGCGTGCACGCGTACGGGAGGTCACAAGTTCGAACCTCACTCAGCGCATAATTAAACACAGTCCAACCGGTCAACGGTCAAACGGTCAAAAAGTCAAAATTTTTATTTTCTTTTTATTTATTTATTTTATTCAAAAATCAATTAAAAACACTTAAAAATAATATTTTTGAAGTTAGAAAATTTCCTTAAACTCACAAAAATAAATCTAACAATCCCATTAAGAACACTAATTAAAAATATTAATCTCAAATAAAAGTTTATTTATTTATCGAATTATTATGTTATTTTTTAGGTTAGTTTCTCTCGTGGTTAAATCCAAATTCGTGCGCATTCATTGTTAATCCAAGAAACGCAACCACTGTGAGTGAATTCTTACAAATCCCCCTTTTTATTCATGTTTTGGGGTGTATCATGTGTCGCTCTAAATATTTCGTCTATTCAAACTTGTGCCATTATATGACTTAAACTTATGATGTAAATATTATTTGTTGTGATACGCGTTTACATTTTGTCAAGTTGCGTGCAAAACATTCATTAGGCCATCAGTTCCTCGTGAGAGACGAGTTGAACAACGCGTGCCTCATTCGATCGGCTCCGTTTGATTGAGCCTTGATCTCATTGTTCATTCATTTGGTGTGTGTGCTTGTGCATTTATTGATATTATGTGTTTTGTGATTAAGTTTACATTTACGTTTATTCATATTTGGTTATGCACAATTTTATTCAAATAACCAATATAACTAATCCTTTCAAATATTTAAATAAGATTCACTCGCCAACTTTTGTTGACCCAAAACCCTATTTTACACATGATACAGGTGATCCAGTTGAGAAAAGAAACACATAGGATGGCCTAGAAGAATAAACAAGTTAATTGCCTCGGAATAAATGTTTAGTTTTGTTTTCCTTTGTAATTGTACTCTAGTTTGTAATTTGAATGAAAATGTATTTGAGCATGATGTATTTGTATGTTTATTGTAACTTCTTCTTTAAAGAGAAATAATAAATATGAAACTTTATAGTAAATGTCATGAGCTTTGATGAAAACCCAATCATGCCCCGATCACCATTTCCGCTGCGGGTTGGGGTGTGACATGCTTGGCCCTCAAGTATAAATAGGTGGTGCATTGCATCACTTTGACTTGCTCACTTCCATTTCATCTCTATCTCACTCTCTGGAGGTTCCTGATCTAAGGAGCTTCCTAATCAGTTATTTCATGCTAAGGACCTTGTGTAAGTGTTCTTAGCGCTCCTTTTTCAGTTTTGTAGGCTTTTAAGCCAAAGTCAAGCGTTTACGTAAAAACTCCTTGACTTTGAGCTAAGACCATTATGGTCCATCCAATGTTAGTAACGAACATGGCTACGTGATCGTAACAAGGTAGGTATTAATCCCTCAAGAGGGCACCTCCTGATTACCACGTTGCTTGGTCAATTGACAGGTCAAAGTTATGTTAATAAAAAGTCAAACGGGTCAGTTTTGAAATAAAATTATAACTAGTAATGTAGGTGTTATAAAATCCATTTTCACACTCTAATAACATGGTAATAATTATAAGAACATGTGGGAACATGTTCGGACGGTCAATTCCATGTCTAAGGTCGGTTCGCAACCGAAAGTCACAAAAGTTGACTTTTGCCTTGACTTTCAGTTCTGACCCGAATTAGCAACTTTAGTTTCAGTTCCTAAGTTGCATTATGACCATGTTATATTATACTATAACCCTCTGTATGTAACAACCCGCATTTTCGCAACTCGTTACTCTCGTTACGCCTAGCACCAGAGATTCGGATCATAATGTAAACTATATCGCTCACTACGCTACATCGCATATTTTCGCACACTACATCGCACCTCACAACGCTTATAACACACTCGCTAAATACTATAAACTTTGCGTGATGTTTCCAAGTCTATCTGCTCGCTTAGACAACGCGACTCTCTCAGGACTTGGGAACTGAGACGCCTATTAAACGCTTAATACTCGCTCTCGCTCTCGCTTAATTCGCTTTATCGCATTTTATACGCAACGCTTAATACAATTAACAATTACGAACGAAAGCATTACAAAATGATTTTTAATAATTTTTAGGAATTTTTCTAGCATGGGTTCCTTTTGTAAAAAATGCGTGTTTTAATCATTAGAATCCAAAAAAAAAATTTCGTGCGAAAATTCCAATTTTCGTGGAAAATGTTGCATCCTTTGGCTCCGAATGGCAGTTTTCATGCGAAAAAGACATATTTCGTGCGAAAATCGCATATTTGGTGCGAAAATGACCATTTTCGCACGAAAATATGGATTACCGCACGAAAATTTCACCAAACCACCTCCATTCCTCTCCGCCTATAAATACAACCCTCTGTTTTCAGTCCAACTTGCTCCCATTCCGCACCAAAACGCTCTCCAGCCCGATTATCTCTTTTCCAAGTAAGAAAAATACGTTTTCCACACGAATCACAACAGTTTTTACAACGATTTTGCACGAGATTATCTCCGATTTCTTCTGAACTTCTCTGTTTTACGAAAACCTTCATCTTTTTCATAAAACTTTCTGATTTTCTTAAGGAATAGCACTTAACCGAGCATATTTGAGTTAGCCTTGGCTTCTCAGACCCGAAACCTTGTTGTTTCAAACTCTCCAAGTGTTTATCCTAACAAAACTGTTTTATCAAATCGATTTTCACACGAAAACGGATCAGACCGACTAATGTTTCGTTCACTAAGTAGTGGAACGAGGCGCTATTGAAACCGTCGCGAAATAGACTCGAAAATACATCTGTTTCAGACGAAGTCTTAGTCCCGAACGCACCAAGACGCAAGAAAAGTCACTTGTGCGATCTGGACTGGCTCGCGTGAACCATACTTGGTTCACACGGTCCAGTCCGAGTTCATACAAGAGACTCACTCGCTCAAAAGACCTCTCTGACGTTAGGTTGATCAATAGCCTAAGGTTGGAGGGATGAACACTCGATTTCCCGAAATCAGACGCGAAAACACTCGATTTTAGACACAAAACAGGCATTTCCGCATGAAAATTCCATTTTCGTACGAAAAATTTTGCACGAAAATTCCATTTTCGTGCGAAATAGTCTGTTCCCGCACGACTCTTCGTTTCTAACTATTTCAACACTCTGGAAGACTGATGCCCTTCCGTCTCTACGCGCAGGCTAAACCGACACTCTTTTCTCTCCTCTCATCAACTCTCGGTGTTCGCTGTTACGCACCCACTGTGAGTATACTTGACCCATTTTTGCTTTAATGCACTTTTTGGGTGTAACATACGTTCTTATCAATAATACACAACGCACGCTAAACTGCTTTATCACATGCGAATATACGTTATACATATTTATACGTGATTGCTAGAACATATATGCTAGGGCACTTTTTGTTATCTCCACCTTGACTAGTATGGTACTGTAGATGGGCTCTCACCTGACGGGGTTTAGCTAAGATGTACGCGCGAGTTCTCTGCGAGTATAGTATGAGAAATTGTCTTGTGAGTTTATGTGTTGTATGAATCATGTTTATGTATGAAGGAAATCGCTATACTTTTATCTACTATGCTATTATATCAAAACCTGTATGCTCGCCAATACATTTTTGTATTGACAATTATTTTAACGTATGTTGCAGGTTATTGAGATCTACTTGCTGCAAACTGGATTTAGGATTTATCATTAGAAACACATTGTAATAGAAAATCTAGGGAAGATCGATTTTGATATGTTTTACGAGATGCTATGTTTTGTAATGATTGATTATGGAATATTGGTTGATTGTATGGGAAATCGGACTATTTAAATATTGTCATTATTAGTTGTCATGGAATTTCTGGTGAAACAATCTGATTCGCCTAGTGCCGCGCCCCGATGATTCCACCATCGGTTGGGGTGTGACGCTGTAGTTATAGAACATGGTCATGTAGTAATCCGAGTCATTATGCAAGTATCCGTTTAAATATGCCTAAAATGCCCTTTTGTTTTAAACTAAGGTTTTGATCAATAACAAGTATATGAATGAGTTGTAAACTGAATTATTAAACTAATGAACTTATTTTGATATTAGTAACCTGGTCATAAACTATGTTTTGATTATTCGACGTGATTAACACGTTTAAAGTGACCAAATCGCCCATTTGGCGTATCAAATGGTTTAAACATAAACTTGACATCAAAACTCGTTACCTACTGATGTATTATCATTATTAGGATTATTTGGGATGTTTATTCAGGTTGCAAACTGAGTTTAGACTCTAGTATGCACACTATGTCCTTAAATACATTGCCCTTTCGGCACTTTAAATGAGTTTTAAACATTTTATGGACGAAAACCTTATACTTATTGATGTAATATATATATTAACATATTTTGGTCATACAAACCTGGTCTCAACTACAGTTTTGCTTAAGTACCATTCAACTCGTCATTTAGCGACTTAATCGCCGGTTCAGCGCATAATATGGTTTAAAACCATATTAGAGCATCAAGACTTGATACCTACTGATTTCAAAACATGTTTTCAAAATATTAACAGTTGGTACATGTCCCAAACTCAGATTCCCAAATAAGTTATCAAATTATGTGTGAAATGACCAAATGCCCTATCGGGACATAGTTTGGTCTTAAACTATAAACCACACATATAATTGATATCCTACTGATATAACATCATAAAATAAGTGTTTTTACAGAATGTTTATGACAATAACATCAGTTTACATATAAGCTCATTTATTACATTGTAAAATGACGAAATTGCCCTTTTAAGTCATAGTTTGATTTTAAAACCATAACGGGCCAACATATTGATAACTACTGATTGTACAACATATTTTAAATATAATGGCAAATGAAACTTGCATAGGACTCACCCGGTTACCCAGTTCCGCTCATATGCGTACGGTTCGGCCTACGTAACTAGTTTACGTAATTTAACCGAAACGGGTTTAACCATATCAAATTATTCTCAAAATCCAGAATGTAAAATGGTAACCCATATTATACAAGTCCTAGTATTTGTCGGGTCCAAAATATATTCTTTTTCGGTCACCGCTTAATCTAGTGTTTTGTGCGTTATCTTTATTTTAAGTTAGCCGGTCTAAGTCAATGACTAAATAAAGACCCGCTAGCTAGCTAATCGATTAATAATACCATCCATTCCAGACTAGAGACTTCCAGTAGATTGTCGCCAAGCTAGTTTAATTGATTACGGCTGTGCTTTGCTTATTTTCTTATTTATTAAAGATTTTGCAAGCCAGGTAAATACTTTTAACTTATTTCCCTATACGGGCTTGGGATACGGTAAAATAATACCGCATGGTTGGATATGGGATCAAAGACCAATGAGTCGAGAATTCAAATAATCAATTATAATTCGTATTGCTTAATATGAAACATTTGGGGGTTAAAACGACCATTCCTGGATATCACGGCTCATTTAATTGTAAATGGCCACGACCTAAGCACGGGGTGTAGGCATACACCCGACAGATGCTAAATTAAATTATAACCCATTAGGGGTGTACCTATTAAAGGTATTAAAGTGGTGTGTCGATTAATCATGTTCCCAATTTTCGGGCTCTAAATGTATTATTAGCATGTAAAACTGATAACATGAAAATTATTTATCCCAAGTTATTTATTAAAGTATCATTGCGTACACTAAATGTTTTCAAAAATTTTCAAATGAGTCGGTTAAATTGTATTTACCAGTGAAAACTGACGTATTTTTAAAGACTAAGTGCAGGTGACAAGTATACGTAAATAGGCTGGAAGTGCTCGGCAAGCTTAAGAGGAATTTGCAACTCCTTGTTTAGAAGGCCTTAGTCTGTTAAACTTCTTTTGTAATCGCATTTCGATCCGCCTATGGATCTAGTTATAAGCGTTGTATTTTATTTTGAATTTTGAACATTCAAACATTTGTAATAGTAATTATCCAGACTTCTGCTGTGTTATTTTGCATTGTTTGGTAACGATGATATCAACTTGCGTCACGATATTCCCCATAGGGCCCACCGGGTTACACGTGGAATTAGGGGTGTGACAAGAGCTTGCTAACACTCTGACAGATGGACTGATACGCACAAGGGAAGAAAATCAGAAAAAGGATTTAGCCCATAAGATTACCCAGGAACTACGTTATGGTAATTCCTACCGTAAGAAAGGAGCAGGTTCATCTTCTTCACCTCTATGTAAGTTCTGTAAAAGAAGTCATGCAGGAAAATGTACTAGGCACTGCAATTTCTGCAAGATGCCATGACATAGGGAAGAAGAGTGTAGGAAGAAAAGTAATAGTAAAATATGCTTCAACTGCGAAGAGTGTAGGAAGAAAATGTACTAGGCACTGCAATTTCTGCAAGATGCCATGACATAAGGAAGAAGAGTGTAGGAAGAAAAGTAACAGTAAAATATGCTCAACTGCGGAGAGGCATGCCATATCCGACCAAACTGCCCAAAACTAGCACCAGCACCTAACAACAAGGCAAAAACAACTGAAGGACCCAAGAAAAATGCAAGAGCTTTCATATTGACAGCCGAAGAAGCCGAGTTGATTCCCTATGTGATTACCGGTATGTTCTTAATTCATGATGTCTATGATAAGTATTATTTGACTCTGGCGCAAACCAAAGTTTTATAAATACTACTTTCTGTAAATTTCTCAATCAGCCTTTAACTAAACTTCGTCAAGTATGCACGATGGAAACGGCAAACGGAAATTCTATCAACATAAGTGAAATCCTTCAGAAAGGAAAAATAGAATTTTAGGTCATAAATTCACAGCTAACCTATTACCAATGTATCTAGCCGGATTCGATGTTGTATTAGGAATGGATTGGTTGGTAGCCAATCATGCGTGAATTTTGTGTGATCAAAATTTTGTGGAGCTTTGTACGCCGATAGGAGAAAGTATCAAATCCAGGGAGATAAGCAGACAACATCCAAAAATTCATCTCTGTGATGAAAGCTGCAAGCTATGCACAAAAAGGAGAAATAGTACATATGATCTCTGCGATCATTAGTACTAAAGGTAAAGAATTAAAGGATATTTCTATAGTATCGATTTCTCAGACGTTTTTCTAGAAGAACTACCTGGATTACCACCTAAATCGCGAGGTTGAATTTAGAATTCACTTAATACCAGGAACTGCACCGATTGCCAAAGCACCCTATCGTCCAGCGCCAACGGAAATGCTGGAATTGAAGAAGCAACTAGACGAACAATTGCAAAAAGGTTTCATACAACCTAGTTCATCGCCTTGGGGATCGCCTGTGTTATTCGTCAAGAAGAAAGACGGATCGATGCGCATGTATATCGACTACAGAGAGTTGAATAAAGTCACAATTAAGAATCGGTACCCGCTACCGAGAATTGATGATTTATTCGATCAACTCCAAGGAGCTTGATTCTTTTCAAAGATTGATTTACGTTCAGGATATCATCAGTTGAAGGTACAAGAGGAAGACTGCTTTTAGAACTAGATATGGTCATTATGAATTTACCGTCATGCCATTTGGTCTAAAAAATGCTCCAGCTGCATTTATGGACATGATAAATAGAATATGTAAACCATACCTGGATAAATTTGTAATTGTCTTTATAGACGATATACTTATTTATTCCAAGAGCGAGGGAAGAACATGCCGAGCATCTACAGATACTACTAACACTACTAAGAAAAGAGAAGCTTTATTCAAAGTGCGAATTCTGGTTGCAAGAAGTGCAATTTCTAGGACATTTGGTTAACCATGAAGGAATTCATGTAGATCCTGCAAAGATCAAGGCTATTACCAAATGGAAAGTCCCTAATTCACCAACGGAAGTAAGAAGTTTTCTTGGACTGGCAGGATATTATAGACGTTTTATCCAAGATTTTTCTAGAATTGCCATTCCAATAACTAAGTTAACATGCAAATCAGTTAAGTTTGAATGGGGACCAAAACAGGTGGAAGCTTTCAAAATTCTAAAGCAAATATTAACTAAGCACCGATACTTGCCTTGCAAGAAGGAATTGAAGATTTTATAGTATACTATGATGCATCAAAATTTGGATTTGGATGTGTACTTATGCAACGCCAGAAAGTGATTGCTTACGCCTCAAGACAACTCAAGAAGCATGAAGAAAACTATACAACACATGATCTAGAATTAGGAGCGATAATATTTGCCCTCAAGATTTGGTGACATTATCTTTTTTGTAGTAAGTTTACTATCTTCACTGATCATAAAAGTTTAAGATATATTTTCGGGCAAAAAGAATTAAACATGAGGCAAAGACGCTGGATGGATACGTGCTCTCAGATTAAAGCTAATGTAGTAGCTGATGCTCTAAGTTGAAAGTATCATGAAAAGCCAAAAAGGGTACGTGCTCTCAGATTAAATATGCAAATAGATTTAATGAAACAATTAAAGAATACCCAGGAGACAACAATCAAGGATGATTCGGAAGAAATGAAGGGAATGATAAAAGAATTAGAACAAGGAATAGATGGAATGTGGAGATTCCATAAGAAAAGAATTTGGTACCTATCCAAGGAAATTTACGAAACAGAATTTTAGAAGAAGCTCATAAATCTACATATACGATGCATCCTGTAAGCAACAAGATGTATCAAGATTTAAAGAAAAATTATTGGTGGATAGGAATGAAAAAGGACATAGCCAACTATGTTTCTAAGTGTTTAACTTGCTCACAAGTTAAAGCTGAACATCAGAAACCTTCAGGCTTACTTCAACAATTAGAAATGCCAGTTTGGAAATAGGAATTGATAACAATGGATTTTGTTACCAAATTACCCAAGACGCGAAAAGGAAACGACAAAATCTAGGTGATTGTAGATAGACTAATGAAATCTGCACATTTTTTACCAATGAAAGAAACCTTCAGTATGGAACGATTAGCGAAGCTGTATGTAGATGAAATAGTTTCACTACATGGAGTCCCTTTATTTATTGTGTCTGACAGAGATAGTCGTTTTACTTCTCGTTTCTGGACAAGTTTTCAAAAAGCTATGAGAACTCGATTAAATTTAAGTACAGCTTATCATCCGCAAACAGATGGACAAAGTGAAAAGACAATTCAGACATTGGAAGACATGCTTAGAGCATGTGTGATATACTTTAGAGGAAGTTGGGACGATCATTTACCATTAATTGAATTTTCTTACAACAACAGTTATCATACAAGCATTAATGCTGCACCATTTGAAGCACTCTACGGACGAAACTGCCGAACACCGGTATGTTGAGCAGAAATAGGCGAAAAGCAATTGTCAGGACCTGAGATTGTACAAGAAACAACTGCCAAAATAATTCAAGTCAAGGAAAGACTGAAAACGGCCGAGATCGCCAAAAGAGTTATGCAGACCACCGTCGAAAGCCATTGGAATTTCAGGTGGGAGATAAAGTATTTCTAAAAGTTTCACCTTGGAAAGGAGTCGTCAGATTTGGTAAACGAGGAAAGTTAAGCCCAAGGTATGTTGGACCTTTTGAAATTATCAAACGCATAGGACCAGTAGCTTATCAGCTACAGTTACCTGAAGAAATGGCAGGAGTACATGATGTATTTCATATATGTAACTTAAAGAAGTGTTTAGTCAACGAATCATTGATAGTACCTATTCAAGACATCGAAGTAAATGAGAAACTAAATTTTTTGAAAAGCCTGTACAAATTGAAGATAGAAAAGTTAAGAATCTCAAACACAAGAGGTTGATCCTAGTTAAAGTAAAATGGGATTCAAGAAGAGGACCAGAATATGCATGGGAACTGGAATAAAAATGAAGCGAAAGTATCCTTACTTATTCCAGTAAATCTCGAGAACGAGATTTAAAACAAGGTAGGGAGGATGTAACAACTCCCCAAAAACACCCTAAAACGAGCCATAATCGAAGCCCCGGACACGTACAATGAGACCCGACCTGAAAAAACAAAGAAATCTAACCTGGGCGTCCCAGGCGCCATGCGCCAGAATCACTGGTACCTCCCGCGACGCGTGGAAGAGTACCAGGAGACGTGTCACCAGATCGTGACATGTAGCAAGTCTATACCATTGACAAGGCTGATCTAGCCCTAGATGTCTTCTGTTGCGCCATGCGTGGGGTTTCGTGGAACCTGGCGCGACACGCGGGAGAGACCAGACTGGACCTATAAATGCAGTGGCTTGGGACAGAAGTTTTTGCATGTTTTCGAACGAATTCTCCGATCTCTCACACTCTCGTACCCGTTATACTCTAAAGTATACCCCCTAAACCTCTAAACCTGCCAAGCATTGCCCCGTTGTAAATGTTTTAACCCTAATCACTGATTTGATACCATGTCCGATTGATCTAAAACCCAACAACGGATGCCAAACTGCTGCCTGTTTATAAGGCTATACTTTGTTAACTAAGTTGGGGTTTTGTCTCATGATGTATCGTTAAAGTTTAAGTTGGGTTATTGCACTTACACGTGTTGCATTGTAATTTTATTAGGAACTCAGAAATAGCACCAGGAAGCTCTAAGTTAAAAACCTAAAACTACAAAGTGAGTTACTCTACTTTTCTCAAATGCTTTTACAAAACCCTAAACTGTTTGCAAAGTTGTATTTACAGTGATTACGTTTTTGCTAATCTGCAATTACTGCCAGTATGTGGGGTTTTGTATACACTACTAGTGCAGCGTCACTATTGGACGAAAGTTAGCCAATAGTGGTATGACCACAGTCATTGTAATTGCCAACGTGACAAATACTAATTGAGTTTTTGTTAGATAAAAGCAATGTAATTGCCCTTGATACTGTAAAATATAACAATGTGTCATTTTATAAATGGAATGAACTCGCCAGTATTTCTTGCTGATAGAATGTTTTTAAAACGCGTTTCAGGTAACACTACTGTGAAAGTCATAGAAGCCAGCTATGGAGCACTGAAGGTTTAAATAAAGTGGCTATAATTACCTGAATAAATGAAGAACTTATGTTTTTTTAATTAAGGTTTATCCATATACAATATTTTAATGGAATATGGGTTTTACCCCATTTGTTTAATATTAAACGTTGGTGTTTTATAAACTCTGAATTTATTTTCCTTACATCGATCCTGATGAAAATTCCGCTGCATATTTAATAAACACCGGTACCACTTGACTATTCCACGGCACCCGCTCCCAGGGTAGGGGTCAGGGGCCGTGTCAACTATTTTACCCATTTTGACCTTTTTCTTGGCTTTCGACATGGGGGGTTTCATCTTAACATTTCTCCTTTGTCGCGAACACTAGTTCGTCACAACTTATCCATTTTGACCCACTTCATGGTTTACACCATGGGTCTCATTTTGACATTTTTCGCCGTTTAAACTCAAACGTTCATAATCATATACTTCCTATCACTTATGTAATGGTTCTATTCTAGGAGGTGTAAGTTTTACTTACCTTGCATCCGATTATGCTTTCTTGTGTCTTTGACCCACTTGACCCATTCCTTTCAAAGCTTCCACCTAGCTTGTCAAGAGTCAAACTATAATACAATATCCACAAGATGATTAGATTAGTCACCAATACCATGACCATCACCCTTATGTATTTTTTCTACCATATTTCGCATTCGATTCCATTATTGGTCAGTTTGACTCTTAAAAGTCAAACTGCCAATTGACATATATATGCACTAACAAGATCAATGAAACTCATTTAGGCACTTTATCAAACATTTGGTGTGCAGGATATCTAGGCCACCATTTTAACTAAATTCCTCAACCAAATTCATCTCATTACTTTAAATTTAACAAGTTCATATGATTATTGACATCATTTTAATATAGTTTTTAGTCATCGTATGCTAATTCATCAATCAATTAATCATAGTAGCATTTTAGGGTTTCATCTCTTATGCATAAACCCATTTTATCATACAATTGGACATTCATACAAACATCTAGTTTAGTCAAGTATCTCACATTTTTCTTGTAAATATGATGTTATATGCACACTTGAACATCACTATAACATCAATTTCATCCTATCATCGAAACCCATTTCATGTCATGTATAAACATATACTTAAATCTCTAATTTGTTCAAGTATTTCACATATACTTGCAAATATGATGATAGTACACATAATTTCATTATCAATTTCACCATACTAATAAAACATAAATTACGACATACCTTACGATCTCCAAGCTTAGATGATCACGAATTTATGTTCATGCATGTGATTTGGCCCAAATTCATCCTCCAATTTGATGGATTAAGATTGAACAAGGGTTGCTCCCCTTGTTCTTTCTCCTGGTCGCTACACACACACACACACCCCTAATGTGTGTTGTGTTTTATTTTTATTATTGAAACTTAAGTTCCAGTTTTCCCCTTTTGGCCCCTCAAGTTTGTGATTTTATTTATAAAGGGCTACAATCATTGTTTTATTACTATTTCCATGTTACTAACTGGTTAATTTGTTCCTAGTTATTTGTTTTACGGGTTAGCTTTTACCACCAACGATATTTTTACCCGCTCATTCTTAGTTAGTTTGGTTTAGTTACCAAGCCTGTTTTTGGGGTGTTACAAGTCTACCCCCTTAAAGAGGTTACGTCCCCAAAACCTTTCTTACGTAGTTCATTGGGTTCGACCTAGTGAACTTAGTTTCGGTGATCACTTGAGCATTGCTCACAATTTAATAATTCAATAATCTTACCAGGAAGGTATGGTAGTGTCTTTCGGCTCCAAGGTGCATGCGCCTTTCATGTGTAAGGCCTCATGGGCCGTTACTTTCATCTTGTATCCCTTGTCTTTATCGTTTACTTGATCGAGTCGCCATTTGGCCACTCGGTCATATGAATCCGTCAACATGCTTTTTCCACGCTAATCCTATAATGACAAGCGCATCAAACAAGTTTTAAATATAATTTTGACCTTGACGAGTCTTGCTAGTTAGACTTATCAGTCACCGGTTACCTTATACCTCATAGTTTAGGTACATTCATATTGCATTCGCAAGGCTTTTACAATCATTCATGACCCCAGTCCCATAGTTTGTGTTACAAAATAATCATATACCATGTTACTTTCTTATTCGTGATTGCATCACGTCATGTTAAAGTTTATATCAACCTTTCGTTTTTGAAAATTTCTTTTCGAATTTATAGTCTGTCACACCCCGACCCGCAGCGGAAAAGGTGATCGGGGCATGATTGGGTTATCATCAAAGCTCATGACATTTATTTTAACGTTTCATATTCATTAATACACTTTAATGGAAAATTACAATCAATATTACAACATGTCCTAAATATCAATCTAGGCTTCATTGTTTTCTTCTAAGGCATTTCCTATGTTTTCCTTGCTTCATCCTGTTCACCTGTATCATGTGTAAAAGGGTTTTTGGATCAACAAAAAGTTGGCGAGTGAATCCTATGGAAAACATTTGAACAAGTTTATTTAATTGATTATGAAATAAAGTGCACAACCACACATGAGTAAAAATAGATGCATACTTATTCATAAATCAATTTAATATTAAACAATACACACATGAACAATAATGGATCGTTTAGAGGCACGCGTTGCTCAACTCGTCTCTCACGAGGAACTGATGGGCCTAATAAATGAATTGCATAAACATGATAATATGAAAGACATAACTACAAACAATATAAACTCAATAATACACACATGAACAATAATGGATTGGTTTTGAGGCACGCGTTGCTCAACTCGTCTCTCACGAGGAACTGATGGGCTTAATGAATGAATTTCATATAAGTTGACAAAATGAAATACATAATTACAACAATATAAACAATCTAAGTTTAGATCACGATATGGTATGGCACAAGTTTAAATAAACGAGTTAATTATTTTGTGACACATGACACACCCCAAAACGTGTAATTAAAAAGGGGGAGTTGTAAGATTCACTCACAGTGGGTGCGTTCGGTTGATGATGTTGAATGCACGCGAAGTGGCTTTAACCACGAGTGAAATTAACCTAGATAATGGCATAATGTTTCGGTAAGTAAACGGATTTTATTAATCCATTTTAGTAGGATTGTTGGGTGTATTTTTGTGAGTTTAAGGCTATTTTCTAACCTTAAAAATGTTATTTTTAAGTATTTTTAATTGATTTTTAATTAAAATAAAAATAAAAATAATAAAAACCGTTGACTTTTTTTGACCGTTGACCGTTGACCATTGACCTTGACTGTTTGACCGGTTCGTATGCGTGTAAGTGTGCGCTGGGTGAGGCTCGAACCCGAGACCTCCCGTACGCGTGCACGCAACTCTACCAACTGAGCTACGTGTCTAACCCAAAATATTTCTGTTTTTAATTATATTTATATATTAATTAGATTAATCCGAAAATCAACTTATTTCTAAAAAGGTTTTAATCAGTGACTCGGTGCGCTCCACAGGTCTCGAACCCGGGACCTGTGGGTTGAGTTAACACACAGTCCACCGCTGGACTGTGTGTTTAACTTGTTATATAAACCGATTTTTATTATACTTATATACAAACTGAACATTTCCATTTCTGTCTTAAATAAAAAGTTCAATAATTATTCGGGCCGTTGCGGTAGCCCGGACTCGAACTCGTGTCCTGTGATTTAAACATACACACAGTCCACCGCTGGACTGTGTGTCTATCTTGGTTATTATTCCGGTTATTATTAAACTTAACATGTACAGCGGTGACTCCGGTTCGGTTAACAAAAAAGGACATTTTTATTAAGGCAGCATGCGTGGGACAAGATTCGAACTCGAGACGTTTACGTGTTTATTGTGCACACAGTCCACCGCTGGACTGTGTGTCTAACCCGAGTTATAACTTGATTTTAATTATACTTAAACATTACAGAAACTTCGTCTTCTTCGTTGATTTTAACCAGAATCGGAAGTCCGACTGGTTCGATGTTTTAATCGTGTTCTTTAGTGTTTTGAGGTTAATTACAGATGAGATATGTAAAAAAAAAAAAGAAAGATTTAAGCGTAAGGTATACCGACTGGACTCCTCTGTTTCTCCGGCAGAACTCCGGCGGTAGCAAAAGATTCCGGCGTCGTGTGTCTTGTAGCAGAGAGTCTTCAGCAAGCTTGAAAAGGATGTGGGTGACTTCGGTATAAGCTCAGGGGGTTCAGTAAGGCTCAGAAGTGAAAGGTTCGGTTTCCCGGCGATGTGCAGAAGTTTTCCGGCGAATGGAATTACGTCGGGTAAAGGTGCGGTTTTGAGCGAAAAAGCTTGCAGAGGTTCCAGGAGGTATTTATAAGGCAGGTTATCGATGAATTTGGTCCAATTTCCGACTTGATTCAAAGTCATTACGTTTTCCGGCGGTTATAGCTTGTGTCGCGGGTTCAGGCGTCGGTTATAACCGATGTCCTAGTAAATGTTTACGTTAAGAACAAAAGAAACCGTTCAATCTCGCGAGATCGCCGGGATTTCCGACGACTGCAATTTGGGCGCCGGTTTTGAATTCGAGAATCATGATATGAATTAATTGATTCTAATAATTAACAAAGAACACTAGTGGCGCAGTGGTTGAGTGTTTGTGTGTTAAGTTTCTGCTGAACCGGTTGACTGACCCGGGTTCGAAACCCGGCAGAACCATTATATTTTTATTTCATTATTTTTAACAATTTTTCAAAAACAAATTATATATTCCAATATAATAATTAATTATGTATCGTTTAAAATTATTTTGGGCATTAAATTCGCAACGAAATTTTTAACTGATTGTTCGGTTAATAAACGGAGCGGGTTTGGTAAAATCCGTTTTTTGACTGATGTTACAGTATCCCCTGCTTTTTAGAAATTTCGTCCCGAAATTTAAGTAGTGATAATATTTGACTAAAAGAATGATGGTGTTTAGTTTGACAGTTACATACTTAGAAGAAGAGTAAGAGTTTAAATTTTTTTTTGTTTGAGGCGGTAACGTCCCTTGTAAGGGTTAAGTACCCTATTACAGGAATCGCTTTTTGTTGCCTACTGTAAAAGTATTGATAAGCAGAATTGATTCGATAAATATGATATCATGCATAAGAGTTTGGATATGTTTGGGAGGATATGGTTATATCCTAAAGTAAAACTTCTAATACTACAACCTACATGGAACTTCTCATAACCCTCTAACAATACCTCAGATCCTTTGACAAGAACACTTATATATAGGAAGTACCAGCGGCGTATCCACCATATTCTTGTCAAATTTTCATTGGTTTTATCAGTAAGTTATGATTGGTTCTATGACTAAAGAACATAAATAAACACAACAACTAATATTTGAATCCACATTCTGATAGCATATATGTTTGAATGGTGACAGTTCCTCTCTCGTTTGTTATGATAGAGAGGTTAGTTTATGTAGAAATAGAACACAGTCCAATTTCTTTAAATGGCGAGATGATATGAATGTAACACAAATTTCAACCAAGGCAATACTAAATCCTACATGGAACTTCTCATAACCGCCTGATAATGCCTCTGATCCTTTGGCAAGAATACTTATATATAGGAAGTACCAACGGCGTATCCACCATATTCTTGCCAAATTTTCATTGGTTTTATCCACAAGTTATGATTAGTTACCAAGAAACTACTAAATCCTACATAGAACTTCTCATAACTGTCTGACAATGCCTCTGATCCTTTGACAAGAATACTTATATATAGGAAGTACCAGCGGCGTATTCACCATATTCTCGTCAAATTTTCATTGGTTTTATCAGTGAATTATGATTAGTCCTATGTGACTCTACAACCAATACAACAAACATAAACTACTGAAAATGAAAAAATGTCTGTGCGATCAAGGCTCAATCAAACGAAGCCGATCGTATTGCATGTACTGAAAATGAAATGTCTGTGCGATCAAAGGCTCAATCAAGCGGAGCCGATCGTATTGCATGTACTGAAAATAATAAATTTAATCTAAACAATAATCACACAAACAGCCTATACATGGAACCTCTCATAACCGCCTGATAATGCCTCCGATCCTTTGACAAGAATACTTATATATAGGAAGTACCAGCGGCGTATCCACCATATTCTCGTCAAATTCTCATTGACTTTATCCGCAAGTTATGATTAGTTCTATGTGACTCTACAACAAACACAACACCCACAAGATACTGATAATGAAAATGTCTGTGCGATCAAGGCTCAATCAAACGGAGCCGATTATATTGCATGTACTGAAAATGAAAATGTCTGTGCGATCAAGGCTCAATCAAACGGAGCCGATCGTATTGCATGTACTGAAAATAATAAATTTAATCTACACAAACAGCCTATACATGGAACCTCTCATAACCGCCTGATAATGCCTCCGATCCTTTGACAAGAATACTTATATATAGGAAGTACCAGCGGCGTATCCACCATATTCTTGTCAAATTCTCATTGACTTTATCCGCAGGTTATGATTAGTTCTATGCGACTCTACAACAAACACAACAACCACAAGATACTGATAATGAAAATGTCTGTGCGATCAAGGCTCAATCAAACGGAGCCGATCGTATTGCATGTACTGAAAATGAAAAATGTCTGTGCGATCAAGGCTCAATCAAACGGAGCCGATCGTATTGCATGTACTGAAAACAATAAACAATAATTACTCAAACAGTTTACACATGGAACCTCTCATAACCGCCAGATAATGCTTCTGATCCTTTGACAAGAATACTTATATATAGGAAGTACCAGCGGCGTATCCACCATATTCTTGTCAAAGTTTCATTGGCTTTATCCTTAAGTTATGATTGGTTCTATGTGATTCTAAAACATAAAGAAAACATAAAACTAAATGATTGGAGTTGAATCTGGATCTTCGGTGAAGAGGACTAGTTGGGTATCTTCGTTTGGGCCGTCATTATCTTCGACAGGATTGGCGTTGATGTTGAAGACTCTTCCTCTTGCTGGTGGCCTAGCGGTTAGGTTTTCTTGGTTTACTTGGTTAACTGGGTTTGATTGGGCTTGAGCGTTTATGATGTTAACCAATCGAGGGCACGTGTTTCTAAAGTGGGTAGGGTCGCCACAATTGAAACAAGCTCGAACATATTGGAACATGGGGTATTGGGGTTGTTGATAGGTTTGGTTCATGGTTTAAGTAGGGGGAGAGATTTGGTTTTGAAAGGTGCGGCAAACCTTGCTCAAATAACCATAGCGTCCACAAGTTGCACATAGTCGACAAGGTAAAGTAAGGGGATGGTGGTAAAAACAGTTGTTGCATCGAGGATGAGGTCCAAGATATGGTTTCTTATTTGGGTAAGTTGAGTTGGGTGCCACTTGAGTGATTGGGATAGCTTGGATGGGTATGGCGTGTGAAATTGGTTGATTTCGTTGGATAGCAGCGAAAAGTTGCCCGTCTCTTTTTCTCTTAGAAGTGGGTTGAGAAGGGGATTCGGTTTGGGTGTAGTCGGAGGTTTCAGTCGATGCTTTATCCTTCTTCTTCTCCTCCTTGAAGTCTTTGTTCCGGATTCGGTTCTCGGTGAGCGCTGTTGCTAGCTCCATTGCTGCTTCCAAAGTTGCAGGCGTGGTACTTATTACAGAGTCTTGAATCTTTGACGGAAGACCACGAATGTAGTGCTCGATCAAACGGTAGGGGGGAGTGAACATGTTGGGAACCATTTGATGTAATTCGAGGAATCTTTTGTTGTACGTGATGTGGTCGCCTTCCTTTTGCTTCAACGAATAAAATTCATCTTCTAATTTCTTGATTTCGCTCCTTGGGCAAAATCGTCTGGTCATGATTTCCTTCAATTCGTTCCAAGTTAAAGTCATAGCATCGTCGACGCCTCGTTTGGCCTTCTCTGTATTCCACCAAGTAAGTGCTATCCCATATAATCGACCGGTAGCATATCGCACTTTGCGATCATCGGGGCAATCGCAATTTAGAAAAGTGTTCTCCATCTCTTCAAACCAATGGAGGAGAGCGGTGACGCCTTCAGTCCCTTTGTATTTTGGAGGGTCGCATGATTTGAAATGCTTGTAGGTGCATTTAGTGGTATTTGGGGGAGAGTTGATAATGTTTTGATTTTCTTGATTGACAGGATTAGCGGTAAGTGCTTGTTGTACTTGGATTACAATGTTGGGTATTACGGCAGCCATTTGTTGAGCGATTAGGGCAGCCTTGTGCTCGCGGGCTTTTCCTGCTCTCATCTTCCTACGGGTGAGGTTAGAAGACATCTACAAGGAATACATGTCAAGAGTACGAGTTGGATGCTTTTGGGATCATGGGTCGCATTCAGGAATGAACGTTCATAAAATAATTATAGAAAAATAAATCTACTACATCCATAGGATGTCTTGGGCTTTGCTCGCCATTAGGCCCTACATGCCGCCATACTTCACCTTCGTAATCATGTGGGCCCCCATGAAGACCGGGTTTTTCATATGGTTCGCATGTGTTAGCCTGGTTGCGTACACTAAAACCCGGAGAAAATCGAGAAATATGTATACAACGTGTGATATTCGGAATGTGTCCAGGTGTAGACACGGTGACACCTCAAAGTGGGTTAGTTCGAACGACGTTTGGTGTGGCATGCTTTGGCCTAATAGGTCCTTCGTACTCTCATCGTTAGTCCCCAGGTAGGCAAACTGGTCCGTTATATTGGATTTATACGAATGCCAACCTAGACAGGACGTTCCGACTACCGGTACTTGTACCCTTCCAGTTACTACATGCCCGTCGCAGAACTTACTTTGATGAGATTTGAAAATTGCAACAAAATCTTTGAATAATGAGAGTATGAAAATGAATTGAATATATGAACATTGATATATGTATAATGAATATGTATATAAGTATGTATGTTTGACTGTAAGTATAAACAAATATGAAACAAAGAAATATCACAAGTTTGTATGTAACCACCTAATCAATTAAAATTTAGGCAGACTATAGTATAGGCTCTAAAGGTCTAATAACCTATCCTATATCCCTATAGTCATGGCTCTGATACCAATCTGTCACACCCCGACCCGCAGCGGAAAAGGTGATCGGGGCATGATTGGGTTATCATCAAAGCTCATGACATTTATTTTAACGTTTCATATTCATTAATACACTTTAATGGAAAATTACAATCAATATTACAACATGTCCTAAATATCAATCTAGGCTTCATTGTTTTCTTCTAAGGCATTTCCTATGTTTTCCTTGCTTCATCCTGTTCACCTGTATCATGTGTAAAAGGGTTTTTGGATCAACAAAAAGTTGGCGAGTGAATCCTATGGAAAACATTTGAACAAGTTTATTTAATTGATTATGAAATAAAGTGCACAACCACACATGAGTAAAAATAGATGCATACTTATTCATAAATCAATTTAATATTAAACAATACACACATGAACAATAATGGATCGTTTAGAGGCACGCGTTGCTCAACTCGTCTCTCACGAGGAACTGATGGGCCTAATAAATGAATTGCATAAACATGATAATATGAAAGACATAACTACAAACAATATAAACTCAATAATACACACATGAACAATAATGGATTGGTTTTGAGGCACGCGTTGCTCAACTCGTCTCTCACGAGGAACTGATGGGCTTAATGAATGAATTTCATATAAGTTGACAAAATGAAATACATAATTACAACAATATAAACAATCTAAGTTTAGATCACGATATGGTATGGCACAAGTTTAAATAAACGAGTTAATTATTTTGTGACACATGACACACCCCAAAACGTGTAATTAAAAAGGGGGAGTTGTAAGATTCACTCACAGTGGGTGCGTTCGGTTGATGATGTTGAATGCACGCGAAGTGGCTTTAACCACGAGTGAAATTAACCTAGATAATGGCATAATGTTTCGGTAAGTAAACGGATTTTATTAATCCATTTTAGTAGGATTGTTGGGTGTATTTTTGTGAGTTTAAGGCTATTTTCTAACCTTAAAAATGTTATTTTTAAGTATTTTTAATTGATTTTTAATTAAAATAAAAATAAAAATAATAAAAACCGTTGACTTTTTTTGACCGTTGACCATTGACCTTGACTGTTTGACCGGTTCGTATGCGTGTAAGTGTGCGCTGGGTGAGGCTCGAACCCGAGACCTCCCGTACGCGTGCACGCAACTCTACCAACTGAGCTACGTGTCTAACCCAAAATATTTCTGTTTTTAATTATATTTATATATTAATTAGATTAATCCGAAAATCAACTTATTTCTAAAAAGGTTTTAATCAGTGACTCGGTGCGCTCCACAGGTCTCGAACCCGGGACCTGTGGGTTGAGTTAACACACAGTCCACCGCTGGACTGTGTGTTTAACTTGTTATATAAACCGATTTTTATTATACTTATATACAAACTGAACATTTCCATTTCTGTCTTAAATAAAAAGTTCAATAATTATTCGGGCCGTTGCGGTAGCCCGGACTCGAACTCGTGTCCTGTGATTTAAACATACACACAGTCCACCGCTGGACTGTGTGTCTATCTTGGTTATTATTCCGGTTATTATTAAACTTAACATGTACAGCGGTGACTCCGGTTCGGTTAACAAAAAAGGACATTTTTATTAAGGCAGCATGCGTGGGACAAGATTCGAACTCGAGACGTTTACGTGTTTATTGTGCACACAGTCCACCGCTGGACTGTGTGTCTAACCCGAGTTATAACTTGATTTTAATTATACTTAAACATTACAGAAACTTCGTCTTCTTCGTTGATTTTAACCAGAATCGGAAGTCCGACTGGTTCGATGTTTTAATCGTGTTCTTTAGTGTTTTGAGGTTAATTACAGATGAGATATGTAAAAAAAAAAAGAAAGATTTAAGCGTAAGGTATACCGACTGGACTCCTCTGTTTCTCCGGCAGAACTCCGGCGGTAGCAAAAGATTCCGGCGTCGTGTGTCTTGTAGCAGAGAGTCTTCAGCAAGCTTGAAAAGGATGTGGGTGACTTCGGTATAAGCTCAGGGGGTTCAGTAAGGCTCAGAAGTGAAAGGTTCGGTTTCCCGGCGATGTGCAGAAGTTTTCCGGCGAATGGAATTACGTCGGGTAAAGGTGCGGTTTTGAGCGAAAAAGCTTGCAGAGGTTCCAGGAGGTATTTATAAGGCAGGTTATCGATGAATTTGGTCCAATTTCCGACTTGATTCAAAGTCATTACGTTTTCCGGCGGTTATAGCTTGTGTCGCGGGTTCAGGCGTCGGTTATAACCGATGTCCTAGTAAATGTTTACGTTAAGAACAAAAGAAACCGTTCAATCTCGCGAGATCGCCGGGATTTCCGACGACTGCAATTTGGGCGCCGGTTTTGAATTCGAGAATCATGATATGAATTAATTGATTCTAATAATTAACAAAGAACACTAGTGGCGCAGTGGTTGAGTGTTTGTGTGTTAAGTTTCTGCTGAACCGGTTGACTGACCCGGGTTCGAAACCCGGCAGAACCATTATATTTTTATTTCATTATTTTTAACAATTTTTCAAAAACAAATTATATATTCCAATATAATAATTAATTATGTATCGTTTAAAATTATTTTGGGCATTAAATTCGCAACGAAATTTTTAACTGATTGTTCGGTTAATAAACGGAGCGGGTTTGGTAAAATCCGTTTTTTGACTGATGTTACATAGTCTTACCCCTATTGGTGTCGAGACCTGTTTCTTTTAATATTAATCATTTTCCAATTCATCTCATACTATTTATGTTTGTTAAAACGTTGTTTCAAACTAAAAACCGAATTTTAGTTCAACGTTTTCTCTTTAACTTGTGTTGATTACTCGCATCAAGAAATT
This sequence comes from Scalesia atractyloides, assembly GCA_947069175.1. Taxonomy (NCBI): domain Eukaryota; kingdom Viridiplantae; phylum Streptophyta; class Magnoliopsida; order Asterales; family Asteraceae; genus Scalesia; species Scalesia atractyloides. Next base: position 73,737,099 of record CAMTDV010000030.1, on the reverse strand, counting down.
GACAACCTAGCATTTCTTCTTTTTACTGTTTTTATTTTACGCGGGGAATCGTAACCGGTTCCCTCGCTTTTCCTAAGTGACCCATAAACCCTTTCACTTAGCCTCGTAGGCTATTTCTTTAGGCTTTCACCTTTTTAAAGTAAGGCCTTTAAGATTCATTCCTCTCGATTTGTGACCCGAATGTCATTTTGGTCCCGTAGACCGTTACAACACTTATGACCCGAAGGTTTGGGGATCCCGTAGATCATCCTTTTACCCGTGTCATTCTTTAAATGTATTTGGTGTCAATGCACCCCTTTTATGTTTGAAAATCATTGATTTTCATATTTGAGATCCATTAGGTTCTCGCGAACCCATAAATCATTTGTTCATATATATGTGTATATATATATATGTATATATATATATATATATATATATAGGATGAGAATCATTACAGAACACTAACTATTGCGAAAACAAAAAGAACAACTCTAAAACACTAAAATTTGGGAATTAAGGTTCATATTTTTTATATTTTATGTTTCTTACACTCATATGCGTATTATATATACATAAAAAACCATATATTTTTACCTACACATAACTTACACACATGTTAGTAATTTAACCTACACATAGCCTACATATGTGTAGGTTATACAAAAAGTGAGAACATTCCATATTTTATTTTGAATTCTAGTGTAAGAAATAATAAATCTTGCATTTGTAACACTTTCATTTACTTTTTAGGTTTTTTAGTATTCAAAAAATGGATGATTCATTGTGTTCTGCGTGTTCTCGTAATATTTAGTGTTCTGCATAGAACATTCCCCTATATATATATATATATATATATATTATATATATATATATATATATATATATATAGGGTGAGGTTATTGTAAAAAATGTGTTTTTTTGTTAGAAGGGTAAAAAAGAATCTAAACCATTAGATCTTTAATCTAATGGTTCAGATCTTGATGGCAATCTTGTAAATAGCGTTTACTATTAAAATAATTAATTTTCTAGATTAAGGGTATAAAGGTAAATTTAACATTTTTAAATTTAGAAAGTCACATGCAAATTCCCCCCTTCGTTTTTAAACGTCAATAACTTTTTATACGTAACTCTTTTTTTTTTAAAATTACACCATAATAACGAGTGTTTTTTTATCTTTAATATAAGTACCATATTGTTATACTTATGTAGAGAAAAAATTACGTTTCGATTGAATGTTTTAGGTCCATGGTGTTTTTTCTATGTTCATACAATAGTGTTTTAATTGTATTGTGAGTCAAGGTGTTGTGTTTTACAGTAAAACACCACGACGTAAATAAGACACCATAGCATTGCAAATAATGAATTATGATTCAAGTCATGGTTTTTTTTAACATCTAGAATGTAACATTGTATTGTGATTACAGTCATGATGTTTTAACATCTGGAATAGCAATAGAATCATTCTAAATGTTAAAACACCACGACTGTATTATGATTCAATTCATGGTGTTTATGGAATCTGTATGGTGTTTCATACCTGCAAAAATAACAAAAATCATTACAGATGCTAGAACACTATGGCTGTATTACGATTCAAGTTGTGGTGTTTTCTGGAATTCGTATGGTGTTTTATACGAACTGATGATAAATTCCTAAAATAACTGATGAATTCCTAAAATAACTGATGAATTCGGTTACAAGATTATATCTTTAATTATGTCTTTAATTAGGATTATGGGTTAATTTACCATCTTACCCTTAAACTAATAAAATAGATAGGGACATGTGTCATCACCATAGTCTTTCTTATCATTCTCACACTTTTTGTCTTTTTTACAGAATCCTCTACCTATATTAACTTCGATCGTAATCCATGACTACAATCATTTTCCTTCCGGGCAATATTTATGCTTCTATAACCCATTACCCGAGCTTATTATTTTGTAATTCACGCTCCCGTTATCCGGTTTGCGCTTACATGCTGTTACAATCCATTACCCGGGTTCTTTATCCTAATGTTTTAACGCTCCCGTTACCTGGTTTGCGTTTTTGTTTATATCCATTCACATCCCATTACCCGGGCTCATTATTCTAACGCTTTAACGCTCCTGTTACCCGCTTTGCGTTTGCATTTACTATCAAATATTATACTTCACTTGACCCGTTTGACTCGTTCTTGTGAAATTCACCACTTATGAACAATCAAACATTATTCTTTATTTGACCCATTTGACTTGTTCACGTGAAATCCATCACCTATGAACAATCAAACCTTATTCTTTATTTGACTCGTTTGACTTGTTTGCGTGAAATCCATCACCTATGAAAAATCAACATTATTCTTTATTTGACCCGACCTATGAACAATCAAACATTATTCTTTATTTGACCCGTAGGACTCCTTTTTAACTCATCCCATTAGCCTCCTCTTACTACATCGGGCGTATATGCGCTCATTATAAGAAATTCATGGTATCATGTGTTTACTACTTACTTAGCCAGGGTAAGCAACAACAATGTACACATGACCTATTATAACTATCACATATATTCTATTTTTGGTAAACCTTGTTAATTGTTATTAACATATAGTTTTACCATTCATCTCAAAATAGAATGTTTTCCTTTTTAAAACTTTTGTGCAATACATCGTATGTGTCATTACTTTTCCTCATTAATCTTATGATAATGTCTCTTGATGTCACCCATTTCAAGTTTCTAAATTTGAATTCTTTTATTTTTTGTTTTCACAATTGTGATACAGTATCCTATCCAGATTCAAGTTTTATATTCTCATATAAACTTTATCTCATTATTGAATTCCCTAATACGTTCATAAATATCTAAAGTGTGCACCTAGGTGAACTCCCCTGATTCTTGATTACTCGAACTTTATTCTTGTATCGTCACTTGGTTTAGGTCCTTGATGAGCATGCACTACGTCATACTGGATTCCGTCATCCCATTGTAGTTTATTGCAACTCCGCATCTTCAATGTAGCATCGTTCACTAAACGTTCACAAAGTTAATAACGTTGAAATTATAAGTGCTTTACTAAAATACCAGGCTTTTCTTAATACTTGTTAACACTAATAATTCGCTAGTATACATGTCTTTACTATTTATTGGGGAACGTGCGTTCACCGATGCCCTATCGATGTTGTTTATAACTTTAACTAGTATACGTACATGTTAATAACTTACCGATCAGTCAATCCAAAATACCGCTCTACATCTGAACACAATTTGAATCTCTTTTATATTCTTGATGCTTTGTTATTTAACCATAACCTTAGTATAGAACCCTCACAAAATTAAATTGAATCATTAAATTAAGTAAAATAAATTAGTAAATGAATGTATTATCAAATGTAAGTACAAGACCATACGTCGATGTATGGTCATTTAAAAATTCAAACCATCTTCAAACATAAACTACATGTTAGCGATGTTCGGTTTAATTAACAACTAAACCAAAGTGCGGAAGCTTGATGTTTGATTGTGTTTGGTTCTTCACTATGCTTGATCGTCATCCGGTGCTTCAAAACCAATACATATAATTTCATAAATTGTGAAATACGTAGTTATACGGGTTTTATAACGTATCTAAGTATACCCGAAAACCAAAAACAACAAAAAATTTAAAAATGACCGGCCGTAAGTTACGGCACCCTGTCGTAGCTTACGACAGGCATGATCTGTTTCATTCAGCAGCCCCCTTTTGTAGCTTACGGTAGGCTTGCCGTACCTTACGACAGGCTGGAGCTGCAATTTCCCAGCTTTGCCTTTTGTATGTAAAACTTCGTAACTTCGCGAAAACTCATCCATTTCGCTTCAAGCTTGTTTCTAATTGACCGTAAAACATTTGCCTACATTATTAACCCAAAATCCTTAACCCGGATTCATCACTTTTATAAATTACGCAACCGTTACCCGGTTTATGCAGATATTCGTTTTGACCCGTTTGAAGATTTGAGCACTAAACTCAAATCTCACCCATTCTCTTCATACCTCATATTTCAACACTTAGACTTCTACTTATCTTACACAACAACTTTACTTGTGGTGGGTTGTTATAAAAAAATCATTATATTCCGAATTTATCCCCCGGTTTGTTAATTTACGACAAAACCTTGTTTGGAGGTATTAAGCCAAAAAGGCTTACGCCTCTCACTTTTATACAACCGGAGAGGTCTAACTTATTATAAAACTCATTATTAATTTACCCATAAGGGTTGTTTACCCAATTCATCGTTCAGGGGTATTTTGGTTAATTTTAGTCCTTTTAACTACGAAGGACTTTTAAAAGTCTATTCTGACCAAGTGGACTCCTTTAACACGTATTCCATTAAAAATTTATTATGTTCTTAAAAACATAAAAGTCTCTCATCGTTTAATGTTATAAATTCACTTAAATGCACTTTTTGCTATAAACATTTCTTCGGCTCTAATGTTTGTTTTACGCAAACACTAGTTATACTTCGATTGAGGTGATCTAGTGTCCACCCTTAACTCGACTAACTATAGTCGTACCGCAAACGCTCACTGAGAGCATGACCACTACACATATGGTGCGGGTCAAAGTATTAGCGATACTTTGCGATTCTATATACTAACACGTGGCAATGCATGCCCACAAATCATGCTTACCTGTAAGCATGAAACTTAATAAACGTAATATTAAATATCACTTTCAAATGGTGATAAAATCACTATTTGATCCGTTTGTCCATTTGACTTGTTTCTTGGCTCGCCCTTTATACATAACGGTATAACCAAACATTGTTTATTGTAAAAAAGATATTTACTTGCCATTTATTTCGTTTGACCCGCTATGGTCCGCACCATAGAGTTCCGTTTATAATTTTTATTAAATTAATAACCAATGTATGATTATTCGTCATTTTGCTCGTTTGACCCATATTGGTTCGCGTCAACAAATATTTACATCAAAAACTCATTTTTATTCGTTTGACTCATTTCCCGATTTTTGTTTTACACTATTTCCCAGTTTTGATTATTGTTCGGTTAGCATTGTCTTACCCCCCACCACAACACCGGTGGTACGGTTTTGCACCCTGCCCTGCACCACAAGGGGCTTAAAACTAGTTAGTTTTATATAAGAGTATCATTGATTATATTTTTTAATTTTGAAATTTCCCTACCCAGTTTGCAATGAAAATGGTTTAGTAGACTTCTTCAAGCAGTGGCGAAGCTTGAGATTTCCGACCGGGGGGGTCGGAAGTCACCGGACTTTAAATTATACCTTAAAAATTATAAAACCGAAGGGTCGAAAACGTATATACCTAAAAAATTCTATACGAAAACTACATACGGGCCCCTACTGAGCGAAAAGTTCGGGAGGTCCCCACGGCCTCCCACTAAGCTACGCCAATGTCTTCAAGATCAAATCTCTTCAACAACTCTATAGAGTGCCACCCCTTTTACCAAATATGCTTTATCAACCATAGGGTCAAGTCCCTTCGCATGTCCCAATGATGTTTATCTTTTGGTATAAGTTTGTTGATGGGTCATGGTCTTTGAACCACTTTTTCGATTAAAAACTAACCGACAAGTCATTAGTAATTTGATTGAAATACAAAATTACCTTCAAAAAACAGAAAGAGATTGATGATTCAACCTGATGTTTCTTTTTACAGGGGACTTGTTCCTAACAAAAACCAGACAAAATGATTTTCCTCTTTTGTCTTAAAAGTTAACTAAAGATGGAGACATGCATGCATGCAATCACGATCATGGGATGAAGTTGTATAGTGACTTGTATCATACAAAAATATCTAAAAGCGGAAAAACCAGCTATTAGGCTTGATATTTCTTGTTAAAGGGTATGTTTTCAAAGCTAAAATCGAAGTTTGTTGTGTATATTTTTTTGTTAACGAAACGATGACAAAATAAAGAAATCAACATGCAAATCCGGTACACGTTAAAGCAAGCAATCTTGCCTTGTAATTAAGCAGAATTTCATGTATTTAACAAGTTAATTTCATTTCTACTAAAAAATAAAGTTAATTTTTTTAACACCAAATTATCTACATCGACTCATCGCACCTCCTCATTGAAGGTTTGGTCGCTAAGGCCAGACGGCCGTTTATCACAACAGGGCCTACGCTGGCACAGAAAGTGACACGACGTTTAACTGAATAAAACCCCTCAAAGACAACAAGCCAATTGAGTGCTCCCACCCAAAGTGCAATGGGTGGGACTCAAACCCAAGCTTCAAGGGAAAAAAGTAGGTGCCTCAACCATGTTACGATGGTGTCATTTGGCTAAAAAAGAATGTTAATTAACAAGTGATTTTGCTTTCCTCGTTTTTATGTTTATCAAGTTTGAAGAGGGTGATGTGAAATTTTCTCTAGTGTTTACTGTTTTAATATAATAAATGAAATAGGTATTAATATAGTTTTAATATATGTTTATGTTCAGTGGTTGCGGACTCAGAAATTATTTTCTGGGTGTACGAATAAGTAGTACAACCAAACTTTCAAGGGGTGCGATCCAGAATTTGACTTCTAAAATACACTTCTAAAATACACAAAAAATAAAAGAGGGCGCCCACCCACCCGGGGCTTCACTTGGGTACGCCCTTGACGGTAGGTATTCATTATATCACGAAACTTGAGTGATTAGTATCTATCATAGTTGAAACGGGAGAGATAACGCTCCCTATTGCTATAATGAACTTCCATTATCGATACTTATTGTTTAATGTTTATGTGGATCTAATGCGATCATTAAGAGATTAAACGACTTGACAATGAAAGATCACATCTCACAGAGTTGAGTTTTAAAAGTGATTGTTGACGTTTAACACGTGAATCGTTAAGTCTTATATTTTTCCGTTAAAATATGTAAAAGATTTGTAAAAGTTGTAACCTACTTAATAAAACGATAAACTTTTTTAGATAAAACTAATACAAATACTTAGCTTGTCTAATTTCTAAGATCGCTAACACGAGTCACGACCCATCCCAACTATGCAACGTTCATATCTACGAGTTTAACTTTAGGTTATATCTACAAGCTTGATCAGTTCTTATGATGTCAAGTATTATTCTTTTATACTTATAATATAAACCTGCAGTATCCTACTCTAACTTTCATCTTCCGTTCATTAGTGATAAAATTAAGTTAGTTTGGTGGTAAACTCGTGAGCTTGTAGAGCAGATCTTTAATTAATTTTTTACTTGTTGGAAATTTGGTGAATGAATATTTAATGTATTTATAATTAAATGAAATTATAAATATTAATTAGAATCTTCATTGTTAAAAACTCTTATAGTAGAGTTTTTTATGTCACTTGTTAGTTTTTATTAGACTTTTTATGTCTTTAATTTAATCACTAATTAAGTGAAACTTTTATTAGAGTTTATGTCTCTAATAAAATCATCAATTAAGAGAAACTCTTGTAACCCACAACTCTTGTATAAATGGTAGGCTATGTGCCTCATTGGAAGGATGAGAAAAATACTAGAGAAGGGTTACAAGAAAAATACATGAATACATGGAGAGTGTTTGGAAAGATGAAATACTTGAAGACCCATGTGTTGGTACTTAGAGAGATATTTTCTCTATACGATTTCATCGCCTTCGTATCATAATTTTTCACAAGTTCTAACACTATACTTCTGTCCGGTGTAACCTTGGGCGTGTGGTCATCTCCGGCAGTACATACTGCTTCGGCTGTTGGACCCTGGGAAACAGTCGTGTCGTCTTTAGTAGAGTCGCGAAATCTGTTTTAAGGGAAGCATGTTGAACACGTGCCTCAACCAAAACTGTCAACAATTTTTTGATTGTCTTGTAGCGGAGTTTCAAACAACAAGGTGCGGTTGAAGTTTTCGAAAGACGTTGACTTGAATCAAGATTGGTACAATTTATTTGTATTTTATTTATTTTTATATAGTTTTGTAATCAGATTGTACTATCATATTTCCTATGAATAACGAGGCTCGTTATTATATATTTCATAATATATTTTAATAAAAAATGAACCTAGTTCCTACAAACTTAAAATAGATTTCGTGAGATTGTTGCTATAATCTTAAATTTTATAAGTATTTTAGGTTCACAAATGATTTATTATAAAAAATATTTTTGAAGATTATGATCTGATAAATATTTTTCTTTGGGAAATATGTTTGTAGTATAAGTTGGTGTGTTTGGATTTATTGAGATTGTGGTACAATCTTAAATCCTATATCGTGGTACAAAACAAATAGTTTTTGGTCAATCGTTTGGTTTTGAAACGATTTTGTAATCGTTAATTTTTTCTAACCTTTGTGTTAGAATGGGTTTATTGTGTAAACCATACGTTTTTGTTAAACGTTAAATTTCTCTAACTTGTGTGTTAGACCGGAATTATGGGTGTAAACCATACGTTTTTTGTAAACGTTAAATTCTCTTGAGTACAATTTCCATGTCTTTAAATAAGAGTTTTATGTTACTTGATTGGAGTTTTATGTCTCCATTTAAGTCTCTATTTAAAGTAGACCCTTCATCCACCCATTGATTGGTATGAACAAATAAGTCTTATAATGATTTTTTGTAATCATTTGTCTTCTAACATGTGTGTTAGAAACGTTCATGGAAAGCGTTAGTTTGGAAGCAATTTTTTAATTGTTCATTTTCTAACGTATATGTTGGAAATGACTTATTTATTTGAACGATATATGTGTTTATAGCAAGTCGAATTAACATTTTCTGTAAATGTTAATATTTCTAACGTGCGCGTTAGAACTTCGTTCATTTTAACATGATTGTTAAAAATGGTTAAAATACAAATGCTTTGAAATGTTTTATGTAAACATTTTATATAAGTAATTTGTTGTAGTATTGATTTCAATGAATATAAACACTTATGTTATGTTTTGTATGGTTTAGAAATAGAATGTCAAACATTGAAGTTGATTGGCTTCAAGAATTAAATCACCATAAAGTGATAGTGTTGTTATATGACTTTAATGAAATTAAAATCATTTACTAGACTCTTCATATGGAAGTTAAACTCTTAAGTAGAGTTTTATGTCAATTTATTAGTTTTTATTAGAGTTTATGTCTCTAATAAAATATCTAATTAAGTGAGACTTTTCTCTACCCCATGTCTCTTGTATTAAAAGTAGGATATTTGCCTAACTTGATGAGATTAGAAATACAAGAGTAAGAATTAAATCACCATAAAGTGATGTGGTTGTGTGGGATTTATTACGAACTTTAATTTGTGATTTCTAAATCCAAAGGGTCATGTTTTATATATATATATATATATATATATTATTATATATATAATGACTTAAATTTTCTAACACGTGTGTTAGAAAATGTGTATCACAAATACAATGTTAGAGATTGTACATTGTATAAGCTATAATGAATGGAAATGTTTTAAGTAAACATTTAATTGCCTATGCATGTGTGCATTAAAAACGATGAGAAATTGTTTATTTTATAAACTTTATCAATTGGAAAACGTTTTATGTAAACGTTCGATTCTATAACATGCCCGTTATAACATATATTTTTCTAACTTGCGTGTTAGAAAACATTTAGTACATGCGTAGTAAGACTAAACAATATAAAACTATTTGATATTATGGGTTTTGATTTATGTTATCATAAACTGTAATTGACATTAATGGTTTGCTACTCTTGCTAGAAGTAGCATTTGTGATAATCACGTGGATATTATTTGATGGAAAACAACTTAGTGTTGTCCTGAACAAATTTAATTGTTCAAGTTTACTACTTAAATGTAGCCTTTATAACAACTTGGTGTTGTTTTGAGCATAATTGTTCAAGTTTAAATCTTCACGATGAAATGAGAAACTTGTACTTACAAGTGCATGGAGCATTATTGAGGGAGTACCTCAAGACATGCCATGAGACGATATCATTGAGATGATTTCGATCAGAATATAAAGTGTGGAAGATAAAACCACTTTGGTATTTGATGTCTACATATTGTCTACGCTTCGTTTAAATTTCAAAAGTGTTTGTCACTTATGATTTAGTTTCCAATGTATTTTATTGTTGTGTTCAATATCCTCAGATAACAAATGCAATATTTTCCAAAGAAATAAATCACTAATGTTTGTGACGTATAAATTATTTTTATGGAAAGTAATTATAACGTCAACTATAAATTGCCTAAAAGAATATGGTTTTAAACGGACAGTACATAAAAATATTTGGACATAAACAACTTGAGAGTTGTCGCATTGACTAAAAGTCCAAGATGAGACATCAAATGTGTATCCACATCACGAGAGAGTAGTGAGTGTATTGAGATGAAATACACAAACGATATTCATGTTGAAGTACTTCGTTAGAAGTCATTGGAAAATTCACAAGTGTGAATTCTAACATATCAAAGAAAAAGTACTATATATTATTGTATACCTTTGATAAATCTTGCGAGATTTGTTCCAAGTGATCTATTTGTTGATGCGTCTACCATTTGATTATTGTTAGAACTATATGGAGATTTTATATTCATGTGGGAGAGAATCCTAAATATACATATCTCCTAATGAATAACAATAGATGTGTACAAATCACTTATGAAAAAATTATGAATGCCATGTTGTTGAGTGTTGATCTAGTTGACTCTATCTCACACATAATAGTGATTGTAGACGAGGAACATTCATCTTGTCGGTGATGAATGTGTCGCCAAGTGACTTGAATTAAGACTTATGTTTAATCCTTACGAGTCAATGGTAAAATGTTGAAGATCAAAAGTAAACAAGTTATGTTCCTTAATTGAATGATAAATTTTAGCTATGTGTTATATACAATAATTTGTGAGACTTTCATAAATATTGATGTTTAGGATTATGAATAAGTCTCATTATTTTGTCTTAACAAGGGATGAATGTTGCAAAGTGGTATTATGATATCCTTGGGGCTGTGAAGAATCAGAATGATGCATCTTCTGTTCACATGGTAAAGTATTGTAGTCTAAAGCATGCTAGACTAGTACTTGGTTAATTATGGGTCTTGACTGAGACTAATTAACTCTAAACATTCAAATGTGTATGAAAACAATAAGAATTTGTGTGATAGACAAAGTTGAGGAAGAATTTTCATTCATTATAAGGAAAAAACATATAACTTTTGAAGAGTTTGTTCGAAAAGCTAATGAGGAGAACTCATTGTCTAGGCTTATTCAAGATGTTGAATTAGAATTATTCTAAGTTTGTGACAAACTTATGACAATGGCATGGGTTGCTTTGGTCAACTCGGAAGCTTATGTAAGTTAATGCAATATGAGTTGAATTCACTGATAAAATGAGGTTGATCTTGTTCAATCATATGTGTATAAATGTCGTCACAAGTAAATTTATCAAAATGTTGATCAAATGGCAAGAAATGTGAGGGAGGATCCATTTAGAAACAACCCTATAAAGGTGTGTAGAAATGGTTTTCATTACCCCATCTGGATGAAATCCTATAACACTTAAATGTGGGGGTGCTTGCATTTGTATCATAAAAGTTTGGCAATAAGGATTTTGTAATCTAATCTAACATTGCAAACAGATGACTAAGTGGAGGACACAAAGGTCGTAGTGCATAATAGAGACGTGTTTGCCTTAAATGATACGCGTATCTTACAAAGACATATGATATAACCAGATTCAGATGGCCACTGAGGTTATAGTCTTAGAAGTTGACAATAGGCAAAATTAACTTACGAGTTAAGAACACATCATGACAACTTATCTCAAATATCCAAAGTTATTTGTTAATCTTATGGATCCAACAACCTGAGGGTTTATTAGAGATCAAGTTGTATAATGAGACTGAAGCCCATGGAAAAAAGGTATGTGAAGGACACCTAACTTAGTTGACTGGAGATCCCAAGATCTAAGTTCAATAAGACAACTAACTCATATGCCTAAGGGTAGTCACTGTGGGGGCATAAATGATATGCATAAGCTAGTATATATGGTTATACATACCCCCAAAGTATAAAAGAGTGTTTAAATACTTCATAGTCTATTCCAATGATATTCAGTGACAAAGAGTAAGGCTAAGCATAATATGTGGTAAATGATTTGGATAAATCACGATAACCACAATGCTTTTAATGATCTAAGGAGAATCACCTATGTTAGAGAGAAGTGTGGTCGCTTCGAATGGAACTGAGGGCACAATTCCTAGAGCTCTCGCAGAACCAGGAAAGTGTTCCACGACCATTACTGGACACGACTATGAGGAGATGACCAGGCTAGGGAGAGTCTTGTGTGAAGTGTATTATCGTCTACACAAACGGCAGACGAGTTCAAAGACATCGAGATCTACTCAGAGCTAGTAGGCTAAGTGTATTTCATGAGCGACGGTTCAAAGGGTAACACATACCTATCATATGCAAAACTCAATTGTCGAGGTTCCATTGGAAATTATATGTGATTTGAACGATCTCCATTCATGTGGGGGATTGTTGAAAATTTGGTGAATGGATATTTAATATATTTATAATTAAATGAAATTATAAATATTAATTAGAATCTTCATGGTGAAAAAACTCTTAGAGTAGAGTTTTTATGTTACTTGATTAGTTTTTATTTGACTTTTTATGTCTCTAATTAAATCACTAATTAAGTGAAACTTTTATTAGAGTTTATGTCTCTAACAAAATCATCAATCAAGAGAAACTCTTGTAACCCACAACTTTTGTATAAATGGTAGGCTATGTGCCTCATTGGAAGGATGAGAAAAATACTAGAGAAGGGTTACAAGAAAATACATGAATACATGGAGAGTTCTTGGAAAGATAAAATACTTGAAGACCCATGTGTTGGGTACTTAGAGAGATATGTTTTCTCCATACGATTTCATCGCCTTCGTATCATAATTTTCCACAAGTTCTAACACTATAATTCTATTCGGTGTAACCTTGGGCGTGTGGCCATCTCCAGCAGTACACACTGCTTCGGCTGTTGTATCCTGGGAAACAATCGTGTCGTCTTTAGTATAGGCGCGCAATCTGTTTTAAGGGAAGCGTGTTGAATACGTGCCTCAACCAAAACTGTCAACAATTTTTTTGTTTGTCTTGTAGCAGAGTTTCAAACAACAAGGTGCGGTTGCAGTTTTCCAAAGACGTTGACTTGGATCAAGATTGGTACATGTATTTGTATTTAATTTATTTTTATATAGTTTTGTAACCGGATTGTACTATTATATTTCCTATGAATAATGAGAGTCTCGTTATTATATATTTCATAATATATTTTAATAAAAAATGAACATAGTTCCTACATTACTTTCTTCCATTCTTGAACTCACTAATCAAGCACTTGAAACCTTTCAAACTGTTGAGTTAATATACACCGGATTTGTAGGTGAACATCTCATATTGTCATACTAGCAGTTGGCAATGATTGGCATGCACATAAGATATCCCTTCTATTAACTTTATTAAGTTGTCTCATAGTTCCTTAGAAGATTTACAATGGAACAAACCTTGACAGATTTGAGTAGATAAGGTCACACAACAATCATATCCAAGACCTTCCTATCTATGGAACAAACCTTGATAGATTGGTATCAACCTTCAGGCCTTCAGCAGGATCACCTCTTTGCAAGGAAATGCCTTTGTAAATGTAATGTTGTAATGCCTTGATGGGAAAACATGCTAGTTAAGCTTAAACGAGCTCGAGTCCGAGCTCCTTCAGTTAAAGGGTATCTTCATAAATCGTGTTTGACTAGGGTTACCGGCTAAACAAACCTATTGTTTTTTTAGTTTCTATTTAGTGTACTAACTAAATATATACATAATAGTTATTGTATGTAATTTATGATAAAATAATTATAATATATAATAGTTATTGTATGTATTTGTGATACAATAATTTATAACATATATTATTCTATATAAAATATTAGAATTATATATATATGTGTGTGAGTGTGTGTTTAAAAAAATAGGTAATTTTATGGGACATATATGTATAGAACAACAGAAAAAATTCAAAATACTATTGAAATTACTCAAATGCTAAATCAAGAGGTTGTGGTTATAAAATAAATTGATTAAGCGTCCGCGCCGGCTAAATTATTGTGGCGGTTGATTAACAAATTGAACCCGAATCTTATTATTATTTAAAAAGAGAATCTTACTTGTGCCAATTGCAAGTTTCATATAAAATATATATGGAAAGTTTAATATAAATGAAATGCATTTATAATTATATATTAAGGGTTAGGATAGAATAGAAAGTTTCTATCACTAGGAAGAATAGGAAGTAATCTTGTTCATCCATTTAGTAATCAACGGTTAAAATTAAATGAAATTAAATTGAATCAAAAGAGGAGGCGCGTGGTTTTGTAGGGGTATTCTAGTCAATCTAAGGTAATAGTTTCTCTCTCCTCCAATTCCCCCTATTTTTTAAACGTTAATAACTCTTTCATACGACATTATTTTTTTTATAAAAATTGCACCAAAAAACGAGCGTTTTTTATCTTTAAAACGAGTATGCTATTGCTATATTTCGAAAAAAAGTTTTCGATAACCCAGATGCGTAAAACGCAATGAACAAAAAACACAGTGAGCGAACCAAAGCAGACGCAACATCTGTAATCTGCAAAACGCAGTGAACGAGCGAACCAAACAGTACCCGGTTTTTCAGAACTGCATTCCTGTCCGCAGGACGTGCGGGTGCACACGAGTTCGACTAAATTCCTGTTCCAATTTGCACCCCCCTGCGCACCCGCGCGTAGGACTTATGATAAAACATGTCATAAAGTTATGTTGGTTAGGCAAAGGTTTCACCTTATAAATAACCTTATACTTTGTCTCCACACCAATGTGGGACAAGTGGTTTACCATTTTGGAACATTAATTCAAACACACTTAATTTTACAACATTATTATCATATAGTTTCATTTCAATTTCAACAAATCATCATAAGACACAATGGAATAAAAAAAACATAAAATAAATTGTTTTTTATTCTAAAAAGAAATAATTAAAACACAAAACAAAGTTAATTTCTAAAGCAATTGTTAAATTTAATTACTTAAAACGCAATGAATAAAATCACAAAAAATGTGTCTTTGTAAAACGCAATGGATAAAAAACATAATAAATGTTATTTTAAAACGCAATGAATAAAACACAAAAAAATGTGTCATTTTGTAAAACGCAATGATAAAAAAACATTTTTTTATTCTTTGTAAAACGCAATGGAAAAAACACCAAAAAATGTTTTTTCATTCTTTTGTAAAACGCAATGGATAAAAAAACAGTTTTTTTCATTATTTTGTAAACGCAATGGACAAAAAAACACCAAAAAAGTGTGTTTTTCATTCTTTTGTAAAACGCAATGGATAAAAAAACAGTTTTTTCATTATTTTGTAAACGCAATGGACAAAAAACACCCAAAAAGTTGTTTTTTTCATTCTTTTGTAAAGAAAGATAAAAAACATTTTTTATATTTTGAAGATGACAAAAACACCAAAAGTATGTTTTTTCATTTTTTTAAATACATGGATAAAAACAGTTTATCATTATTGAAACGAATGACAAAAACACCAAAAAGTGTGTTTTTTCATTCTTTTGTAAAACACAAATTTAAATGAAAGTCTAAACTGAAAGGTATTTTGCAATTTTTCTTTGAGACATTTTGTCAAACACCTGGTGTGCAACTTTTTATTAATGATTTCTCAATGAAATTGGAACTAATGATGTTGCCCAAACACATGAATACATTAAGAGAAAGAGTAGAATCAGAGATATCTTCGATTTGAATTCAAAAATGTTTGAGAAATTTGAGAAGAGGAGTACCTGTTTTAACAGAAATCTCATGTTCTATTGCATCATGTTAAATTGAAAAAAAAGAGAAATTATAGAATTGTAAACTGGGTTTTCTTCAAAGAAAAATTGCTGAAGGGAAGAAAAATTGCACCGTGATGTATAATTCTAGAGAGAGAAAATGAATGAAATGTTGAAGATGGTGGGTTTTGAAGATCTAGGTTTTGAAGATACAGAGAAGGGAAATAGAAAAAATAGATAGAAGAAGATTGACTAAAATACACTTCCAACTAATATTTCTACTTTTCAGATGAACGGCTAAGATTACTTCCTATTCTTCCTACTCAAAACATACTTACTATTTGATCCTATATTAAATCAAATGGAATATTAATGGGTTAAGATAGATCATATGGTGGGTTTATTAAAAAAGTCGGTAGTGTAGGTACCCTAATTGTTTAAAAGTATAGTTTAAGGATTAAAATACAGAGACTTCTGGATTTTCTGATTAATTAAGTTGTACTGAACTTGTCAAAGTTGGAATCAACATATCTTATTTCCCCTTCAACATCAAGTACAAACTGTCTTCTCATTATTCCAACAACACAAACTTAAAGATAATTACTAACGTATTCTATGTTATATCATTTTTGAAATACATATTCTATTTTATATCATTTTTGAAAATACATAACATTCTATGTTTTCTTTAAGTGTAAATTTTGTTCATGTATGCCCACCCGCTATAAGTTGCTAATCAAAATTTGTAAGTCAAACTTTGAAGTATCAAGTTGGCTTAATGGTAAGCATTTTGTTAAAAAAATATAATTATTTAATAATTTTTAGTTTATGATGGAAATAGTAATTCTTTCCATCTACTCCTGGTATAAATTAAACTCGATACTTTATAGAGATAAAATGAATATTAATCTTTATATGCTTTATACATTAAGGTTGGACTAGTTGTTAGAAAGTATACTGATTTGACAATTAGACAATAGTTGTACGAAGTAATATCTCGGCCAGTGGATTAAGTAGCCAACAATATACAACTTCACCACAACATATGATCTGTAGATAACAAGTTAGTGTTTTAGCAAGCAAACAGAATTATCTCCTAAAGACATATAATAGTCGGACGCCAAATGGCGTGTATCTAGCCACTTTTGTAAGCGTACGCTGGGAATAGTAAGTTTTCACTTCCTGAACCGTTATATAATTCTATTAAGTATACAGTTTGTGGGTTTTAGTGGCGAAGCTTGAGATTTCCGACCAGGGGGTCGGAAGTCACCGGACCTAAAATTATACCTTAAAAATTACAAATCTGGGGGGTCGAAAACCTATATACCTAAAATATATATACAAAAACTACATACCGGACACTACTGAGCGAAAAGTTCGGGGAGTCGGACGCCACCCGGCCCCAACTAAGCTACGCCCCTGGTGGGTTTTATTTCAATTCTTTCCATCTACTCCTATTACAAATTAAACCCGATACTTTAGAGAGATAAAAAGAAGATTAATCTTGATATGCTTTATACGTTGAGGTTGGACTCTACCCGCTTACATATAAAGCATATGAATTAAACCCATTTTATCCCTTTTTCATACTAAGCGGGTTTAATTCATACTAAGCGGGTAGAGTGCCTTTAACGATGATATTTAGTTGTTTTCAGCCATCATCAAATCTGGAGGAGAGCAGATGGGGAAAGGGAGGTTGTTGACGGCGGTGGAGTTGGATGGCGGAGGTGGGGAAGGATCAAGGGATGGTGGTGGTGCAGGGTGGGTTTGGCGATGGTGGTAGGTAGTGATGGCGGTGGTTGGTAGACGTAGTGATTGTAATGGGGCGGGTAGGGATGGCAACAGGTTGGGTTCAGG
This sequence comes from Scalesia atractyloides, assembly GCA_947069175.1. Taxonomy (NCBI): domain Eukaryota; kingdom Viridiplantae; phylum Streptophyta; class Magnoliopsida; order Asterales; family Asteraceae; genus Scalesia; species Scalesia atractyloides. The sequence continues at coordinate 73,719,469 of CAMTDV010000030.1, read as the reverse complement.
CCGGGGAATTGGTGTTCCCATGCCCAGTTGTAAATCGTGACCCATACCCGGCCCAATATCTGTCGGGTAATTCGCCGTCAGGTATCGGGTATACCCGTGGGTATCAGGTATACCATTAGTTTGTTAAAGGATTTCAATTTTCATTTTTTACTATTATAATTGTTATATCAATTTTATTTATACAACTATTATAAACTAAAATATACATTACATACATATAATGTAAATTACATACATGAAGTTCACCGTTTCAAAAAAATACATTACATACATATAAGTTTTATCTTAAATAAATAATTACTTTATAGTTTTTTGCATTTGTATGTATATACTTCACAAGATTTGAAAAAATATATAATATTATCAAATACATATACCAAAAGTTTCTTTTTCACATAATGAACATACTAGAATAAATCACTAATAGAGAAGTAAGACTTTCAAATAGGATATGGCATCAATAATTATTTCTCCTTGCCCACCTTTGGTTTGTAGGCACGAAGACTTTCCAAAGCTTCATTCTTCTCGGCAGCTTTGAGACCAAGCAATAAGCCACCATGTCAACAGTGGGCAATAACCTTAGCATAAATATCAGCAATAGGAGCATTGAATTCATGGTTATGCAGGAGATAAGTGATCATATGGTGGAAGCCATGCTCAATAAGCCACTTTTTCTCCTCGGTTAACACAATCACTTGTTACTTAAGCTCAGTCATGACAGCTTCAACAACAACCTTCTCCTTCATAAACCTTCCTTTCTATGTACTGAACTAAGTCCCATCCCTAGAAAGTTTCATCTGCTGATCATACAGACCCTAGCCCATGGCTTGTAACACCTCGAAAATTTCGCCTAATAAGATACCGAAACGTGTCCCGAAAATTCTTGGTTGTCACGTGTAGCCGAGAGGGACTAAAGACGCCGTCATGTTATTTTAATAACCTCTCGTAACAACCCGCATTTTCGCAGCTCGTTACTCTCATTACGCCTAGCATCAGAGATTCGGATCATAATGTAAACTATATCGCTTACTACGCTACATCACATATTTTCGCACTATATCGCACCTCACAACGCTTATAACGCACTCACTAAGTACTATAAACTTTGCGTGATGTTTCCAAGTCTATGTGCTCGCTTAGACAACGCGACTCTCTCAGGACTTGGGAACTGAGACGCCTATTAAACGCTTAATACTCGCTCTCGCTTAATTCGCTTTATCGCATTTTACACGCAACGTTTAATAGAAGTAACTAACACGAACGAAAGCATCACAAAATGATTTTTAATTAATTTTTAGAAATTTTTCTAGCATAGGTTCTTTTTGTAAAAAGTGTTTGTTTTAACGAATCTAAAATAAAAATAAAAATATTTTCGTACGAAAATTCCAATTTTCGCACGAAAATTGTATTTGCGTGCGAAAATATTGCATGTTTTGGCTCCGAATGGCAAGTTTTCATGCGAAAAAGACATATTTCATGCGAAAATCGCATATTTGGTGCGAAAATGACTATTTTCGCACGAAAATATGGATTTCCGCACGAAAATATCACCAAACCACCTCCATTCCTCTCGGCCTATAAATACAACCCTTCACCATTCACTCCAACTTCCTGCCATTCCGCACCAAAACGCTCTCCAGCCCGGTTCTGTCTGTTCCAAGTAAGAAATCTACGTTTTTCACACGAATCACAACGGTTTTTACAACGATTTTGCACGAGATTATCTCCGATTTCATCTAAACTTCTCTGTTTTACGAAAACCTTCATCTTTTTCATAAATCCTTCTGATTTTCTTAAGGATTTAGCACTTAACCGAGAATGTTTAAGTTAGCCTTGGCTTCTCGGACCCGAAACCTTGTTGTTTCAAACTCATCAAGTGTTTATCCTAACAAAATTGTTTTATCAAATCGATTTTCACACGAAAACGGATCAGACCGACAAATGTTTCGTTCACTAAGTAGTGGAACGAGGCGCTGTCGAAACCGTCACGAAATAGACTCGAAAATACATCTGTTTCAGACGAACTCTTAGTCCCGAACGCACCAAGACGCAAGAACAGTCACTTTGTCGATCTGGACTGGCTCGCGTGAACCATACCTAGTTCACACGGTCCAGTCCGAGTTCATACAAGAGACTCACTTGTTCAAAAGACCTCTCTGATGCTAGGTTGATCAGTAACGTAAGGTTGGAAGGATAAACACTCGATTTCCAGAAGTATGACGAAAACAAACAAAATTTTTGCACGAAATTTTCGTGAGTTGAATGACCAAAATTTTTGCACCAAAATTTTCGCACAAAAATTTCACCAAAATTTTCGCACGAAAATTTCACCAAAAATTTTGCACGAAATTTTCGTAAGAAAAATTCGCAAGTTCAAACACCAAAAATTTTTGCACGAAATTTTCGTAAGAAATTTTGCAAGTTGAATCACCAGAAATTGCACGAAATTTTCGCACGAAAATTTTCGTAAGAAAATTTTCGCACGAAAACTAATTTCATACGAAAATATCTGTTTCCCTCGCACCGACTCTCCGTTTCAACTTTTTCAACACTCTGAAAGACTGATGCACTTCCGTCTCTACGCGCAGGCTAAACCGACACTCTTTCTCTCCTCTCATCAACTCTCGGTGTTCGCTGTTACGCACCCACTGTGAGTATACTTGAACCCTTTTTCGCTTTAAACGCACTTTTGGGTGTAACATACGTTCATATCAAAATACACAATGCAAAACTGAACTGATTATCACACGCGAATATCTGTTATACATGTTTATACGTGATGCTAGATACATATAATCACCCTCGACCTTTACTCGTTGATTCCAACTTAACTAGTATGATATCATAGTTCGACTCACACCCGACGGGGTCTAGTTACGCACATCTCAATCGCGCATCGCAGTCATCTCGGAATTTAATTGGAGTATTTGCCCCCCGATTTATATGTTATGCTGTATCTCGTTATTGTATATGTGGTATTTCGCGATGCTTTTATCTACTATGCTATTATATCAAAACGTGTATGCTCGCCAATACATTTTTGTATTGACAATTATTTTAACGTATGTTGCAGGTATTTCACGTATATGCTTTAGAAACTTGTAATAATCTAGTTGACGAATATCGAATTGTTTGAGAATGATGGATTTGTAATGATTATGGAATGATTGTATGTTGATTGTATGGGAAATTGACGTTTTAAATATTATCGTTTATAACAGTCGTTATGGATTCTCTCGAGCAATCTGAACCGCTTAGTGCCGCGCCCCGATAATTCTGCCATCGGTTGGGTGTGATAGATTGGTATCAGAGCCATAACTATAGGGAATTAGGTAAATTGCCTAATCTATAGTAGGAAACTATGTGCTTCTTCCTTGCTTATCCGATTAAAACTTTTCCCCCGTATTGTATTGTTGGACTTAAAATACTATGCGAAGTCTTTCCTAAGACTTAGACACAACACACGAAGCTACAAAGATACTCGTAAATCACAAACGAGTCGACTTGTCGAGATTAGGTGTGAAAACCGCGAACTCTTGGCAAATCACTCACTCCGCGTATTCCGATTAGCACGAAATTCTCCGTTAAGTTAGGAGTGATATCCACATCTTAACGGAAATTTCCCATTCTATCTGGTGGAAACCTCCTGATGGGTCCGGGAGGGAAACCACAATCAGGGATTTGAAGTTATTAAGTTAGGGGTGAAACCCGAACCTTGAAAACTCGTCCCACTCAACGATTTTCAATCTCACCAAAGTCTCGACTACTTCGTGGATTTGGGACACGTAGTAACCGGAAGGGTAATGCCGTTAGCCGCAAGGCGGTGAGAGCATTTACCTATTAGGCCAAAGCGTGTGCCCAAACTCAACGGAATGATCGAATCACTTTGGGTAGTCGATGTCTCAAAACCCAGGACGCCCTATTAATTTTAAGCATGCAATTACGCATCATCGAATTTTATTATGCTTACGTGTTTTCAATTTGGAAATTTTTTACACTTTATCGATTTCTCGATTTATCGCTTTTCGCTCCATAAACGTACGCACAACTCGCACAACTATCGCAATCCAAAACAAGAACGAATACTCGCAACAAAACTAAATCATAACAAATCTCTTAAACGCATCCTTGCGCTCTCTCTCCCTATATATACGTATACATATATACACACATATAGTATGTGGTTACATGTGCTTATGTGAAAACGTGAGAATCTAGGAAATATGTGTTTTCCTATGTGATCTTTGAAATACGTGTTACTATATCAACTATAACAAGTTTTTAACGCGCTAAATCGCATCGGAAATTTCAAAAATCATTATGATTGAATCTCAATCCAAATCTCTTTGTCTAGATGTCTTCGAACGCTTCCAACTCGCGACGTCAACACAGAAGAAATGCCGACAAGAGGATCGCATCACTCATAGCCGAGGAATTGGTCAAAGTGATCCCTCAAATCGTCACCCAAGTCCAAGCCCGCATCAGTACTCAGACATCGAAAGACTCTAAGACCGACGCACCGCCGCAAGCTACCGCCCAGCCTAGCCGAAAGAGGAAGAACTCGCGCCTCAAATACTCAGCAACTGCATCGCTTAACTCTGAAACTCTCCAAACAGCCGCACTTTCCCCAGTGCGTAACTACAGAGGGCCTCATCCCCTGTGTCAGAAGTGTACTTATCACCACCGGGCCGAAGCCAACTTTCGTTATTGCGAAAACTGCAACTGTTTCGGTCACTTCACCAGCAAGTGCCGCACAGGGCCACGACAACAAGACATACTAGCCCTTCTAGCACCGCCAACTCAACTCGCAGCCCCTGCAACCGCCGCACCAGTAGCACCAACAGCCGCAACCCCAGCAGCAGAAGTCGTCAACACCAACACCGACCAGGAGTAGAACGATGTTGTTAATAGTACGATTTTCGACATTTGTACTTATGCTTTCTAATTAATCCATTGTACGTTGTAGTTTTAACACACGACGACATCTTTTCTCTCTCTCTCACTCGAGTCATCGCACTTAGTCTAGGCTCACACACTAAGTCTTATTATTAACGCTATATAGTTTATCACGTTATAATATGTTTTTATCCCCACAATGCGTCTTTAGAATAAGTTACGATAATCATGCAAACACTAACTAATCGCGGGTGCACACGGGATTAACCTAGTGTCTGCATGGGGATCGTAGTGAGTTCTAATGGTGCCATAACGTTAAAAGCATGGTTAAGCGTGGTGGATACGCCGCTGGTACTTCCTATATATAAGCGTCTTAACCATGTCGACAAAGCGTGACACCTATTCTCGGCACGGAGCTGGTGTGGTTAAAGCATGGTGGATACGCCGCTGGTACTTCCTATATACAAGTGCTTTGCCATACTAACAAACTCCCGTGGAGAGGTGCCATGTGTAGTTGAAAATTATTAGACCTTTAATATTATGATGATTATTTTCACACGCAAGCTCCTTCGCAAAGGCGTAACATCCCATCACTTCTCGAATCGCACCACCGCTAGACTTTTCGTAAGTCTACATCGACGCGAACCCGTTTTCGATGAAGTCTCACATCGCTTATCACTTATCGCTATCGTATTATCCTCTCGGCGTTGTATCGCTATCGCTTCGCTTATCGCTATGGTTTCGCTTATCGCTATCGCATTATCCTCTCGACGTTGTATCGTTTTCGCTTCGCTTATCGCTATGGTTCGCTTATCGCTATCGCATTATCCTCTCGACGTTGTATCACTGTCGCTTTGCTTATCGATATGGTTTCGTTTATCGCTATCGCATCGCTTATTGCATTATCCTCGCGATGCTGTATCGCTATCGTTTCGCTTATCGCTTCCTCCCCCTCGACGCTGAAACGCTATCGCTTCGCTTATCGCATTCTCCTCCTGACGCCTGAATGCTATCTCTTCGCTTGTCGTCTTTACCTCGTGACGCTTAAACGCTGATCGCATCTCTCATTCTTACCGCTTCGCTATTCCAATCGCCAAACCTTTCCCCGCGCGCTTTTATCGCGAACCAAGTATGCAATCAACTTCTCCGTGCAAGCTACTTGGCTCCCTATTCAAACTTGGTCCAACCATTCACCGCTTAGATCAAAGTCCATCCATGTCATGTTGGCACACATGACATCATTCCACAGAACGGAGGCGATATGGCTAAAACATGGTGGATACGCCGCTGGTACTTCCTATATATAAGTGTTTTAGCCATATTAACAAACTTTCGTGGAAAGATGCCATGTGGGGTTCGACGCTAATTAATTTTTTGATACCGTTAAAACCTATTTTTACCGTCGTGTTTGGAAATAAATAAAGATTTTTAAATGTTTACAAAATTTGGGCCATTTGCTAAAATTTTTGAATTAATTGACCAACAAACACATTTCTTACAACGTGGGTTAAATTGAATCAGCCTAACGCCGCATCGTAAGAAAATTTTCCTAAATCGAGTTTTATTCAAAAGCCTTTTCGTAATAACTTAACCAAAACTTTTCAAAAACTTAATAACATTTTTGGATCGCCAACTTGTGAGTTGCTAACCACGAGTCAATTAAGTCGCCTTTACTCATCAATTCCCTACACCGCCGAGACGCCTTCACTCGTCAATCCTATATTGATCGCTCATTCATCCTCAACTTACCCTAACGTCTTATCGCCTTTATCGCTATCTATTCATGTGAATTCTCAAGGTCTCTCTTTCGAATAAATTTCGAGGCGAAATTTCCTAAAGCAGGGGAAACTGTAACAACCCGCATTTTCGCAGCTCATTACTCTCGTTACGCCTAGCACCAGAGATTCGGATCATAATGTAAACTATATCGCTTACTACGCTACATCGCATATTTTCGCACTACATCGCTTATTTTCGCACTATATCGCACCTCACAACGCTTATAACGCACTCGCTAAGTACTATAAACTTTGCGTGATGTTTCCAAGTCTATCTGCTCGCTTAGACAACGCAACTCTCTCGGGACTTGGGAACTGAGACGCCTATTAAACGCTTAATACTCGCTCTCGCTCTCGCTTAATTCGCTTTATCGCATTTTATACGCAACGCTTAATAGAAGTAACTAATACAAACGAAAGCATTACAAAAGGATTTTTAATAATTTTTGGGAATTTGTCTAGCATAGGTTCCTTTTGTAAAAAATGCTTGTTTTCTAGCATAGGTTCCTTTCGTAAGAAAATTTCGCAATTTGAATCACCAGAAATTATCGCACGAAAATTTCACCAAAATTTCATCAATTTTTCGCACGAAATTTTCGCACGAAAACTAATTTCGTACAAAAATATATGTTTCCCTCGCACCGACTCTCCGTTTCAACTGTTTCAACACTCTGGAAGACTGATGCGCTTCCGTCAACACTCTGGAAGACTGATGCGCTTCCGTCTCTACGCGCAGGCTAAACCGACACTCTTTCACCCCTCTCATCAACTCTCGATGTTCGCTGTTACGCACCCACTGTGAGTATGCTTGAACCCTTTTTCGCTTTAAACGCACTTTTGGGTGTAACATACGTTCATATCAAAATACACAACGCAAAACTAAACTGATTATCACACGTGAATATCTGTTATACATGTTTATACATGATGCTAGATACATATAAGCACCCTCGACCTTTACTCGTTGATTCCAACTTAACTAGTATGCTATCATAGTTCGACTCACACCCGACGGGGTCTAGTTACGCACATCTCAATCGCGCATCGCAGTCATCTCGGAATTTAATTGGAGTATTTGTCCCCCGATTTATATGTTATGCTGTATCTCGTTATTGTATATGTGGTATTTCGTGATGCTTTTATCTACTATGCTATTATATCAAAACCTGTATGCTCGTCAATACATTTTTGTATTGACAATTATTTTAACGTATGTTGCAGGTTGATGATTTCTACTGTTGCAAACGGACTTAGGATATGCTTTAGAAACTTGTAATAATCTAGTTGAGGAATATCGAATTGTTTGAGAATGATGGATTTGTAATGATTACGGAATGATTGTATGTTGATTGTATGGGAAATTGGCGTTTTAAATATTGTCGTTTATAATAGTCGTTATGGATTCTCTCGAGCAATCTGAACCGCTTAGTGCCGCACCCCGATGATTCCGCCATCTGTTGGGGTGTGACACCTCTGAACGAGCATCAGAAAAAGTCGGAGGACCAAAGTGGTAAAAATGGCAAAAATTATCTTCTGGAAGGTCCTTACGGACCGTAACCATCATTGGTTACGGACCGTAATGCAATCCAAATTATTGTTTCAGTAAGGCGGTTACGGACCGCAAGCCATCCTGGTTACGATCCGTAACCATTTAAAATCTGTGGGCGCCAGAGGTTCTTACGGACCGCAAGGCTATACCCTTATGGTCCGTAAAGGGTCGCCAGCGACAGAAACATGGCAGCCTGCTGGGTTGCCACCTTGCTCGCCGTTGCCACCCTCCTCCTCTTGTGCCACGATCCTAGCCATTTGTACTCGTCCTAGATCAGCTCCTAACACCTGGAGTGATCCCATGCTTCATCCTTGGATATAAATAGCACCTCCAACTTCATCACAATTTGCTCATTTTCGTCTTTTCATCTCTATTGCTCACTTGGAGGTTCCTGAGCTTATTGGGGACTTCCTCTGAGTCTCGTAGTCATCTTTGGTTCACTAGTAAGTGTTCTAACTCAGTTCTTTCAGTTTTATAAGGCTTTAATCCAATGTCAAAGCGTTGACGCAAAAACGCTTTGACATTTTGCTAAGACCATTATGGTCAAGCTAATGTTCGTAACGAACATGGCTATGTGATCGTAATAAGGTAGGTGTTAATCCCTCAAGAGGGCACCTCCTGATTACCACGTTTGCTTGGTCAATTGACAGGTCAAAGTCATGTTAATAAAAAGTTAAACGGGTCAGTTTTGAAATAAAATCATAACTAGTAATGTAGGTGTTATAAAATCTGTTTTGACACTCTAATAACTTGGTAAATTAAGAGAACATGTGGGAACATGTTCGGTTCGTCAATTCCAGGTCCAAGGTCGGTTCGCAACCGAAAGTCGCAAAAGTTGACTTTTGCATTGACTTTCAGTTCTGACCCGATTTAGCAACCTTAGCTACTATTCCTAAGTTGCATTATGACCATGTTATAGTATACTATAACCCTCTGGAGTTATAGGACATCATCATGTAGTACTCTAGATTAATTAAGTTGGACTGAACTTGTCAAAGTTGGAATCAACATATCTTATTCCCCCTTCAACATCAAGTACAAACTGTCTTCTCATTATCCCAACAACACAAACTTAAAGATAATTACTAACGTATTCTATTTTTTATCATTTTGGAAAATACATAACATTCTATGTTTTCTTTAAATGTAAATTTTTTTCATGTATGCACAACCGCTATAAGTTGCTAATCAAAATTTGTAAGTCAACTTTTAAGTATCAAGTTGGCTTATAAAGTTGTTTACTAACATCATGTTGAATGGTAAGCATTTTGTTAAAAAAATTTAGTCATTTAATAATCTTTAGTTTATGATGGAAGGAAGGGGATCAAATAGGAATATTGGTTTCGGTAGAAATGATAGAAAGCAATCACTACTAGAAAAAAACATCTTTGTTGATGCGCATTGCTCTCACCAAACACGTGTAATCTATGATCACTTCAGTAACAATCCCCTCTCAGCACGACCCATCTCCAGTCAGCGACTCCCCTTCCTTTACACCTATAATGACTCTCCTTCCTTTATAACTCGATCTTTGAAGCTCAAATTAGAATCGTCAACATCCGACCGAGGTTCCTGCAAATCAAGACTCCCATATTGATCTACAAAATCGAAACCCTTAGATTGTTCCAACCTACAAATCAAATTCCTGGATTTTAACTAAGGGTGATGTACGAATTTGTTCGGGTCATGGGAAATCCAAGAAGATAATACGATCCAAGATGAATGTAACCTTCGATATTCTACCCATTCCCTCTAACGAATTTTGTTTGGAAAATGAAAAAATAAACAAATATCTTGAGTTTGTAACAGTTTTGGACTCCTAATATAGTCATCAAGGTTTAAGCTACAAACAAGAAAGTAGGGGCGTTTAACGAATCCAATAATGAATTTCCGAATTCATCGAATCGGATTTTTCAAATATTATTTTTTACTTGAATTCGTATTCGACCCGAATTCGATTTGGATTTGATTTATTCAATTCAAGTTCGTACTCGAATTTTATGCCAAATTTGAAATTTGATATGACCCATATTTGAAACTCGAATTCACATCAGATTCGAACAAATTTGATTTAATTCAAATTCACCCTAATAATAAATTATTTTATTATACTTTATATTTTAAAACAAGTTAGCCTTCGACACATTTTAGCAACTTTCATGTGTGCTACAAAAGACACATTTTAGCCTTCGACACTTGACTTCTTATCATTTACATAAAACAAGTTAAGAGCATATCTTGTAGCAACCTTAAATGAGTAAGATGTACATGGTACATAGTGTAAGGAAATGGTGGCTGGTGGTGAACCTAGGGGTGTTTACGGTTCGGTTTCAAATCGTGAAACCGTTCAAATCGGTCATCGGTTCGGTTTTAAGGTCGGTTTTGTTAGTTATCTTCCGGTCGGTCGGTTTCAATATTTGTAAACCGTAGCAAACAGTTGGGTTTACGGTTTATAGTAAAAACCAACTGTATATATTATATATAGACATACATAAAAATTACGTCTAAATCTAATCTAAGTAAGTAAACAAATATTGTTAACTATAAAATGAGCCACTTTCAATTTCACTAATTAATACACTCATATCGGTCAATTTTGAATATCAAAAGTCCATATTTTTCATATCAACACTTTCAGTTTCATTAATTAATACATTCATATCGGCCCATATTTTTTCATTCTTTTAATTTATTTTTTCATTTTTAGCAAATAAGGCTCAAATAGCCCAAATCGTGAAACCACACCGAAACCAAACCGTTAATAACGCTTTGCTTTGGTTCGGTTTAAAAAATCAATGGTTCGGTTTCGGTTTTCAATTATCAAAAACCGTGACTAACGGTTTGGTTCACAGTTTAACCCAAAAACTGACTAAACCGAACCATGAACACCCCTAGGTGAACTGACGAAGATGATGGCTGGTGGTGGTTCAGTTATAAACTTGATGGGTGTTGATGGTCCCGTGGTTCACAGAGGACAAAAATGAAGGGGTGTCTGGGATTTTTAAACTAAGGGGTTGTTTGTTTACCTCTTAATGAGGCTCTGAATGGTTCAGACCTCTTAATGGTTCAGCACTTAATGGTTCAGACTGTTTGTTTCGCGAGCAAATGCCTGAATGGTTAAGACATTACCTGTGAATGGTTAAGCATTATACTAAGTCTGAATTGTTAAGACCTCTAGTCTGAATTGGTCAGACATTTGCCTCTTAATGGTTAAACATTATATTGGCTCTTAATGGTTCAGACCTCTTACTGGTTCAGCACTTAATGGTTCAGACATCTTAATGGTTCAGCACTTAACCATTCAGAAGTTGCCAAACAGCGCATTAGTTTTAAATTTAAGGTTATATAATTTTATAGTAAATTAATAGAAAAGTTAGTGTCAATTTGTAAAAAGGGGCCAAAATTGTTACTTGTGAGCAAACAATAAGGATCAAATCAAAGGTGTGATTTCTCAAACTTAACAACCAAACACTAATATTTATACATGCTATACAGACTATGCAATTCTTTCAAAATATTATTGTCGATCGATTTTGAGCCCTTTAAAAAGTTGTTTTTTTAGTGTTACCTTTATTTCATTACCTATATGGAAAGAGATAGCATGTTTCACAGAAAAAGTTTTTTTTTATTTAATGATACTTTTATTTCATTATCTATACAGAAAGAATATCATGTTTTATAGATGTTTTTTGTAACATCACTTTCTTTTCTCATAATCTTATCAATGTTGATAGAAATGTTTTAGATTTAAACTCTTTAAACTTTACATTTTAATTCATACCCCTCCGTATATGCTATGTCAAAATATATATTAAATACGATTAAATCAGCCCAAAGTCTTAAATGTTTCAGAGATAGATGTGTGACAAAACTATTAAAACGTAACAATTATTTGGTCGGTAAAACTGAAGTAGACAAAATGTTAGGCATATCAGCGGTATAATGTAAATGTTACATGTCTTATCATCAATGCTTCCAAATATTTTTTTTATTCAAAACATAAACCATATATAAGCTTATATTCAGAAATATTTTCTCAACTTATCTTATACATTTTTTATATTAAACTTTAAAAAGGAGTTGACAAATCTATGTTGGTTTTCCCCACGTACAACGTATACAACAGTCGAAACTGTCGACTACACCGGCGATCCGTCATTATCAATCGGCAACAAAGTTACCGGAAAACAGCGGCGTGGTTAGCTGACGTGTGCCAACTTGGTCCCACGTGTCCCCTATATACACCTGTACTGGTCCCAGCTGTCCCCTGTACACCCTACATATTCCTGCTTGTATTTGTCCACGACCTCTCCTCTCTCGTCAGCTACCTTCCTTCCTAGTTCCCCAACCATTCTCCAGTGGGCCCCACCGTGACATGTCACGTGACCATCACATACAACTACTATATATACCCCTTTTACCCCTTATTTGCTCCTCACTTCAAAAGCCTAACTTCTCTCTCTCTCTCTCATCATATACAAACAAACTGTTTATATATAAAGAACACACACTAGCTTATTTATAGCATAATTTTTAATCCGTGAAGTGCAAGAATTTCAGTTACTCAATGGCAGTTGATGCTTTGTGTTCACCATTGGGACCGCCGGCGTGTGAGAAAGACGCAAAGGCGCTTCAGTTCATCGAGGAGATGACTAGAAGCGCCGATGCTGTCCAGGAGAGCGTTCTGGCTGAGATTCTCAGCCGGAACGCTTCGACGGAGTATCTCCGTATGTATAATCTTGACGGAGCTACCGACCGGGAATCTTTCAAGTCAAAGATTCCGATGGTAACTTATGAGGATCTTCACCCTATCATCCAACGTATCGCCAATGGCGATCGGTCTCCGATTCTGTCATCTCATCCTATTTCAGAATTTCTTACTAGGTGAGCATGGGAAGACATAACTGAACTTATATATGGAGATTTAGAGTTTTGACTTTATTTCGTTTGTTTTACAGCTCGGGTACATCCGCGGGTGAGCGAAAGCTCATGCCTACGATTCAGGAAGAGTTGGATCGACGCCAGCTACTTTACAGTCTTCTAATGCCAGTAATGAACCTGTAAGTTTGCATTCATTAAACACAAAAAAAAAAAATAGATTGTATGAAATATTGACGCGTTGACAGTTGACTATTGAACGGCTTTTTTCTAATGAGGTTGTAATTGGTTGTGACAGGTACATGCCCGGATTAGACAAGGGAAAAGGACTGTACTTTTTGTTTGTCAAGTCCGAAACCAAGACACCGGGTGGTTTAATGGCCCGACCGGTTTTAACCAGCTACTACAAAAGTAGCCATTTCAAGACCCGGGCTTTTGACCCGTATAACGTGTACACGAGCCCGAATGAGGCGATTCTTTGCCCAGATTCGTTTCAAAGCATGTATTCACAGATGTTGTGTGGTCTCTACGAGCGTAAACAAGTCCTTAGACTCGGTGCCATATTTGCTTCGGGTCTGCTCCGTGCCATCCGGTTCCTCCAGCTCAACTGGCGGGAACTGACACATGATATCCGAACCGGAACACTTAACTCGAAGATATCCGATTCGGATATCAGAGGATGCATGGCACGGGTGCTACGACCAGACCTGGAGCTTGCAAATTTTATTGAATCCGAGTGCTCGAAGGAAAATTGGGAAAGAATTATTACTCGAATTTGGCCCAACACCAAGTATTTAGAGGTGATTGTCACTGGTGCAATGGCGCAGTACATTCCAACTTTGGATTATTACAGCGGCGGGTTACCGAAAGTTTGTACAATGTACGCTTCATCCGAGTGTTACTTTGGGCTCAATCTGAACCCGATGTGCAAACCGTCAGAAGTTTCGTACACCATCATGCCAAACATGGCGTACTTCGAGTTTCTCCCACACGACCTGAACTCCCCAACTGCGACTAGCGACAAACTAGTCGACCTAGTGAACGTGGAAGTCGGAAAAGAATACGAATTAGTAATCACCACTTACGCGGGACTATGCAGGTACCGCGTAGGCGACATCCTCAGAGTCACGGGGTTCCACAACTCGCCCCACAGTTCAGCTTTGTCAGAAGGAAAAACGTCCTCCTCAGCATCGACTCTGACAAAACTGACGAGGCGGAGTTGCAGTCCGCAGTGGACAATGCCTCAGTGGTGTTGAACGAATTCAACACCACCACTGTGGTGGAGTACACCAGCTACGCGGATACCAAAACCATCCCTGGCCATTATGTCATATACTGGGAGCTGTTAACTAAAGACTCGTCAAACTTTCCAACCCATGACGTACTCGAAAAATGTTGTTTAGCAATGGAGGAGTCGTTGAACTCGGTTTACCGACAGGGTCGGGTCGAGTGCAATTCGATCGGGCCGTTGGAGATCCGGGTAGTGAAAGACGGTACATTTGAAGAGCTTATGGATTATGCTATATCAAGAGGTGCATCAATAAATCAATACAAAGTGCCACGGTGTGTAAACTTTACACCAATCACAGAGCTGCTTGACTCCAGAGTGGTGTCATCGCATTTTAGTCAAAGGTTGCCTCATTGGACCCCGGAACGACGTCGTTGAACAGGTGATTGTTTAGTTGTCACACGAAACCGACCATTACAAGTCAAATGTAAGAAAGATTCGTTGGCTTATTAATTAGGATTTTTTTTTTTTTTTTGTGGGTGATTAGTTATTTTATTATTACGTCACCTAATCATGGTTGTAGTTTTAGGTGATTAAGATGTGGACGTTTGAAGAAAACAAAACAGGTTTCTTTTGTATGTTTTGTGGTACGAACATAAGTACCTTTACGTGTATGCGTCTGCTTGTGTAGTAGGTTTTATTTTGAGAAATGAAACTCTTCGTTTTATCATATTGGTGGAATGGATGAGGAAAAAAATGACTACCAAAATTTGTAAAAGTTCATGAGACACTCTTTTTGCCTTTTCATATATATATATATATTTGAAAATACAATATTAAAAAAAAAAGTAATTGAGTAACCGATGAACCATCAGTAGTGCTCTAGTGGTGGCCACAGGTATTTAAGTTTCACTTATGGTGGGTCTGAGTGAGTTTTCTCCTTTAGGTCTCAAGTTCGAGCCTTGATGATATGGGTTTAAATTGGAGATCTATTGTGCGAGTGAGCTCTCTAGTGCGGATCCGATTAAGACAACGTATGCTAGACCTCTCAATATTCGCGAATAATTCACACATTTCAAAAAAAGAATTGAGTAACCGATGGTTTGTTATTAATTTTTAACTAATTTCTATAGTTTGGTTATATTTATATGTGCGTAAATAACTGAATCAATTGCGTCGAAGAAAAATCTAATTAACCATCTTTATTTTCCAATATTAGTGATAATACTAATATGTAAAAAAAATCTTATTTCTTTGTAAATAATACTAGTTGTCGTTTATTCTTTTTATAAACTAAAAGTAACGCTAATATTACGGATAGAACATAACTAGAGTTTTAGTCGAAATTAGCTTGGATCCACTCACGTTCAAAGGGATGGTGGGTTAGCCAATGGTTGGCTTAAAAAACGAAACACCTTTTCAATAACCGAATTAATGAATTATTTATAGCTGAAACTGATCATTTATGAAAATCTAAAAAAGCAAAACAATGTACATAGGTTTAACGCTTTAAACAACAAATGAACATAACCGACCAAACCTCACCCTTAAATATACTTAATACTTCTATATAATTGATCGGTGGTATCTGTAGTATTTGTGGCTCTTTACTTTTTTCTGATATGAAAGTAATTTAAAATTTTGTCTATGACAGTATGAATGGTTTGTGATTAAATTATACTCTTAGGTATTATTTGATAGATTAACAAGTTAAAAAAATTGAAGAATTAATATTGTACAGTATGGACAGTTGTTAGATTAACACAGTTGTTTGGTTGGATTTAATATATCTACAATTGCATGCCTTAATGAGAGGAACGTGAAGTTCATAAATGGATTTGAAACTACAAACCACAATGCACATGCATTTCTTCTCTTTGGACGTTCTTTTATTTATTTATTTATTTGTGTATTTTAGTTTATAGTATACCTTTCTAATCAATTATTGTTTAATACAATATTGCAACCATTAAAATATATATTGTCCGGTAAAATAATAAATTTTATATTACAACCCAAGTTTTGGAAACAATAAATGGTCGAGCTTGATTTCTAATATGTGGTTGGAAGGAAAACCATAATTCAAAGTTTGCGTTACAATATACAAAAAGCGACATGGTTTTGAAAAAGGGAAATAGATTTTATCACCTAAACTAATCAATTTTTGTCGTTGGCATTCTTAACTTTCACTTGTTTTCATCATCACCTACTTAACATTTAGGTTGCTCTATCATTCCGGGGTTAACCAACCACTAACTCTATTAGTTTTTAGCCTATGTGTCATATTGACGTTGACTTTTTCCCACATGGCTTGCTGACATGGCATTGTTGTGTATTATTTTGCATTTATTAAAAATATAAAACTAAAAGATTTTTTTTATAAAACCCCACATCAACCCCCCTTCTCTCTCCCTAGCTGCAACACCAACACAGCCACCATCATCGCCACCAACTGCCACATCATCATTAACCACCCACCACCACAGCCACCATCATCATCATCTCCACCAACCACCCACCACAGTCACCATCATTATCTCCACCAACAACCTCCAAACACCACAACATACAACCTTAATAGGTTAAATCTGCACCTGTTCCAAACCCTAGCCTCCGCCACCATCACCATTTACACCAGCTGCGAGATCTGTAACCAACCACCACCTAGTTACCCGCACCGTCAATCAACCACCTCCATCCACCACCACTTCCATACCCTCATCCACCACCACCGCCACCACCCCCGGTCTCTGTTCACGTTCCTCCACCATCGCAATCGTACAACCCTGATTTCACCTTGCTAGACGCCCAAAGCCCCTCGTTTTTCGCCCACAACTGTTCGTCCCCCCTAGGGTTCCCATGGCAAAATTGTATTTTCACCCAAAACCCCTAATTTCATCCTAAATGTAGATGAGAGCATTTAACAGGGGAAATGGGGATTAGTGTAGATTCAGTGTTTGGGGATACTTGAGGTGCTTGATGGGAAGAGTGTGGCGTTGGGGTCTCATATTGGAGGATAATCTGGTGGAGCAGAACTGGTGGTGGTGAGATTAATGGCTAAGGGTTGTAGTTTTTGGTGAGATTAACGGTCAGGGGCGGAGCCGAACCAATGGTGGTGAGATTATCCGGCAGAGCAGAACCGACAGTGGCTACAAGTGGGTGGTTCCGGTATGATGGTGGAGAGAGATGGTTGTGTGTTTGTATTTATATAGATGTGTGTATGTAATATTGTTTTGTTGATTTTTAAACCTAATTTTTTTACACATAACCAACTATGTCACCAAAAATTAGCCAGGTCAGCAAAAAAACTAACCTCGTTAGTGTCTGGTTAACAACAGGATGATACAGTAACCCAAGTGTTAAGTTGGGGGTGGTAGGAGCTAAAGTGAAAGTTGGGAGTGATATCGGCCAAAATTGACTAGTTTAGGGTGATAAAATCCAATTCCCCTTTTGAAAATTCACAATACTATGAAGTAAATCATGGTAATTACGTTAAATAAGTACACCGTTAATGTTGCTCTTGCTGAAATCATTATTCTTCATTCTCTCGTGTTCTAGCAATCTTGATGTGGTGATGAGTTTCAAGCGCTATAAGCCTACACAGCTTGTCACATGTCAAATAGTAGTGAGGCTGTATTGTAAATGTATCATAGTCTAGGGTGTCTTCTGTCAGTTGTATAGGTTTGTACTTAACCGAAGAATAAACCCTAAGAAAGGTAGCAAATGATTTTGAGACTTTGTTCCCCTTTTGATCCTTTCTCTTCTATCTCTCGCTCACACGCTTGATCACCATTTTTACACGTAACACGGCTTACTGTTGTAAGATTGGGCATCACCATAATTAGTTACAATGATTTTATTGTACACTTTATGTATGACAATCATTAATTTACAAACCCAAACATCTAAAAATAATGTTTTAGTTCTAAAAGTTGAATAAATTTTGTGCTTTAATTATTTACATTTTATAGTTGAAGCCTTCTAATTGGATTCTAATAATCGTATCTTTAGGTTGTTAGCCAATAATAATCCCATCTTTAAAAAAATCTCACTGGATCTCTATTTTTTCCAAATTCCAAACAGATCTTTTAAGACTTTTGATCAGAATGAGGACACGAGTCCATTGATGTAAAACTTACATCTAAACGGTGCTTCAAATGGCTTGATTTTTTATTAATTGAAAGTCTAAACACCCGAATTGAAGCACCATTTTCGTCGTTTGGAGCACCTTTTCAAGGAAAGTTTTGCAACAATCGTCTCGTATACGTGTTCTTATCAATAACCCTAAAATATCAGTTTGAAATTCGAAAAAAAAAGTTAATTAACAGAGGTCCAATGAGAATTTTTTTTTAAGGTGGGACTACCAGTGACAATATTTTAAAGTAGGATTCTTATCGCTTAACCACCTAAAGGTGAGATTATTAAAAGTCAAATTCCCTTTATATAATTTTTTTAACGGTCAACTAAGTCCCCGATAAGCATCCTGGAATGTCCTCAATCGAGCAAATGCATCCCGTCCTCCATAACGATCAGAGTTGGATGCATACCCGAGCCACCAAGCCCTTTGCAGTAAAACATGTCCGCCCAAATGCCCTTTGTAGTAAAACCCGGTTTGGCTCGGTTTCGAACGGGCGACCTCCAGAGAGGACTAGTTCTAAACTTCATTGCCACCACCAATGTCCTTCAAAGTTATGCTAGTGATAGTTGAACTTGGGACCTCAAAGAGAGAAACCAAGTGACTAAGGGGGAAGGGAGTGGGCGGTAAACTTGATCGGCAAAGGGGTTTGCCGCGCGGTAACACCGCCGTCGTCCCCCTTTGTCGATCGGCAAAACCTGATGCGCGGCATAGCTTTGCCGATTCGGTGAAGCTGGTTTGTTTGTTGTTTTATTTGACCAATTTAAAAAAAAAGTTTACCAATTTATCAAGTGTCTAACCATTACCAACACTTTTGACCAAAAGTTTAAACACTTTAGGTTGATTGACGTGACACGCTCTCATTGGTTGATTTTGAAGTTTACCACTATAGGGTGTTTAACCAGGACAATTTACCTTTATATAATAACTCTACTCTTTTTACAAGCTATTTTTTTTTATCTTCTTGGCAATTAGCACCCTAACGTTTATTTTTATGACCTACACCATTAAATAATAGCACTTTTCTATAATAAATTTATCTTTGTTTAACAGCAAATCTTTTCTAATCTTTTTGGCAATTTAGCATATTCTATTTGTAATGATTTAATACCATGAAATTGTTGTTGTTGGTACTACTTTTACAATTACTATTATACTACTACTGTTACAATTGCATTTGTTATTGCTTTTTTTTATTTAAAAATGATATATTGAGATTGCTATAGCTATTATTATTGATATTATTATCATCGTCCTTGTAACACCCTATTCAGAAGGTAATGTGGCACATTTACTTAATCGGATGACACGTTAAAACCATATCATCGTCATTGTAACACCCCATTCAGAAGGTAATGTGGCACATTTACTAAATCGGATACATAAATAATCATCTTTTACATCAACAATAAATAATATACCAATTGAAAAGATACATATTCAATGTAATATCTCAATAAAGTTTAACAAACTTTTAAAACAACTTTCTTTCGCTCTTTAGTCCAGTGGCGGATTCAGAAGAACAGTGGGGATAATTTTTTTATTCAGGGGTAGTCAATTCATAAAGCGTAAAAGAAAAAAAAATTGCACTAAAATGTATTTCACCACAAAAGTTGAGAGGTAGCGCGGGCTACCCCTCAACCTATGATGCGCACCTGCACAAGACATTATCGCCTTGATCCGCGTGACGGCCTAGGTTGCCTCCTGTTGTTACTTATTTTTAATTCAGGATGTGAGTTGCCAGTGTCATCTCAATTAGTTTCACGAGTCAATGTATTAGTTCATCCCATTTAATTCTTCATTTCAATCCATATGTTAATTTGGGTTGTAATCCTATACTCTCAAATCGGTTTGAACCTAGTCATAACTGACCCGTACCGGCCAAAACCTGGTTTTAAACTGGTCAAACCGATCCTTTGACTTTCTCCATCCTAGTTCCAACAAAAACCGGGGATTTGACTTTGTTTTCCAAACTGGAACCGGTTGGTTTGGACATAATACCCTGTTTGTGCACCAGAATTGGGAAAAATGCATTAAGCAATCATTATGATGACAGATCAAACATCCAAACTCAACTGCTGTCTGTTGGTCGTTTTTTAAACCATTGCTGTTGGGTCGCTAATCGCCAGGCCCATGCCCAAAAGCTAGTTTTCAATTTCAATCTTTGGGCTCAAGGCCTCTGGCTACCAAAAGGCCCTAAATTAAACTAAATTCGTGGACCAAAACAGTAATGTAACCCAATTAATTATTGTTCATTGTTTTATCATTTAGCTCATATAAAAATGTCATCTTATTATAATATTAATGCGTTTAATTACATAATTTCACATGCAAATACGAGTATATAACATGAACCGATGAATACATCACAAACTATCTTTGGGACAAAATTTGTTATGTACATGTAATGTTATTAAGGAGTGATAAGTATATTATAAATGTTTATGCATCATCATTTTACTTATGAAATGTGTACGTATGTATGTATATATGTGTATCAGTGTATGCATGCTTAGGAATGTAATGAAAAGAGGGAGATAGAGTATCTCCTTGTCAAAATGTCTTCGTTTCTTTCTCTTTCGAGTTCATGGCATTCATTGTCGTATTATTATACATTCGAGTAAACATCACAATACATTCGAGTAAACATCATAAAAGGGTACAAAAAGCAGAGGAATATATAGAATGGAAGAATGTGTAATGGTCTTTTAACATCACTTATCAGACAATGATAAAAGAGTGATACCTTCTCTCTTTTCTTGTTTATACATACAAAGAACATGTCATTCTCTACACATCTTGTGTAAGAGTGCATGTAGTGGACAACACGACCATACAAGAAAATAAACCAGAGGGCTCGAATCTATAATTCGTTTTAGACTAGAGAGAAGTCTTGGTGACCTCTTACAGAAAAAATTGTAAATGGTGACGATTTTCGGATAGAGAGAAGTTAGTAGAAAAAACCTCTTAGTTGGAGATCAAGAAGTGAAAGATCTTGATTTGTTAACATCCACACAAACTAGTATACATCTTTTTATCTCCAATCTTTGTTACACTTGTTGCTTAGACCATGCGTAGTCGTTTGGGTGAATAATGTCCCACCCTTGGGCGTTGTCCACCACGTGTCGTCCTAGTCAGCAAAGGGGCGTTTTTCTAAAATGGGTGTAGTGGGGATGTGGGTATTATGTTAATAGGGGTGTAAAGAATTAAATAAATAAAAAAAAACCATGAAAAAAAATTGATCGGACAAAGAATAGGAAGATGAAGGGTGATTGGACAAACAAATGGGGCAAGGGCGTGGAAAATCCGACGACAAGCACAAATTTTTCAAAAATAAAGCCCACGGGGGCCGAAGGAGGGCTTGTTTTGGGCGTTTTTGGGTAAAAAAGCCCCAATTTGATCGACTACGCATGGTCTTAAAACCTGTGGTTTGTTATTACTTATTATAGGTTTACAAAAAAAACCTGATGAAAACTTTAAGTAACAGATTTACTTCCTTTCCAGTTGTGCGCGCTATACCTAAGTTTGGGTAAAATCTAACCTAATCTTAAACCCTAATCACCTATCTAAAGGAAA
This sequence comes from Scalesia atractyloides, assembly GCA_947069175.1. NCBI lineage: Eukaryota > Viridiplantae > Streptophyta > Magnoliopsida > Asterales > Asteraceae > Scalesia > Scalesia atractyloides. The sequence goes on along the minus strand of CAMTDV010000030.1, from coordinate 73,697,429 downwards.
GTGATAACACACCCATATTAATATGATAATAATAATAATAACAATACAGCCACAAACTTATAAAGAAACACAACTATAATAGGCATAAAAAGTTAAAAGCTCGTTTACTCAGAATCTGACCCGTTAGAGTTAGAGCCATGTCGAACGTTTCTTGTTTGTGACTTTGACGGTTTCATAGACGATTCACCTTCAAAAAAGATAACCTGGGCTTTGGCTAACCTCTCCTCCAGTTCCTCTGTGCTAAAATCATCGGTTCCACCAAGCTCATCGAATCCCACCTGCATGTCATTTCAGAAAACCTATGAATATGAATAGGAATAGGAATAGAATAAGAATACAGAGTGCATAGGGTTTTGATGAGACATACCACATAATCATCCACCTTGGCATTTTTTATAAGAGCGATTGTTGGAAGAACAACAATCTTTAGCTTCTCTGCCAAGAACGGGCTTTTCTCTGCTTGAATCTTTATGAATCGGGTCTCGATGTGCTGCCTCGCCAATATGCTCATGTGTTTGTCCACTACCTGAAGTTAAGAAGGCGCATCTTGTGAAATTCAATTTATCAAATTTATTAACATTCCTGGTATAGAAAACGCCGCCACAGATACATTCAAACAAAGTCTAATATTCAAAACTAGTGGAGGTTTTGCGAGGCGCAAGGTAATTATATAACTTCTTTATATTTCTCCTAGGTTTCAACCATCACGTACCCAAAATTTAAATATAGATACTTCTACGTATTTTAATATAAAATAAATCATCTAAACCTAAAAGCTATATGCACAACCTCCTTATACACAAAACCTGCCCAGGTATGAGAAAACGTGCCTCAAGCCCTTTTTACCTGCGCCTCGTGTCCGCATGTCGCCTTAACCATAAGCATAGAGCCTTGCGCCTCAGGTGTGCTTATTTAAACTACGACTTATACGGCACACTTTAGTGATTGAACCTCAGATCCACTAGTATAGCAGAGTCTAAAGAGACATCAGCAAAGAGAAATTTTATTCAAGTTAAACACTTCTAACTATGATAGGTGATAGGTCTAATAAGTTTTGGTATGGGACAATAAGATTTTACATTACCCCTCTTACCCATACCCAAGATTCCTTTATCAAACATTTAAACCTACATCATCCAAGTAATTTCTTCATCTTACTTCACAAGATATACATGACCATCGCATGTTAGTAAATCCTACATTCCTAATCCAAAGTACTCATCGTTGTAAAAATCGCTAGCGCTAGTCGGTCTGTGGGGTACGGCCATGGGATTGGCAGGGATTAATCAGATCGGAATTTTATATGTAATTTATATATACATTTGTGTGTATGCGTGTCTATATATAAAAGTAAACTTAAAAAATCTAAAGCATTAACATATTTGACTGATATTTTTACCAAGTATGACTGATATTGACAAATTTTTACCATATTTGACCAAGTTTGACCTTTGACCAACTAGTTGACTGATTAGGCCAAAATCTAGGTGGACTACAGCTGACTAGCACCTAGGTGCCGATTAATCGGCCGCCTAGACCGAGTTTTACATCACTGAAAGTACTTTAGAGCCTAGAAAAAATCACATTAAAATGATCATAGCAAACAATTAAAATCCTAATGTAGTGCCCATTGTTGCAATTCACCTATACCTGCAATAAAAAAAAGAGACGCATAAATGTCATCAAGACCCTAAATGGCAGACTGGTTTCTTCAGAACCTTGGTTTCAAGAAGCACAAGGCGCAATGTGGCGATAGGATCACATTTTTTACTTACATAACTTTTTTGTTAGTTCTCATAGCATCAGTCACCCAAAATTAAAATAAATAGAGCCACTATATCTACAACCTAAAAGGCTATGCGTCGATGCACAAAACACTCCCCCATGCAAAAGTCACACCTCAAGACTGTGCCTAATGCCGACTTTATGTGCGCCTTTTGCGCCTCAAGTCCACAAGACAACGCGTTTATTAAACCAAGTCATAGCTATAAATAATCACTTGTGGCCCCTAACTACACGACGATAACAAATATGGAAATGACAAAACAAAAGAGTAACCTTGCAGGGCCAATTCTCGCGATAAAAGTGACAAACAACACGATCACTAGCCTTCACAATAGCGAAAAAATCCTTCTCAGAGAAAATCTCTGTATACTCTCCATGACCTAAAGACATCCAACGGCTCCGTTTCTCCGCCATTTTCTTCATCTGCTGCAGCCGGCGTTCTCTCAGCACCTCAATATCGTCCAGATCTAGCTTTTCTAGGGCTGCGATTTCATCGTCGATTTTTTCTTCGACAGCTTTTGCTACTGTCAGCACTTGTTGTTCCAAGATCTGCAAATTCAAATTGTGTGTGTGGTTATGGATGATTTAGATTGAAGGAGTGGTGGTGGTTACGTACCTCTTGAACCTTGTGCTCCATTGCACTTGATTTTGATCGGAAAATTGATTGGAGATTTGAGATGTGAATAGGAGATTTGAGATCCGGTGATGAACAAAGTGTGTCTGTGTTTGAATTTGGGAATTGGTGGTGGTGTGATGATTATTGGACAACTGGGCTAAAACTTTATTATTAGAGGGGTCTAGTGGACTATCAGTCACGTATGGGCCTAGTATAATAAGAAAAAATGTTCGAATTTTAATTTAATTATATGGATGCGGATGGGATCGGGGTAGAGGTGCCAAAAAAACCCGAACCCGGGTATTAGAAAAATCGGGTTTTTTTAAACCCAAACCTAACTGTAGGGTAGGGACCGGTTATGAATATTTTGTTAAATACCCGAATCCAAGTTTTTCGTACCCGGTTTGTACCCGGGTTCCATAAAACCCGTACTATTGTTTTCGTAAAACCCGTACCCGGATTTTCTTAATATCCGGACCCGTTGTGTACAACAATTTTTTTTAACGTTGAGCTTTTGTGAGTTTTTTTTTTGACAGATTTCAAGACATACAATATGTATAAATAAAAGTTTCCATTATGTTTCTATGTTTTATGTCAAAAAAATGAATCGAAAAACCCGATCTATACCCGAACCCAAACCATACCCGATCAATACTCGAACCCTACCTGACAAATACCCGAACCCGGGTACACAGGGTATGGCCAATATCCGAACCCGACCGGGATATGGCCAATACCCGAAAAGTCAAAACCCAGTCATACCCGTACCCGGGTAAAAAACCTGGTTTGTGCACCTCTAGATTGGAGATATGATGAAGAAAGCTTGTAACTAGATGTGCAAAAACACCCAGTTTAGGCCCAAATTGGCCGATTTATAAACCGGCCAATTGTTTTTAGTATGGTCTTAAAAAAGGTTTGGCCCAGACGAGTTTGGGTTAAGAACCAGTTTTAGGGTCAAAACCCCAATCCACCCAAACCAATTTGGATCGGGGTCAAAACCGGTTTTAACATATAAACCGGTTTTTTATTGGTTTTTATCGATTTTTTCAACGGGCTCAAACCGGTTGGGGGTGGAACCGATTCTCAACACAAAAGTCCCAAACTTGTACCAAACCGCCACGTCGGGTTGGACCCAAACTGGTTTGTTCACCTGGGCGGGGGCGGTAAGTTTACGGGTTGCTGGGTTTTGTACACCCCTATGTGTAACGGTGTGTTTAAATTTGGAATTGGTATGATAAATTGGACGTTTGGTTAGAGATGGGTATAATCGGGTTTTATTATTACCCGGAACCGGTTCCAACCCGGACCCGGTTCTGCTTGGATGTCATTGGAACCGGGTCCAGTTCCTACCCGGGTTCACACCCAATAATATGGAACCGTGTAGAACCGGGTACGGGTATTATGGAACCGGGTAGGGTGTGGAACCGGGTATGATGCGGAACCGGTTTCTGATAGTGTTGGGAACCGGTTCCTGACAGTCAAACCTGCCATTTACTGTTCAGAACCGGTTCCTGACAGCCATTTACTGTTCAGAACAGGTTCCTGACAGTCAAAACTGCCATTTTACTATTGGGAACCGGTTCCTGACAGCCATTTACTGTTCAGAACCGGTTCCTGATAAATGTTACCGTTGGAAACCGGTTCCAGTAAGATTTTATTTCTTTGATCGTTTACTAGCGGCATGTGCAACACTTTCCGATGAGTTTCTCTTAGGTGCGGGTACTGGTGGAACCGGGTACTAGTGAAACCAGGTACGACCCGATTCAAATGGTAAAATTGTGGAACCGGGTTGGAACCAACGGGTATTTTGAACCCGGAACCGGTTCTATTTAATGTCGGGTAGGAACTGGAAGCGGTTCCAGTTCGGTTCTACCGGTTCGGGTTCGGAACCGGTTTTTATGCCCATCTCTACGTTTGGTCCAGGCTAATTTTAATTAATAGAGCGGACCAATGGACTTATGGACTATCACTCATGTGTGGATCTAGTCCAATAAAAATGTATTACTTTGGGCTGGGATAGTATTTAATTAAAAACTTTAAACAATATTCGGCCTAGTCCAATAAGAAATAATTTATTTTGGGCAGGGGTAGTCTTTAGTTAAAACTTGAAATAATATAAAACTGAACTGGATTAAAAACTTGAAATAATATAAATCTGAACTGGATTTTTTTTTGTTAACCATAAGCATTTGCCTATGGGTAGTTTTTAATTGAAAATTATATATGTAAATCTGAACTTTTTTTTTCTATTAACCATGAACATGTGCCTAGTTGTTAGGTAAGTCTCAGGGTGAACAGAGTACCTGCAGGTTCAAGGTTTTTTTTTTGTTTTGTTTTGAACAACAATGCTTAGATTTTATTAGACAAATACATCGCAACCTCCATGCTGCAAGATTTGAATCCAAACTTTTTAATCGTAAAGTACATCACTTACCACTAACATGTCCCTTAGGGAAGGCTGCAGGTTCAAGTAGGAAGGGAAGAAAGATGGCTTGGTAGTTGTAGGCGAACGACAAAAAAATCGACCTAGTTCCGAAATAACTCTTAGGAACCCCATCCTGTTTTTGACAGTTCAGATATTGGAGGATGATTATAATGTTCTTGAAAGATTTTACTTTGCAAAGTCAGTTGTGTTGCAATTTATAAGCGATATTAACTTGTGAAATGATGTTGGGTTATATATTTATGTTGTGACTTATTAGCTATTAACTTGTTTTGTTTTTATACATTAATGTTTATAAAGTATAATATTATAAAACGTTATCATGTGACATGTTATTGAAATAAATTTTAGATAAAAAACGTGGGACCAAACTCTGAGAGATATGTAAAGCAAATTTTAAATTTTTGGGGTGTTTTTAGTTGGGACGCATGTTTTACAAGTTTAATGTTGAAAAATAAGGAGAGAGTATGTTTTGAGTAGGGAGGCTAGGAAGCAATAAAAGAGTGACATGTGGTAAAGTTGAAAATCATAAAGAGGGGTATTTTAGTCCATCCAATTAATATTTCACCATACAAAACCCAGATCTTGTTTCATCCTCACCCCACGCTACTACCATTTCGCCACTTTCACCCTCACCAACATGTTTGCGATTTTCAGATATGAAACCCATTTCCCATTCACCGCCACCGCTCCACCACCCACCACCACCACCACAACCGGTTTCTGAATCACCGGAATCGGAGTTTACACTCTCTTCTAGAAGCAACCGGCGTTCACATCGGATCTGATTTCACTTATCTAACAAAAGTGTCGTCTTGCAACATGTTGCGTTTTACTTGTTTTTTTGCCTATTTGATACCATGCATGTATGACATCATCAGGAGGTGAAAGAAGGATTATTTTTAATGTATAGCAGATTTGAGTTTTATTTGTGTATGGATTGCGTTTTATTTCTTTAGTCAAATGCTCACTTTGGTTGCTGTGTCTTTTTAGTCAAATGCTTTTAGGGATATACAGAGGTATTGAATCTGTTTTATCAATTAACAAATTAAGTATTTTCATTTTTGAGTTCTATCTTGCTACAATATCATTATGGACTAACATATTTTGTTTTCTAATTGTGTTTTAAAACACACTTTACTATCTTTTTTTAATTGTGTTTTCTTTCATTACATTTTATAAAACATAAAAAACACACTATTTTTGTGTTTTTAGATCCATTGCGTTTTAGGAACAACACATTTCTTTGCAATTTTTTTCCCGATATTTTTTAGATTTCGAGTGTGTTTTTGGTCTATTGCGTTTTAGAAAAACACATTTTTATGTGTTTTTGTTCAATTGCGTTTTAAAACAAAACATTTATTTGTGTTTTTTGTTCATTGCGTTTTAGAAAGAACATTTTGTTTTGTGTATTTGATCCATTGCGTTTTAGAAAAAAACACTTTCTTTTGTGTTTTTTGTCCATTACGTTTTAGAAAGAACATTTTCTATTGTGTTCTAGTCTATTGCGTTTTAGGGAAAAATCATTTCTTTTTTTGTGTTATTTGTGCATTGCGTTTTACGCATCTGGGTTATCGAAAACTTTTTTTTAAATCTAGCAATAGTGCGCTCGTTTTAAAGATAAAAAAACGCCCGTTTTTATGGTGCAATTTCTATAAAAAATAATTTCGTGTGAAAGAGATATTAACGTTTAAAAAGCAGTGGGGAATTAGAGGAAAGAGAAACTATTGACTTGAATGGACTAGAATACCCTCCAATTAACCCACGCGCCTTTTCTTTTTGTTCAATCTCACCCATTTCAATTCTAGCCCTTGATTAGTTAATAGATGGTCAGAATTACTTGTTAGCTTTCCTACATAAAACATACTTCCTTCCTATTATATCATGAAACTTTTCGCAAAAAAATCTTTGATCCAAGTAATAAGTTTTGAGTATTACATAAACATGCATAATAGTTAAATCAAAACGAGTGTTTTTTTCTCTTATTTAGTACAAGGATCACTTGATATACTTTTGTTGAATTTTAACCATGTGTTTATTATTTTAATTTGGTTCACATATGAGTTAACAATAGTTTCATGACATCAATGTAAATTCAATTATGTGAACTACTGTTGCTTTTTATTAAAAACAATGTTTGACTCACATAGGAATTTATAATATTGCTTTAAGATTAATTTAGACATGAACACTAGCGAAGCTTGAGATTTTCGACCGGGGAGTCAGAAGTCATCAAACCTAAAATTATGCTTACAAAATTATAAAACTGGGGGCTCGAAAACGTATATACCTAAAAAAAATCTATATGAAAACTAGGACGCTACTGAGCGAAAAGTTCGAAGGGCGGACGCCCCCTGACCCCCAACTAAGCTACGCCCTTGGATATGAATCAGTGTTAGGTTATATGTAAACCCTCAATAGTATATTTTGTAGAATATTTTTTGAAACCATATATCGTAATAATATTTGAACTAAAACTTGACTTATATGAAACAAAGTCAAATCTTAATCTAGATCCTCCTTTAACATAATAGTAAACCATCAATCAAATGTCAAGAAAATATCTTACAAACTTTATAAATTACAAGTGGTGTATGCATAAACAAAAGAAAATGTTGACATTGTGATTGTGGTGACCCCTTATCACTAGTGATGTGTCTTCACCTTTGTGTTAAAGAGTAGTTATGACTAACGGTGTCCTCGGAGGCTTCTTTGACTTCTGCAGAGTTTTGGACCAAGATGTTAACATAAGACAAAGACAAACTATTAAATATGTATTTTGATTTGGGCTCACATCTAGATACACCATCAATGCTAGCACACACTACATTAAGTATTATTATTTTAGAAGACAATTGTAGGTAATCGGGACCATGTTTTTTTTTTATCAATCAATCAAGTAAATGTTGAATTTATTTAACTTAAAATTGTACTATTTTTTTATCTTCAAAATTCCCAAACACATGAGATGTTTGGTGATGTAAGTATGGGGTAGTGGTGAGGTGTATGGAAAGCCACGTGGGCCGTGGAACCCATGGTACACCACCCCTTTCAATCACCATGCGTGCTCAATGAAGGCCACGGGTCATTTTTGAAGATTTTGATGAGTTTGATTGGTGATGGAGGATGGTGGTGGACCATCATCACACCATATATAATGGTGATGGAGGATGGTAACGAAGGATGAAGTGATGTGACGATGACGTGGAAGGTGGTGATGATGACTGGTACCGTCACCACATCTTATAGTCTAATGGATGCATTTGATACATACATAGAAGTTTATGCTTTGATGATTGTTTTAAGCAATTTTTTTTATAGAAAAAAACATTTTAAATCTGTCAATATCATGGGTGTTGGGCCCAAATGAGGAGCATTAAATTTAGAATTTAAATGTGTTATCTTTATTAAATAATAATAATAATAATAATAATAATAATAATAATAATAATAATAATAATAATAATAATAATAATAAAAAAAAATCATGGGTGTTGGGCCCAAATGAAGAGTAGTAAATTTAGAATTTAAGCGCGTAACAGGAACTTGTTTTGGGTGAGGTTTTTTTTATCGGTGGGTCCAGCTTAAACTCAAGTAGCAAGTAGCAAGTTGCAACTACCTTTTAAGAAAAACACTCCATATGACAATATCCATCTTCTAGATCTATCGTGGTCAAAAATCAAAACACTTTGGATACCTTAGAGCTTTTGCAAAACGAGAGGGTGACGGAATACTCTACGTCACCCTACCTGAACTTGTCAACGAAGTGTAATCGTTCTCTGACCTTCCTCACGGACTGCGGCTTGTTTCTTTTTCTTCCCCCTTTCGCAAAAGTGCATTAGCTTCCTACCAGCCTACAAAGGCCGCTCTCTTTTCTCACTTCTTCCACAATTGAGTTCGTGAGCTTCAAACCCTCCTGCTATCACACCCTTGCCGATGACAGAATACACAGGCTGGGACGATCGCATATCACCACACAAATAGTTTAAGAGAAAATACTAAATGAATTCAAATAATGTCGTAATATATAACATGTTCAAACAAACCAAACTATGTCTCAAAACACATTTCAAACATCAAACCGTTTCAAAAAAATATCTAAAAAGATAAATGCAAGTCTTGGATAAATGAGGCGGTCCTGCTAAGGCATTAGTTCAGCTATGATCAGTTTTGTCCATCACCTAAAAAATGCTAAAATGTCAACTAAAATAGTTGGTGGGTTTGCAGATTTATAATTTTGTGTGCTAAAACAGTTAAACAAAGATAAGTTGATACGCTGATGTTGTTGCTTGCATGCAATATGTATAAAGCATTTAAACAGATATGAACGTTTGTTATATCTAAGTATACTGATGATACATTATACCTTATTGTAATGATTTACACGTAAACCAATAGGGTCAAGTTATGCTTGCTAATAGATACAAGTTCTCACAAGTTATGATACAATTGGGGGAAGTTCACTCAAGTGTCGTTGTGGTTAGGGGTGAATTTCTAACTGACACAGAAACACGACACGAACCTAACACGAAATTTGAGGGTGTAGGTTTAGTCTAAATGGGTTCGGGTCAGTTTCAGGTTGAACCCGCAAACCCGTTAAGCTAAACAGGTCGAGTTTGGGTCAACCCGGTCGGGTGACGAGTTGACACGTTTAACCCATGTATATCATATTTTATTTTTTTACAATATTTTATATGTCATAAATGATGACTGTCGTTAGTGTCATGCAAAAACCGAAATAAACTTGTAGCTAAGTAAGTCGGATATCGAACCAAAGGAGGATTGTGGAAAGTGTTATAATGAAAAGTATTAATTAACTATTACTGAAATGGAAAATCTATTTGTTTGATTGGTTGTAAAAGTGATCTAAATTAACAAATTAAAACGAGATTGTAATCAAATAGCGGAAGAACGGTTCCTCCAGAATTCAGGTTTGCAAACAAGTTCGATCATGTGTTTAATCAAAACATCCACATAGACATATTTTTTTAACCTAACTAACCAATTGTGATAATCAAAGACTAAGTACTCCGCTTAATAATTAACGGGAGCTATTAGATGATTATCAATTACAATTACCAACCCTAATCCCATGACAAATATATCCTGATTACTAATGCTTAAGAATTAAGGACAATAAATGCAATCAGTTAGAATCAGTCAATAAGATTCATGGTGAAAAGCATCGAATGCTTAGATCACCAAGTTACAATGATAAAAAACACATAAAAGTACCGAGTTATACAAACCCTCCATCCGGAGGAAACCATAAAAGTTTAGCCGCTCATCTCGCACACGAGATCAACAAAAGTCTGATTTGATGAAGAACTCATGATTGGATTGATGATTTGGTGAAGAATCTTGATGAATCGGATGGAAAAACCTTGAACTTCAGAGCTCTCGAGTGCCTTAGGTCGTCCTTGGATGTCCAGCTTGTGAATGGAGGCTTTTCCAAACTCTAATATACTTGAATACCAAAAACCGCGTTTTTCCGTCAACTGGACCGTAACTGACGGTTCTGGACCGTCAGTTACGGTTCAGACTTTCTGTTCAGTTGTTGGAACCAACCGTAACTGACGGTCAGTGGCCGTCGGTTACGATTCACACCTTCTGTTCATTCCTTCGTCAAACCTACCCAACCGTAACTGACGGTTGGGTAACCGTCACCGACGGTCGCGACATCTTTGTAACATACACTTTGCAAACCACTTTCAACTAATGACTAATCACCCCCTGGACTTTATTCTTCCATATTTCTCACATCATTTAGCATAAACCCACTTTCAAATAAGTACCGGTTAGCCCTTCAACTTCACTCTTTCTTGAATCTTCCGCTCTCACAACTCGTTATCAACCGAACAAAGCTCTAGACTTGCATCACGAGCTATAATGTCCAATCCGATGCCTTTCACTTCATCTTTAACTCTCATAACTTTGCCAAGTTACGTGTTTTACCTGCAAAATACCGAATTCTCGTAGTTAACTCATTCTAGGCAAGTAAACACACAAAACACACATAATATTCACAATTTAGACCCTTTAAAGCTCAGGTTTCACCCTCTCCATCACATTCCCACACTTACCTTTGATTGTCCTCAAGCAAATCAACTAGAACTAATCACCACAGTAATCAACACTTCTAGACCCTTGACCAATTCAACCTGTTAAGTTCCCAAGTCATACCCGTCCCATAGACTGGCACACTCAAGATTTACAGCCTGACAAGCAATTCATGCAATTTTAAAAATATAAGACTTGTTTATCCAAAACTAACATGTTTAAAATACTACACATGCTACACACCTCTCACAATATTCTCTCCTCTCGGGTTAATATCCGGACTAGCGTGTAATGTGCTAGTATATATAAACACTCCAATAAGCAACGGGAAATCTGCAATCATAAGCTTGTATGACAATCACACCTCCACTAAATCATCTAACACGGCACATATCAAAAGGACTTTTCGGGTTTTGGGCTAAGGTTAAGGTAGGAAAATTTTTGGCCTCTTTTTTTTCTTTTCTACTTGGCTCACAAAAAATGACCAAACCATGACAACTTATTTAAACTCAAACTTTGGGTTGATTTCTACCCAAACAATCAACACTTTTCTTTTTCTTTTCTTTTTCATTTTTCCATATTTTTTCTTTTCTCTTTTTGTTTATTTTTCCTCTTCATAATACTATCATCACGGCCGGCTTTTCAACATAAACAATGGATGGACAAACGAAAAGTAGCTAGGCTCAACAGGGCTACTAAGGGAAATTGATGGATAACAACACAAGTAACACAATCACGAATGGTGAAACAGATATCCTAATGCCTTTATCACGTATGTGCACATGTCAAACCCACAATCTCAGCATGTATTAAATCACACAAGTTCTAACACAGAATAAACACATAGCCTGCACTAACAAACGAATTCATCATATAATTCATTCTATCCATCTACAGGCTCAAGATCTCACCAAGAAAAGATAAAAAGGTTAACGACATGTAGCATATGCGATTAGAAACATGTTACCCTTAGATAGACATCTCTTTTCAACTCTCTTCTAAGAAATGATTGCCAAACCTACTCTCATGAAACTTAAAGGAACAACCATGACAAAGGAACTA